>JAQNBH010000010.1:9093554-9607892 GCA_028752905.1 Cladorhizidae sp. MBARI D1340-BT2
ACCATGTTATAGGGGACCAGAGGTAGGCACAGAAGTCACACTAAGGTCCATAATAAACCATCTGCTGTGCACAGTGTGATGGTGCACAGTGTGATGGTGCACAGTGTGATGCTGGACAGTGTGATGGTGTATAGTGTGATGGTGCGCACAGTGTGATGATGCACAGTGTGATAGATGCTATCTACTTATAAGTCATTACATAATCTGATGGCAAACCAAGGCAAGCCATACTTCTCTTTGGGTAATAGATAGGACCAGGAAAAAATAATCCAACAACACAAAATTACCTAACAATCTGAACATGAAAGCTGAAGGCAGAGGCATTATTACTAGGCACTGAAAATGGGCAGAACTTATTTTCTATAAAAAAATTATTTACCTTTACTCAGACTCATAAAAGGGTGAAATATGAGAGCATCTGAGAAAGATGACAATCAAAATAGACAAGTAAGCCACAGTGTCACTTTTACATGCATCTCCTGTCCTTGACATGTGTGGCCAAGTTTGGAGCTTTCTGCATGTTTGCTTGTTAATTAAGCATGTTACACATGCACGTGATTTCTTGCTATGGTCTTGAGTTCTGGATATCAGCTTACTAGTTGGTACGAATTCCAACATGGAAATCTAAAGTTAAAGCATCCACACCTGCTGCATTTATTCCAATATTCTCTGTCTGTGCTCATCATCTGTCTGTGCTCATAATATTTTTCCTGTTTCTATTCAACAACAGCCAAATAACTACAGAGAGTAAGATATGGTCTACCACAAATATATATACCAACTGCAAAATATATCAAAATACCACCAACCTTGATGAATGCTTCACAGGCAGCTGATAAGGTCCCACAGAGATCCCAAGAGTAGTTGTACAAACCAAAAGCTTTATGGTTGGCTATGATCCTAGGCACCTCCGTGTTGCAACAAGCTTTGTCCTGCCATGACAGACATTCGTCAAAATCCTTCTCTTCTGGAGAAGGAACGCTTTTGTGGTAGGGACCTGCTAGGCACTTATCAGGGGGGCCTGGAGTTACAAATATCTGCTGCTGCTGTACCGTTGCCTCAGGCAGCAGCACGCACAGCAAGAAGACTGCAACACAATGAACGGCCAAAGAAGTCATGCCGACTGCTGGGAAGAGTATCAGATTTATAGTCCGTACTTGCAGAATGCTGCAATGCACCAGGTCGAGCTTATTTTGTAGCGGTCCTTTTTCGCCCACTCATCCCTGAGCTAGACCCTTTACCAAACCTTACGCCAATGATATATTTTTGGTAGTTAAAGTTTCTGCATTCATACCTATAGCTCTGTGTGATATATTGTTGCGTGGGTATAACTATGCCAAAGTTACATGTAGCTAAAGTGGGAGTTCCTCAAAATGTGAGTGCAGCTAGTAAGGCTCTCAACTGTCAAGTGCTAATCAGCAAGTTTAGTTACAGGATGCTGTAGACTGCGGCGTAGATAATTTCCTTTGATCATTAACCTTAGGACTGTAAGGTAAATGATCAATGAGTGTGTTCATTAGCATAGGAGCAGCACTTGTCCTGCAGTGGCAACTCATTTTCAGTGACCACCTCGACTACCTAGTCACCTATTAGAACCTAGCTGACTAACGAATGGAACCATTTTACTGGACAATTACGGGAACCTTATTTCAATTGAGTCACTCTGTGGAGGTCCTCTACACGTAGAAGTCCACCTTCCTTGGCACAATATATTCCCAACCCACACCATATAGGTTATCTTTACTTTTTATTTTTAGGTTATAATTTTATAAGAAGGTAAGTCTGCTGGGCCATTCGTGTGTTAAAACCCTTTCACCGTTGACTTTATTTTGAAAAATTACAAAAAATTGACTTGCATAGACATATGCAATGCTATTTCAGCAAAGGATTTCAGCAAAGGTTGACTAAAGTCCTTAGCAACCATAGTTCACATGAAAGCCCTTATAATGACCAACATTGTGGTAACCTACAGTTGCCATAGAAACAAACCACAATGTCATGAATCTAATTAGAAGTTTTGAGTTCTGGTTTCACAGATAATTAACAATTGTAGTAATATGATCTATGTACGTGCACACACGTATATGGCCTTATTTCATTCCCCCCTCTAGTATGGTATATGATCAAGTTGTTTTCAGCCACTCAGACAGTGAAGGAGGCTTGATAAGATACTGGCCAACATACAAGAAGACATCATTGTGCCACACTGCCACACACTATACACTACACACACTACCACAATGTAATGTATAGACACCATCTAGGAATATATATTTTCACATTTCATTTACTCTTATAACACTTGGTACACAATGTATGTATCATCAAACATGACTGGTACAAGAAGCCATTGAGGTATCCAAATGAATATACTGGAAGTTACTTGACTACGTGTACTCAGACGTCCAAGTTGACTACTCCTAGCTCTACTACTGCCTCTAGTTCTGCGACTACGCTGACCAACAGGCCTTGAATGAGTATGAACCGAAGGAATAAGAACTCCACAAGAAGTGGCTTTGAGGAAGGGTGACAGTGAAGGGGTTGGTTGCACCATACCTAAAAAGAATAATGTCAACATAAACAAAAAGTATTGCCTCCTCGACCTAATGAATTTATATATGACGAAAGAACTGCTAAACAATTCTATCCAGAACATGCTTTACTTGCTAGCTACTTAGCTAGCAAGTAAACAAAACTCACTGGCATAGTCTTCTTCGTCACTGCTAGACTCTCCTCCGCCCAAACAGACTATCGAGCAGCACCGCTCTCGCCAGAAAATTGTCCAAAAAGTATCTCCCACCCATCGATAGCACAATTTCAGGATCAATGCTACTCTTCCCAAGTTAGGAATAGATTACTTCACCTTCCTCGCTGCTACTTTCGGATCAATCCCAATATAAGCCTCCAAGGGTCGAAAAAATCGTGCGCGTTTTTAATTATGCGAGCGGTCAAAAGGTGTCGAATGTGTTAATGAAACTTGGTCAAAAGGTGTCGACCATGATATATACACTGTATATCTTTTACCATGTTTTTACGATGATATATCTTATAATTATTTACAATATATATTTTTTACCAATTGTTTTACCATGATATATATATCTTTTACCATGATATTTTTTACCACGATCAAATTAATTATACATTTAAAATTAGTTAATTATTTAAAATTGGTATTGTGCATTTAAAATTAGTTAATTATTTAAAATTTATATTGTTCAGTTATAGAATGGCTGATGTTCTTGTACGCCTCCTCCGTTGTCCGACCTTTACGCTCCCTCCACATGAATTCATCCAGATACGATGGTAGCTGGTGACGATGGACACCCTTCATTGATTTCATCTTTATCTTTGCCTGTAAAGAATGTTTAATGTTATTCAAGTTATGTATTATTAAATACCAGTTATATATATATTTACCCTATTCCAATACGATTCTATGTGCTTAGTGTGCACCCCCGTTATATGGTCGACAAATTGAATAGAGTGGTTGACTGTAGATGGTTAGCCACACCAGGCACAGCTGCCACCCTCCTGTATGCGGCCCACTGATCAGAGTGCACAATTGTTCCCTGTGCAACATGTGATTGAATTATTGGCAGGAGTGTTGCTGCATCCCGTTGGGCCACAACCTCCATGAAACCTTGGAAAATATTGCAATAATAATTGACTATCGTGGCAAACACAAGTGGTCATGAATACCAAGAGCTGGTGTGTGGTTAGTATCCACCATCCCAAACACCCAAACTTCTTGTGCTGGAGGGCGTCCTCTGTGATGCTATTCATTGACAAACAACAAACGTTTATCTCTTGTTCGATATGATATACGACTGCCTTGAAATACCTTTGGTTTATGTGTGAACTGGGACTCGTCGATTTGCACAACCACGCCAGACCCACCTAACACAACTGGTTGAGCACACAGCTCTGTGGAACATACCTCCCGCAGCCACTGGTACACATTGACTGCAGTGTCTTTGTTGCACCCACACTCACGTGCAGCATCTGTAACCCGGTATTCCCTGGACCACCAATAAATTAGGATAATCCAGCTTCGCAGCGGAAGCCGTGATTTAGGAAAAAAACTCCGTGTATATAAGTCAATGGTATGATTCAGTTTAATCAACACAACTGCATTCAATCTGTATACCATGGCGAATTGATCTAGTCGATTTGCATGTTGAACATGCCCAGGTCCAACCATCCTTCAATGAAGCCTTTTTTCGCAAAGTCATATTTGTACACAGGTATAACATCAGTGAATCACCAAATCCCCAATTATTCTTGTTTTACCTTCCACATGTGACAGAATGTCAATAAACCCTGGTTCTTCAGATAGTCAATAACCTCCTCATTTGTGCCAAAAGCAGCAGCAGCAATGTATCTTAATGTTCCTGAAGCAGCCATGGACAGTTCACCAGCAAAAATAAATATTGAAAATCACCAGGAAATTTTTCAGTTCACCAGCTGTTGAAAAATGTTTCAGACAATGTCAGCCACGTGTACGTTAACACATTCGACACCTTTTGACCGCTCGTTTGACCGCTCGCATAATTAAAAACGCGCACGATTTTTTCGACCCTTGGAGGCTTATATTGGGATTGATCCCTACTTTCGTCCTCTGATAGGGCGTAGTCGTCGTCTTGAATCCTAGAAAGAACTTGGTCCAAAGTTAGTCTGACCGTCATTTCCAACTTATGAACGGTCAGCGATTTCAATTTTACTTTACCTTAGTTACCGAACCCGTACGGCTCTTATATTCGGCACGTACGTAGTGCAAGAATTGAGCTATTTTTTAATATTCATATCTTAATTTACAACCGAACGATTGATTTTTTAATGATTTTTCACCGATAATTATGTGGTTTGGACGTATATATACGCTTATGACGGTGAGTGGGTTAATCAGTCGATTATTTCAAGGAAATCCATTGCATGCTACCTTCTGCTAGCCCCTCATTTGTTGGTGGTTGGTAGTCATGTATATATGGTTGTTGCATTCTAAATAAGTTAGATACCATGACCAATCTGATCTATGGTATTTATCATTGGTATTTACCCTCAGGCCCTTAGAGCACCTTAGTCAGGCTCTTAGTAACTCTCTCGCTGAAATCGGGTCACTTTCATATTTCCAAATGTTGTATATAGACCCCTTGGTCTCATTATCTAACACTATTTTGTGCTTACTGAAAACACTCATTGTAAAGAGTATGGCCTCCTCTTGCCAATAATGGTGTACATGGTTAATAGCTTATCTTACCCATTACCTGCTATATAGCAGAGCCAGCCAGCCTGAAATAGAATGAAGCACAAACCAAGACCCTAATTACCCCACGCAAGCACTCCAAAACCACCTCTCCCATAGGGTCTCACTCCTACATTTTTTTAAATTTACTGTAGAGAGAGGTGAGAACAGGATGCATGGTTAAAAGATGACTGGAAAGGATGATGGACATAGTTGGTTCATCAGCATACTCTAGCTTTTTTTCTTTCTTCGATCACCCCTCAATGCCTCGCATTCATCACTAGTATCATCTTGTTGGTGGTAAAATAGTTTTCATGATCATTTTTGTTATTCAAGCACCTGACACAATATTAATGCATTGGTGTAGTAATCTCATGCAACCATCAATCTGAGCGCTAAGATCAACTGCAGCATTCGTAAGTCACACATGGGCAGACCTTTATGCATAGATCTTACAACTTGGGAGTTATGCCTTATCAAATCTGATGTATATATATAGTATTTGTAAAAGCTTTTGACCTGAGTTTGATCAAACATGGATCTTGCATGGTTAACGCCACCTGTAATCAATTTATAATGATTGCTAGGACTTGAGCTGCGAGGAAGAAAGAAAAAAGTGTAGATATTTCAAAGTGGCCAAGCATGGGTTCACACTGGTAGAAACATTCTTCATCCTAATGTTTAAAGGTAGACAGAGAAAACAACACATACTGTCAGCATACAATTGTACGGAAGCATATTCTAACAATAGTGAACAATCATCTCTTCAAGTATTGGGGTATGCACAATCATTCAATCAACCTTGGAATGATTGAGATAAAAATTTAATGACTTCTCAAGATCGTGCAGGCCACCGATGCACTTTAAGAAGTGACCTCTTAAACAAGACCACTTAAATTTTCCCAAGTCACCACTAACACACAATTTTTCACAATACATGTAGTTAGCATTAGGTCACTGTAATTTCAATTTATACCAAATTACCACCAACCTTGATGAATGCTTCACAGGCAGCTGATAAGGTCCCACAGAGATCCCACGTGTAGTTGTACAAACCTAAAGCTTTGTGGTTGGCTATGCTCCTAGTCAACTCAGTGTTGCAACACGCTTTGTTCTGCCACGACAGACACTCCTCAAAATCCTTCTCTTCTGGAGAAGGAAAACTTTTGTGGTAGGGACCTGCTAGGGGCCTGGAGTTACAAATATCTGCTGCTGCTGTTCCGTTGCCTCAGGCAGCAGCACGCAGAGCAAGAAGACTGCAACACAATGAACGGCCAGAGAAGTCATGCAGACTACTGGGAAGAATATCAGATTTATAGTCGGTACTTTTTTCGGAGAACTGCAATGCACCAGGTCCGAGCTTATTTTGTATAGCGGCCTTAGACAGCCCAACCTCATCCTGAACCAGACCCTTTACCATATATTTTTGGTTTTGTAGCTCTGCGCACTACACTGTATTCTGTGTGACATATTGTTGCATGTGTACTATGCCAAAGTTACATGAGCTAAAGTGGGAGTTCCTCAAAATCCGAGTGCATCAACTAGCTGCAGGTAAGGTTCTCAACTGTCAAGTGCTAATCAGCTGAAAATGCAAGTTTAGTTACAGGATGCGTATATAATTTCCCTTGATCATTAACCTTACGGACTTTAAGGTAAATGATCAATGAGTGAGTTCATTAGCATAGGAGCAGTGCATCATCATGACAAAAATAGTGTATCCCACCTCCATAGCTGGAGAATGTTGATGAAACTCCAACATACTTTCCTGCCAGCTATATATTAGCATAGAGGCCATTCGTCATATTGACATTTTCATGGCCACCTCGACTACCTAGCCACCTATTAGAATCTAGCTGGCTAACGAATGGAACCATTTTACTGGACAAGTACAGGTACCTTATTTCATTTGGAGTCCCTCTGTGGAGGTCCTCTACATGTACAAGTTCGCCCTCCCCTTGCCACAATATATTCCCGCCCCCCACCCCACCCCTTCAGGATATCTTTAATTTTTATTTTTATGTTATAATTTTTATAAGAATTTTATAAGAAATCAAAGAAGAGAACATATTTTATCCAAGTCTGCTGGGCCTGTCGTGTGTTAATCAGTCCATTATTTCATCCATAACAAGGAAATCCATTGCATGCTACCTTCTGCTAGCCCCTCATTTGTTGGTGGTTGGTTGTCATGTATATATGGTTGTTGCCTTCTAAATAAGTTAGATACCAGACCAATATGGTCTATGGTATTTATCATTGGTATTTACCCTCAGGCCCTTAGGAGGTACTTTAGTCAGGCTCTTAGAAGCACTCTTGCTGAACTCGAGTCACTTTCATATTTCCAAATGTCGTAGACCCCTTGGTCTCATTATCTAACACTATTTTGTGCTTACTGAAAACACTCATTGTATAGAGTATGGCCTCCTCTTGCCAATAATGGTCTACACGGTTAATAGCTTATCTTACCCTTTACCTGCTGGCAGAGCTAGCCAGTCTGAAATAGAACGAAGCACAAACCGAGAGCCTAATTACCCCACGCAAGCCTCCAAAGCCACCTCTCCCATAGGGGCTCACTCTTACATTTAAAATTTACTGTAGAGAGAGGTGAGAACGGGATGCATGGTTAAAAGATGACATGAAAGGATGATGGACATAGTTGGTTCATCAGCATACTCTAGCTTTTTTTCTTTCTTCGATCACCATCAATGCCTCGCATTCATTACTAGTTTAGCAATCAAATATCATTTAGCAATTGAATATCATCAATACTGAATATATATTGGGTAAAAGTTCAAAACCTTAAGAAGGTCTATTTTAATTACGTCATAGTAATTCAGTCCTGCAATCTAGAGGACGCCACACTACCCGCCCAAGCAACCTAAATGGTTGCGGCATGGAGGAATCGTACAGGTGTCCTGATTGCACGTCCAGAGCGAGTTGTTCGAGGATGTGGAACCGGATGTTCCTGTCTGCCAGTGACTTCTGCATAGGATGGAGCAGTAGATGAAGGTTGAGGTACTGTGATTGGAGGAGGTATTACTGCCTGGGCAGCTGTGGACTTAGATTCGGCTTCCAAAAAGGCTGGCTTGAGGCGGTCAATTGATACAGTGTCAGACCTTCCATTCATGTCCAATGTGTAGAACTTGTCAGTCTTCTGCAGGACACGAAATGGTCCCTCATAGGGGCATTGTAATGGAGTCCTATGGGTATCTCGGCGGACGAACACAAACTTGCAAGTGAGCAGAGCAGTAGGTAAATGTCATGATGGCTGGCTATGGTGTGTTGTTATTGTCGGACGCAGTTTCCTCATGGCTTCTCGCAGGTGTGGCAACAACTCAGTGGAGGGATTGTCTGGCAGTGGTCCGGTTTCAAAAAACTCTCCCGGCAATCTTAATGTCTCACCATACACCAACTCAGCTGATGAGCAACCTAGTCATCCTTGGGTGCTGTCCAAATGCCAAGCATGACAATGGGGAGCTCGTGCATCCAGTGTGGGCCATCCAGTCGTGCTTTTAAAGAGGCCTTGAGCTGACGATGGAATCGCTCAATGATGCCATTACTCTGTGGGTGGTAACTGGTGGTTTGGTGCTTCCGTGATCCTAAGAGAGCATTGAGCTGTCCCCATAGATCGGATGTGAACTGCCGACCTCTGTCCGAAGATATGTCACTTGGAACACCGAAACTGGCAATGTGTTCTAGAAGAGCTCTGGCACAGGATGTGGCAGTCTGTTCAGCCATTGGAAAGGCCTCTGTCCATCTGGTGAACCGATCGACTACTGTGAACAGATATTTCATGCCTCGAGACTCTGGCAGAGGGCCGACAATGTCCACGTGCAGCTGCTCAAATCTTCGGCTGGGTAATTGTCCATGTTGTACCAGAGTTCGGACATGTCGGTGCACTTTTGCCTTCTGGCATCTCATGCAGGTCTTTGCCCAGTGTCCCACATCTTTATTGATGCCATGCCAGACAAATCTGTCTACCATCATCCTGTGTGAAGTACGTATGCCTGGGTGAGAGAGACCGTGGACTATATCAAACAGTCGTCTACGCCAAGTGCGAGGGACCAACGGCCTTAGTTGTCCTGTTGACTTGTCACAAAGTAGGGTGAGATCAGTGTTGGGCTCATCACTGAGAATAAGATCAGTGATGGCTGTACGTGTGGCCCATACCTCTGGGTCAGTCAGTTGGTCCTGTGCCATGGCTACGAAGTCCATTCTGGCATATGGATGGCAGTTATGTCCAAAGAGCCTGTGTCAGTTGATTGTGGCTCCTCGGTCGGGCTTCCGCCCGGAAACACTCTGGAAAGCGCATCTGCTGCCGCATTGTCTTTCCCACTGATGTGTCGGACGTCGGTAGTGAATTCGCTGACATAGGCAAGGTGTCGCTGTTGTCTTGGGGTATACTTGCCAGCCTGTTTGGCAAAAGCAAAGGTTAATGCTTTGTGGTCTGTGTAGAGGACGAAAGGTCTGCCTTCAACAAAGTAGAGAAAGTGGCGTACCGCCAGGTACATTGCCAGCAGTTCTCATGATCAAATGCACTATACCGGGATTGAGCTGGACCAGCTGTTTGGAGAAGAAGGCAATGGGGCGCCAATCTCCATCCAAGAATTGTTCGAGGACTCCGCCAACAGCTGTATCTGAAGCATCGACTGTGATACTGGTGGGTGCGTTGTGGCTTGGGTGTGCTAAAAAGGCTGCAGATGACAGTTCAGCCTTGGCCGCTTCGAAGACCGTCTGGAGTTTCTCAGACCAACGGAACGGCTTTGTGTGCAAAGCCTCGTGCATGGGCTTCATTAGCTCAGCTGCATGTGGAATGAATCGGTGGTAAAAATTGATCATGCCGAGCCACTCCAGGATGCTCTTGGTGGTGATTGGTGCAGGGAAAATTTTTATGGCTTGAACTCTGTCAGGAAGTGGTGCTGCACCCTTTGATGAGACACGGTGCCCTAAGAAGTCCAAACTGCTGACTCCAAACACACATTTTTTTTGGTTCACCACAAGCCCATGCTGGGCCAGACGTTTAAAAAACATTCTGAGATGTCGACGGTGCTCGGCTGCCGTCTCACTGGCCACCAGTACATCATCTAGGTAGACAAAAAAAGGAAACCCTCCAAACCAGAACACACCTGATCCATAAATCGCTGAAATGTTTGTGCTGCATTTTTAAGTCCAAACGGCATTCTCAGATATTCAAATAGCCCAAACGGTGTGATCACGGCCGTTTTTGGAATGTCCTGAGGCCGAACAGGTATCTGATGGAAACCTTTAACCAGGTCAATCTTGCTGAAGAAGTTCTTGCCGTGAAGGTTGGCTGCAAAATCCTGGACATGTGGGACAGGATAACAGTCAGGCTGGGTCTTCTCATTCAATTGGCGGTAGTCGCCACATGGGCGCCATGATCCATCAGGCTTAGGGACAAGGTGCAAGGGTGAAGCCCAAGGGCTGTCAGAGCGGCGAACGATGCCCAACTTTTCCATGGCCAAGAACTCCCTCCTTGCTACAGCTAATTTAGCAGGTGAGAGGCGCCGTGCTTTAGCATGCGAAGGTCGTCGGTCATCTGTTGGGATGTGGTGTTGTACACCATGTTTGGTGTTTGTGGTGGAAAAGTGGGGGAGAGTGAGTGTGGGAAACTCTGAGAGGATGACAGCAAGGGTGTCATATGCTGTGCCTTTTTCTGCACTGTTAACTACAGCCAGTTGGTGCAGGCCTTGAAATCTTGTTGCAAGGTTGTTGGGGGCTAACTGAGTTGGCATGGTCTCGTAGGTGCTGACATCAACCAAGCGTCTGTTCTTGCAGTCAATGAGTAGGTTCTCATTGCAAAAGAAGTTAGCTCCGAGAATTGGCTGTGTCACATCTGCGAGGAGAAATTCACAGGTGAAATGGCGTGGGCCAAATTGTAGTGACATTGTGCGCTTCCCGAAGGTCATGATGTGGGACCCATTGGCCGCAATTAGGCTTTCACCATGTTGACCAGCCCGTTTGTCAAGTTTGGATGCTGGGAACACACTAATCTGGGCTCCTGAATCAACAAGGAAACGCCGGGATGAGTTCTGGTCATACATGTAAAAGAGGCGATTAGGATTGTTTGTTTGAAGGCCAGACGCGGACGCCACTAGCGCCCGGCCAAGCAGTTTTCTGATGGATCAATGTATGTGATCGCTTTTTGTGTCTGATGTTGAAACTTGCAGGGTTTGACGCACCTGTGGGAATTTTGTCCAAACTTGAGGTGGTACCAGCAAAATCCAGTGTCTGAGTCAGAACCCGATAGTCTCTTGGGTTTCTTCTGAGTCTGGTATTGAGAACTTCCTGCTGTTTTCGTCATTCTAGCTGGGTTCCCAACGAATGCGGTAATTGCTGGTAATGCTGACTGACCTTCCATGATGGCATCTGCTCTCTCGGCCAATTCTTCCAGGGTGCCTGTTCTGCCATCAAGCTGCATTCGTACATGCTCAGGCAGGTGCATGAGGAAACCTTGGTGAAAGATGTCTTCGGCATTGAAGAGGCCATGAAGGTGGTCAAGCAGGTCTGAAGGGCGCCTCTCACCTAGGTTGCGGGCTTCACAGCTGGAGAAAAAGGCCATGGCCTTCTTCTGAGCTGTCTGTCCATAGATCTTTAGCACAGCTGTCTTGATACTTGTTGGTGTCTGGAGTCTTTTGCAGCGTAGACTGCATGCGTTTCTGTACTGTCTTATCAAACCTGCCTACAATATATAGTAGTACTTAGTAATATCAGCTGTAATGCCTCGAAGGTGGAACTGCGCCTCAGCAGCGAGGAACCAGTAATCAGGGTCATCGAGGTCAAGCTCAGGAAGCTCAATTCTGGCTGCATTTACTTGTGGAGCCTGCGCCGGGGGATGTGCTGTATCGTGGGCTGCTTGTGCAGTGACTACTGCGGCGATAATGTCATCCTTGCCTGGCACTGCGGCTGCCAGATCGGCGACGAGAGTTGTGAGATCCATAGGTAAAGGGACGCTTCTGACCTGATGTCTCTGTCCTCGTTTGTTTAGCTTTTACTGGAGCAGTGCAGGGGCGGCGCAAGCGGTACGGCCACTACGGCCATGGCCGTAGCAATATTATCACTTTTTAAAATTTTTTTTAATTTTAATTTTTTTAATTATTTTATTTTTATTATTATAATTTTTTTTTATTGCTGCGCGTGCGTAGTTGACAAACGTGACTGCTGCCCGCTCAGATTTCTTGATGGCAACAAACTTAGCATTAGCAATAGCTAGTACCTCTAGTAAAGCTGATATTGCAGGGGAGAATCCAAACCAACCTGGGCCGGATTTCAAGTTTCCCAAGCGATCGTTTGGCAAAAAGTCAGTTGTTAAACGGTCTTTCCAGCACTCTTGGTTCTCGAGGTGGCCCTATCTCCATTACAGAGAGGCTGAGGACACGGTTTTCTGCCAGATATGCATGAGGATGTTCTTGGAGAAGAAGAATAAAACCAGCACTAAGGCAGATCCTGCTTTTGTAAGTTCAGTAAATATAATTACATGTTTGGACAGGTAGCTATGTTGCACATTATATATATTTAATCACATATTATTCCTTAGGTTTCCAAAGGTTTCCATAGTTGGAAGGATGCCACTACTGTGTTCAATGGGCATGAGAAGAGCAAGTGTCACTTGGAAGCAGTTGAAGCAATTATTACTTTGCCTGCCACTATATACCATGCACATTGGTGCACATCTCTCAAGGCAGAATGCTATTGAATTGGAGAGAAATAGGAAGATGCTGCTGAAAATTCTGTCCTGCATCAAATTCTTGACTAGACAGGGCTTACCTCTTTGGGGGCATGATGATGATGGTGAGAGCAATCTCATCCAGCTTTTGAAGCATCACGGAGAAGAAGATGGTGAGATTCTTGAATGGTTAAAGAGAAAGAGTAATAAATATACTTCACATGAAATTATTAATTCGTTGATCAAGATGATGGCTGTTTCAGTTATTAGAGAAATCACCAAACGGCTACACAAGTCACCATATCTAACTGTAATGATTGACGAGACAACAGATGTGACCAACCAGGAACAAGTCACTGTAGTATTTCGTCACATTGGTGATGATTTTGAAGTTGATGAAGAGTTCATTGGGCTCTATACTGTTCCATCCATTGATTCAGCTACCCTCTTCTCTGTCATTAAAGATACCTTGACCAGACTAAATTTATCTTTTAGAAATATTCGTGGACAGTGCTATGATGGCTGTAGCACTATGGTTGGCTCTAGAAGTGGTGTGGCAAAGCGGGTCCAGGATGAAGAACCTCGTGCAGTGTTTACTCACTGCTACTGTCACTCCTTAAATTTGGCTGCTAATGACTATGTGAAGCAGTCAAAGGTAATGAAATCCTCCATGGAAACGACACACGAAATCACTAAGCTGATTAAGCGCTCACCACGTTGAGATGGCATATTCCGTGAGCTGAAAGCAGAGAGTGATTTAAGGACTGATAGCCACCCTTCAAGCATTCGACTCCTTTGTCCAACCCGATGGACAGTCCGAGCGGACTCTCAATTTAGCATCCTCAACAATTATTCAGCTCTATTAAACACTTGGGAAAAAGCATTGGAAGTAGCCAAGGATACAGAGAGCAAGGCCAGGATCCAAGGAGTAAGTGCAAGACGTTTGATTTTCTTTTTGGGACAATGTTGGGAGAAATGGTGCTGCGCCACACCGACAACCTCAGTAGATGTTTACAAGAGAAAGTTTGCTCTGCAGCTGAAGGACAACATACTGGAGCCATGGTAGTTCGTACTCTTCAGACATTACGAATTGATGAATCTTACAATTTGTTTTGGTCAAAGGTGACAAGCATTGCAGAGCAACTTGATATTGAACCTCAGTTGCCATGTCAACGTAGGATTCCTAGAAGGTATGAATCTGGGACAGCTGAAGCTTATTTTCATCAGTCTCCTAAAAATGTCTATAGACAGCACTATTTTGAAGCTATCGATCTAGCAGTGAGCTGTATTACAGGATAGATTCCAGCAACCTGGGTATGAAGTATACAGAAATCTTGAACAGTTACTCTTGAAAGCATCTGAAAACTTGGATTTCACAGCTGAATTTGTCTTTGTCACTTCCTTTTATGACGATGATTTACAGCCAGTAACTCTGCAAGCTCAGTTGCTAACCTTTGGAACAGAATTCAAGCATTCATTTCACCCTGAAGAGAATTCACATCCAAGCATATTTGATATCAAGAAGTTTTTTGTTCATTTACAGATGCTCAGTGAGGTCTTCTGTCTCAGGTCTGTGTTGTGCTTAAACTTGTCCTCATTATGCCAGCCTCAAATTCCACATCCGAGAGGTCCTTCAGTGCTCTCCGTCGTGTGAAGACCTACCTGAGAAACACCATGGGTCAAGAGAGGCTAAACAACCTCATGGTTTTGCATGCCCATAAGGATATTACTGATAAGCTAGACTTAGCTAGCATTGCAAATGAATTTATTGGTGACTCTGAACATAGACTTAAAATATTTGGTACTTTTCAATAATTTTTGTTTACATTAGCATAAATAATTATCACATGTAGTCAAAAAAAAAAAATGTTGTCATTATTTATTACCTACATGTAGTGCTATAAGCATCCTCAGAATCCTGCTATCTCTTAGAAATAGGATAACATAATTCACAATAACTGGACACTTGTAAGTAATACCAGCTCCTTTGAATAGGCTACTGCCTGGTACATAGCTAGTCAGTCCATAATGATATAATGGTAATAGTAATGCATCAAACACTATTTTCTGGCCAATCAGAATTGGCTAGTCAACATGAAGAATCACCGTGTTCATTAATTAAATGTTGATCATGTTTAGACTATATAGCTCAGATAGTTCGCTCTATCTCATATGTCCTCTTGGGGGTTAGGGTCTAGTCAGGGCTTATACTAGGAGGGAGATCCTTGAAACTGTAAAACAATAAAACAATGTAATGAATACGATAGCACTTCATATTTCTATTTCCTGTTCCTGTAACACATGTTTCTTTGGCACACTGTCTAGGGGGCGTGGTTTCAGTGGGTGTGGTTTCAATTGCCTTACCAATGCAGCCGAGCTTCCTCCTCTCCTGCAGTGGAGGACAGTCGGGAAGGCCGCTGTACATCGTGAGACAGTCGGCGAAGTCAGTAGAAGGGTCTTTTCCTCGTCGGGGTCACCATTTAGCAATCGAATATCATTTAGCAATTGAATATCATCAATACTGAATATATATTGGGTAAAAGTTCAAAACCTTAAGAAGGTCTATTTTAATTACGTCATAGTAATTCAGTCCTGCAATCTAGAGGACGCCACACTAGTATCATCTTCTCTAGGGTAAAATAGTTTTCATGTTATTCAAGCACCTAACACAGTGTTAATGTGGTATTATAGTTGGTGTAGTAATCTCACGCAACCATCAATGTGAGTGCTAAGATCGACTGCGGCATTCGTAAGTCTAGCACAGGCAGACCTTTAGCCACAGATCTTACAACTTTGGAGTTATGCCTTATCCAATCTGATGTAGTATTTGCAAAATATTTTGACTTGAGTTTGTTTGATAAGACATGGATCTTGCATGGTTAACGTCAATTGTCATCAATTTATTAATAATGATTGCTAGAAATTGATCTGCGAGGGGAAAAAAAAAGAAGCTAGAGCACGAGTGACTATGACCATCATCCTTTCCTGTCAGCCATGCAGCCTATTCTCATCTGCCTGTGCAGTCAATTTATTTATTATCTCTTTATTTATAGTATGAAGGCCTATGGGGGAGGTGGTTATGGAGAACCTCCAGTTGTTCATTAGGCTCTTGGTTTGTTGTTTTTCCTATTCCAGGCTGGTTTGTTCCACTACCGGGTAGGGGGTCGAATAAGCTATTAAATGTATAGCCCTAGCCCACTGCAGCAGCTAGGCCTTCGAATGTGCTGCCAGGAATTCGCTTCATGGTTTTCTCCACTATGATGACAACTCCATTTAAAATCTCACTGACTGGTCAATTTGTATCAATGTGGAGCGATGTGAGAAAATGCGTACTAGCAGACATACGGAGACGAGGAAAGACAGAGACAAAAAACTGGTAGAGAATAATTGAACTTCTAGGGTCAGAGCTGAAACTGGAGACCAGCACAGAAATAACACCTCTAATGAAGACTGCCATAATTTATTCCCGATTTGTAAGTGCATATT
Source organism: Cladorhizidae sp. MBARI D1340-BT2 (assembly GCA_028752905.1). Lineage (NCBI taxonomy): Eukaryota > Metazoa > Porifera > Demospongiae > Poecilosclerida > Cladorhizidae > Cladorhizidae sp. MBARI D1340-BT2. Next base: position 9,109,967 of record JAQNBH010000010.1, read on the forward strand.
ATTAAAGGAGGGTGACCCATTCATATTTCACATATTTGGTGAATAACATGTATGTGCATGCATAGATGACACATACGATAGATACACCATGCATGACAATACCAAGTTATCCAGTGAAGTCCCCACTGACTGCCAGCATGTAATATATATACGATGAACAATAAACCTAAATTGAGTGCAAGCAAATAGAAAGAAAAAAGCTAGAGCATGTTTGATCAACCTAGTAAATATGTCCATCAACACTTCCCAGTCAGCCATGCAGCCTGTTCTCCCCTACCTGTGGAGTAAATTTATTATTGTTTGTGTGTGAGAGCTTGTGGAGGAGATGGTTTTGAGGTTTTGCGGTGTTTTATTTGCTTTGTTGTTTGTCCCATTTCAGGCTGGCTAGTTCTGCCATCTGGTAAGGGATCATACCAGCTCTTAACTGTGTAGTCTATTTCCATCCACATGCTGCACAGTCAGGCCAGTCTAGATTTGCCAGGCATTCTCTCCATCAATCTCAAAATGATGACCATTTCTGGTTTACATAAGCCAATGTTTTTATGGTTATGCATATAGTGAATACATAGTTTTGTAGAGAGACAGGCTGGGTGTGGCAATAGCAAGCGTTCCATCCAACTCACTATGGAGGGCTCGCATCGCACACCAATAAACCTTCCCCAAGCCCTCAAAAACTACCTCGCCCATAGGTCCTGATATCTACCTCCAAAAAAGTGAAATTTACTGTTAAAATGGATGCATGGCTGACATGCTCTAATATATTTTTGTCTTTTTCTTTGCTGGCCACTCACTGCAGGCATTCATTACTTGTAGATAATTCTGAATGTTCATATATCAACTCAAGAATTCTTTTTCTTACCCATGATCCCCAGACTCAAGAGCTAACTGTTGCATGGGCAAAGGGGCGTGACCAGACCTGATGTGGTAAATGACATCAGAATAGGTAGTTTTGGTCAGAGCATCTTTGATTTGTTGTGATTAAGTTTAAAAACACTCACAAATAGTTTGAATAGTTGTTCAGCTATATAGCTATACGATAGGAAAATTGTTGCCAAAAAAGTATCCACACTCATTGCATGCCATTCTTGTCACTCGAGGAGAGGTGTGAGTTGACACAAAAATTATGTGCAAAGGGTTTATGAGATGATGGGATCTTGAACACGTCCAACTTTTTTATAACATAAATATATAATGCTGATGACTAGAGTGTAACTCGTAAAGCAAATTTATGCAGGAGTTATATAGCAACTCGAGTTTTGTAAGGTGTGCAACTACATGTATTTGACCTTTGTATCGAGTTTAATTGGAACATGGAGTCTTTAACAAAGTTAATTATCTCTCAATGAACTCTCAGTTGACATAACGAAATTACAGTAACCTAAATAATTAACTTGAATTTTTACTCCCACGATGTTTAGAATAGATGCTCTATCCTTCATCTGGAAAAATGAGATGCTAAGACTCACAAGAGCTTATAACAGTAGCCATGTGATACAAACCACACCCTGGAACTCTCGTCCAGCATGTGAACCTGATCTGGATAAACCAAATTATAGAAAAAAAGATTTTATAATAAAAACAATTAAAAAATAATAAAATATTAATATAACAAAAAAGTAAAAAATATAGATATAATAATTTTAATAATAACAATAATTATTTATTGTTAATTAGTTATTATTTTAGTATTATTTAGGTATTTTTGTAATTGATTATTATATAAGTATATGTGTCAATTAAGTGTTAATGAACTTGGTATGTTGTGTTTTCAATTATGTAATAATAAAATTATATAATTATAATAAAATAAACTTTTTTTTTTAAAGCTTGATTTTAAAATATCAAAGAATGATAAATAACTGAACACATAAAAAATTATGGTGGTTGTAGCTTCAAGTTCAGGCACTTGAGAGTGGTGCAGGTAAATCCATTTCACAATCTCATCAATTGAGACCACTCACACTCTGGTGCTAAGTTGATGTGCAATGCCTCCTTCACTAGCAGTTCCTTGGTCTAAGATGGTAGATTTCTCCCACAAAATAGGATGTCCATTAACCCATGTATGTTCATCAATTGCAGATTTCTTTTTAGCACACTTTTTACAGGCATCTTGATGTTCTTTCACTCTGGTCTCTGGTCTTCTATTGATCTCCCTATGTAGTAGTTCTTCCCACAACTACAAGGGATGGGGTACACAATGCATGATGTACATATATATACTAGCTGGTCATTCATACCTCCCTCAGCTCAGTTGTGTCCTCAGAGCTCATCCTGACCTGAAAACAACTTTGATGTTGTCCTGCAGACCCTTCTGATGTCTTCACTCATCCCTGCTACATAAGGAATTACTATCATAGGATCCTCTTCCTGTATCGGTGTACTTACGACAACTAATGTTTATCTTGTGTTCTCAACAAAACATAGACCTCTCCGCCACCACACATATGAATATGATTATACTTGTTACATATGACATGTTTATGCTATATCTGTTTTATATGAGCTGTAAGAAGAGATGGCGAACAAGGAAACAAAAGAGAAGCCAGACCTTGTGCATCATCCATTATCACATTTACAAACATAAAGTAAAATATGTATCAACTCAAGGATATATATACTGCATTTATCAATGCCCTGACATTAAAGCTAATACTATTGTGAAAGATGTATTGCTATGGCTTGATCTTAACTTGTCCAGGGACAGTGTTATGATGGGGGGTTGAACATGGCAGGTAGTAAAAATGGAGTCAAGTCCCAAATATTACAGCAACAGCTCTGTGCACTTTTCACAAAATGCAATAATTATTTGAAAATATCAAAGCTAATATGTGGCCTAGCACTGTTGGATTTTGTACACTATGCCCTACCCATTGGACAGTGCGAAAGGAAAAGAAGAGCACCAACACAGTTTTATGACAGTGATTAGGACTGGCACGTCAACAGTCACACCAGAAGAACACTACCATGTTATTTATTGTGAGGCCCTGGATACTTTAACAAGTCATATCAATGAAGGATTTGAACAGGAGAGATATCAAATGTACAAGCAACTCTGGTTGGTAGGTGACCAAAGGAGTGAGGTGAGGGTAATGAGGTATTGATTTGCTACTACAATGATTTTGACAGAGATCTAATGCAGGCTCAGCTTTCCCACATTCATGCGTAATTACGAGATTGAAGAAGACAGAAGACATGGAAATTCAAGGTGTCATAGACATTATGAAGAGCATGTCAGCTGCTGAAAGAAGCCTCTTTTAAGAAGCTATCAAAGTAGCTGATGTTGTAGTTGTTATACTAGCAACAAATTTGATCAGTGAAAGATCATTTTCAGCAATATGCTGGGCTTAAGGTACTTGAGGTATACATGGTGCAGAAATGTCTCCATACTGCATGTACATAATGTACATAAGAACAAACAGTATAATATATATTATGTGACAGGATCTGAGGATCTGAGAAAACAGCCCACTTGGAGCGGATCATCAAATTTTAGTTTATACTACTAGATGAAAGGGCATTTAATTACCTTGAAAATAACGCCAGAATCATAGCTTTAGGCGCTACTGTTGCCACATCCAGGAAGAAATGCCCAAGCGTACGTTTTTAATGACTCAACCAGGTCTATTCCGTATACTCTGTGCTGTGGTTAGAGAGTTGCAAGTGAGACTAAAAAATTCGAGAACAGTTATTCTGCTAGTTTGAGCAAGAATTAAGGAAGTTACGAAGCTAGTAGACCCGGGTTGATGAAAGAGAACGAAGATTCTAAAGCCCAGGTGCGTCAAAACTCAAGCAACGAAGATTCTAAAGCCCAGGTTGCGTCAAAACTCGTAAGCATGGAAGTTTCATAGTTTGTGTGTGTTTATAGCATGTTTGCTTCTAGCCTTTATTTACCTAGCTAGCTAGACTTGCTATTATATCTAGTGTATAAAGTTTGATGATACTGAAATAAACATCAAACAGTGTTGTATAAAAGTTTAAAAAATGGTTATTAAGTGAAATGTACACAAGCAAGTTTAATTGTTCTTTTTGCATGATCTGCTGTTATGTCCTGCCGCTTGTTTGCAGATGCTGCAGATATGCCTCTTCTTCGCCAGTGGGGGGACACTTGTATCGTTGGTGTCTAGAGTTGGAGAGAGTGGTGTAGGAGTACCAGCTCTACTGGTGGACCTTGGTTCGTCAGGCAGAGGGCAAGTGATGTCCTTGTCTTGGTCTGGACAAAACGGCCTGATCTGATTGTACAGATACCATAGCCGCTCATTGTACAACGATTATCTATGTAACCTTTAGCTGTACACACCACATATCTATGTAACCTTTAGCTGTACACACCACATATCTATGTAACCATTAGCTATACATACCACATATCTGTGTAACAATTGCTGTAATCTACACACAGAGAGAGGGAGAGACTGCAGATGTAGCTGTGATTAACCCTAGTCCTTGTCTGAGCCCTAACCCTAGTCCTTGTCTAAGCCCTGACCCTAGTCATTGTCCGAGCCTTAATGCTAGTCATTGTACAAGCATAATGCTAGTCCTTGTCCAAGCCCTAACTCTAGTGATTGTCCAAGCCAAAACCCTAAACATTGTCCAAACCCTAATTCTAATATTATTCAAGCCCTAACCATTGTCATTGTCCAAACCATAACCCTAGTCATGGACAAAGCCCTAATGCTAGTCCTTGTCAAAGTGTCAAAGCCCTAACCCTAGTCATGGTCCAAGCCCTATTGCTATTGTCCAAGCCCTAACTTTATCATTATCCAAGCCATAACTCTAGCCATTGAACGAATCCAAACCCTAGCCATGGTCCAATCCCAAACCCTAGTCATTGACCAAGCCTTAATCAGAATCATTGTCCAAGCCCTAACCCTAGTCATGGTCCAGTCATGGTCCAAGCCCTAACTCAAGTCATTGTTCAAGCCCTAACCCTAGTAATTGTCCAATCCCTACTCCTAGTCATTTTCAAAGCCCTAACACTAGTCATGGTCCAGTCATGGTCCCAAGCCCTAACTCAAGTCATTGCCCATCCCCTGACCTAGTAATTGTCCAAGCCCTAATCCATTTTTCCAATTCCTTACACTAGTCGTGGTCCAATCCCTAATAATAAATAATATATATAATATATATATAAATAAATTAATAATAAATAATAAAACATAAAACATAATTATGATAACAATTAATGTTACTATTTTTTAAATTATATTATTTATTTTTATTCTTGTTCTACAACTGTTGGAAGCTACCTACAGCTTTCTCTTTCACTATGTGAATAATTATTAGATGATCTACAATTGTAGGAAGCTACCTATACTGTCCCCCTGGTTTATGAAAAACATTTAGCTATGGATGTATCTAGTGGAATATTCTGCCTACTACTATTATATATGTTATTTATAGATATACCATCTCTGCTGATAGAGATCTATACAAGGAAAAGACTAAGCAAGTTTTATCTTGTCTATATACACACCACATATCTATGTAACCTTTAGCATACACACCACATATCTTTAGCTATACACACCACATATCTATGTAACCTTTAGCATACACACCACATATCTATGTAACCTTTAGCATACACACCACATATCTATGTAACCTTTATCTATACACACCACATATCTATGTAAACTTTAGCTATATACACCCCACATATTTATGTAACCTTTACCTGAATCATTCCAGCGCTCCCATCTTTCAGCTTATTCGCACTGCTCCTCTCTTTGGCCAGGGCCTCCTCCACCAGGGCGGCTACAGTGGACGTCACCCAGTTTTCGTGCTCACTCTCCCTCTGTGCCCCTCTGTGGCTGCTATTTTCCCCTCCTATTTCTGATTCAGCCATGATCTGTCGACACTGTTGCTCAGACTTATCTATGTAACCTTTAGCATACACACCACATATCTATGTAGCCTTTAGCATACAAACCACATATCTATGTAACCTTTAGCTATACAGACCACATATCTATGTAACCTTTAGCATACACACCACAAATTTGTACATATCTGTGTAACCTTTAGCATATACACCACATACCTGTTACCTTTAGCTGTACACACTACAAACCTATGTATCCTTTAGCATACACACCACATATCTATGTAACCTTTAGCTGTACACACCACATATCTATGTACCTTTAGCTGTACACACCACATATCTATGTAACCTTTAGCATACACAGCACTTATCTATGTAACCTTTATCATACACACCACATATCTATGTAACCGTACACACCAAATATCTATGTAACCTTTAGCTATACACACCACATATCTATGTGACCTTTAGCTGTACACACCACATATCTATGTACCCTTTAGCTATACACACCACATATTTAGGAACAACAATGGAAGGAAGCACATCAAAGCCGGTTGACAACTGATTCTTCAAAATCTGAAGGTTTGTAGAATTGCTATCAGAATGTTCCTTCATAGCTAGCTACTACCCCTGGATTCAAGGAATCAAAATGAAAGCAATAGAACTTTTTTATTCCAGGAACCTTTCTCACGTAAGGGGCAAAAAAGTCAGTCCAATCAAACGAAGGCTCAATAACTGTCTCATCCTCGGACAAAACAAGTTGAGCAACATTACACACAGCCGAGTCATTAAGAACTTGTGAATCTAAGTCCTTCTATAGACTAGTGTTGCTTTAGGGAGGCCAAAACACCAATCTGGCACAAATCAACTACGAGGAATGACTGAGTTACCTTTGCGTCAAACATCGCCACATCAAATACTGCATAACACAGCTGTTTTTGTTTTGAGCAGTGCAGTTGTCACAATGGAGGAAAACTTCATATTCGCCAAGCTCATGGTGTTCAAAAAAAGAATGGAGCTGGCTCACCACTGTATTCACTTCGTTTCCACAGTTCCCAGCCTCATCTGTAAGGAAATTGACCTGTCGAGGGAGAGCTTCGCAGTTAACTCCAAATATGCTGCACTTTCTTGGAGTAAAAAAAGATCGGACCAGGCTGCAGAGGATCAGATGGGTATAGTGAACTTGCTGTGCATAATCGAATGAGTAGTGCACGGCAAGATTGTTCGAGTTGGAAGGAACTTTAGAGTGAGGTGGTGGGGTTGAAAATGTGCCACATGCCGAGAAAAAACTAATCACTTGTCGCCTACAGTTATCACACACAGTATTGTAGAACGACCTCTCTAGCTGGACAACCCTGAGATGCTCTTCAGATTCTCGTATGGTAGCAGATTTTTCAACATCCGAACAGTTGGCAGCTCGAAGGATCGCTGTATTATTTTGCTGACAAGTCCAACACAAATCAGACATAGGCTTCATTATTATCACTGCTGGAAGGAGTGACCGCCATATCATGCAGAAAGTGAAGTATGCAGCAGCATGAACACATTGTGCAGACTCAGCAGATTCATGATACACCCTCCAAATTCCTCACTTTGATACGCTAGATGGCAAAAGTTTTATAACTGATCTGCTAAATATAGCCTGGTGTGCGGGCGACAAGGTAGAAGAAGAGCATTCTGGTCAGCTGGTTTAGCAGAAAACGGACAACATATTCCACAGAAGAAAGCAAAACTGCATGTTTCGGGAATCGTTTGATGTTTCCATGTATGCGAGGTGCGAGTCCGTTTACCTTGAAGGCCTTGACCAGGTTCTTCAAGCGTGTTTCACCAATAGTATGCAAAAAGCGAAACCTGTTGGGACATACTTGTCGACCGTGGTGATGATATTTTGTGTAGTTTTTCCCCCTACTTGTCAGGCAGTGATGACAATCTATGGACACATTCTCACTAAAGTTTGAATTTGCCATCAGTTGTCCAAGCAGGGCCATATCCAGCTCATTGCGGGAGAGGAAAGCGCACTGAACAAATGTCACAGGTGTGTTGTACAGAAAATTGCAGAGAACTGTTTCTTCCATGCCAGCTCTCACAAACACATCCAAATCCATGAAGTTAGTAACAAGTTCCTTCTCCATTATGTCAGATACTGTTGGCTCGATCTCTACATCTGCTAAAAATTGTACCCGAGTCAGTACTTCAAGGACCTGTTCATCTCTGCCAATCTCTTCCTCTTCGTCGTTCCTACCCTCCCTCATCACTTTCAATCTCAGATCCTGCTCCAGCTAGAGGTTCCATCATACCAATATTGCACGCAGGTTCTTCATCGTCATTTCCTGTAAGAAGCACTAGAAGAAAAAGCCCCGCTAGTGGCTGTTGTTGAGCCTGGTACACAGCACCTGCTCAGAGTTTAATGTTTATCTCCGTGTTTCCTTCCTAGTGAGTATCTCGGATCCTGAAGGTGGTTGTAGCCCTTCTGTGAACCTTCACTTATCTTGTAATCAGGTGAAAATGTCTGAAGAGAGGCCAGTTCCAGTGGTGATCCAGACCAGGAAGAAGTTGGCTCTCTTGGATCGTTCAGCTTCTTCAGGGGTATTGCTACAGGATCTACTGACTCTACCTCTTCAGACTAGAGGGTTGTTGTGGGAGAACTGGGTAAGGGTAATTGTTGAATGGACTTAGATAAACTTAGACAGGTCATAGAAAGGAGTAATAAGTGTATTCAATGTGGTACCGTAGCTAAGCTCTCTTACAACTGGACAATTTTTCCCGCAGGTCACAGGCATTGTGACATATTTTTTCTTTTTGTGGTAACACTCAAGACACCACAAACCCTGTACCTGACCTGTAGGAGTGCATTCTTTGACAGTAACTGGATGCTCGCATTGCTGGAAATAGTCATTCTGGTCTGGATGACATCACCACAGTCATGGATATATTGCCCCCTGTTAGTTCCGCAAGTTTTTTTTTGTGCGGAGGGGGAGGGCAATACACCAAGTCGAGAGGGAGTGACGCAAATGCAGTAACAAAGAGTATTATGTTGGATGCCGCTCATAAGGTCACATGATTTTTATGGGGTTGGGCATGAAGATATCATTGATGTTATGACGGCACATGGCATAGACGGGGCCACAAATCTAATTATGGTATTGCTGTGATATCTTGGGACACTGGAGAAGTTTTAGATTATTATCTTATGTCTAAGTTCTGTCAAGCTTGCACAAATTTTGCCATTCAAGCTCAACCCATGACCACTAGCCAAATTAGCTTGACTGACAATAGTTGCAGTACAGGAAGAGAAAATGTTTTGAGTTATCAAAAAAAATGTGCTTGGGAGAGGTTATCTAGTCATAGATTCTGTAATCATTGAAGCTTAACTGCGGACAAATACATCCCAATGTGTGTTTCTCAACACACATTCGTGTAGACTACATCTACATAGACAAAATCATGTACAGTGGAAGCCTCTATTGTCCTCTCTTCCTATAATTAAATCATGGTTGGATATTAAAATAAATGAGAATATGCCTATTGAACTTTGCAAATTAGCCTGCAAATTCTGCTTTTACACTGTAGCAGTGGAGCTACCACAGTTGTTGATTTCCAAGTTCCATATAATTTCTGAGTTAAGGATGCCTCCTGCATCCAATCTGCCCAGATTAGACTATAAACTTAATTTCTTTTGGGGGGGGAGTGAGGTAAAGAGTTGTCTAAAGGATGTGGTCTTGACACACATGCCCAGTTGAGTGGTTTACCGATGTGGCCATTTCAAGGATCCAATCGAGCTGCTGGAATAATTTGCTAGTCCAATTGAGCGTAAGTTTCCAAGTCCGTGATTCTATAATAGCAATTTCGGAGCATAATTTTATTAGAAGGACAATTTCAGTTACCTTCTTCTAGTCTTGGCGGAGATAAACAGTAGCATTCGAAAACCTTCGCATCTGACCTAAGATTTGTTTGACTAAATCAAGACTTGTATATAGAAGGTAACTGAAATTGTCCATAGCTATCATGATGACAATCCACACATCAACACTTTAATTCTAAATAGGCAGGATTATTATAACATGGATCACAGATGTCACTATATACCATACAAAGAGTATAAATACAATTACAAAATAAGTTCAAAATTTTAGAATTAAACAGAAATTCAAAAACATGAGATCAGGTTAGACAGGGCCAACATTACTGCCACAGACATTGCACTGGCCATTACATGAGCACTTCCAGCCGCAGGAAAAGTCAGCCTGAAGTTGGGGTTAATGTTCTTTGGATCAAAGGCCATCACAGTGCAATTGTCTGCATCCTCAGAGTAGAAAAAAGCATTCCCCCACATGCGATTGCATAATCCCTCGGCACTCCCGTACCGGTCCTTGAAGGAAGTGCAGGTCGAGTTCGCAGGACACGAGTTGTTTCCATTCTCCGCGTAGTCAAAATCTGCCAGCCAGTCCTCTACGCATGTGAGGTCATCCTTGCAGGCTTCAAACCACCTGCCACAGTAGGAGGCACACACAGGAACATGGCTAATGTAGCCAGTGCCAGGAGATGTTTCAAAGTGGCCAAGCATGGGTTCACACTGGTAGAAGCATTCTTCATCCTAATGTTTAAAGGTAGATAGAGAAAACAACACATATTGTGAGCATACAATTGTACAGAAGCATATTCTAACAGTAGTGAACAATCATCTCTTCAAGTATTAGGGTATGCACAATCATTGAATCAACCTTGGAACGAATTGTGCTTGAGATAAAAATTTAATCAGTCTGACCATTTATAAAATGCTAAAGATCGTGGAGGCCACAGATGCACTTTAGACCACTTTAATTATCACAAAAGTCACCACGAACACACAATCAGTTAGCATTAGCTCACTGGAATTTCAAGGCCATGGAGAGCTTGTTAACACCTGATTCATGCGTAAGGATACTCCAAGCACAAAGAAACCCACAAACTAAATAAAACAAGCAAGATACTGCAATACTAATGCATACGGCAGCGTGCACAAACTGGACAAGTACTTCAGACATTGTTTATAACGCATATTACTTTTAGTATATTGCCAGGCATTGGGTGCATTTACCATGTGCCTTTTCTTCCCTTCAGATTCATAAGGTTCATCTAATCTCAAACTTTCGTAACAACTAAGAAGCGAGTCACATAATTGATGGGAGTAAAGCCGAGCAAGGCACAAGTGGGTGGTGGTGGATTTCCTCCCCTACTAAATAGACAACCACTTCACACCTCTTGATGTACACTTAACTATGGCAACCTTGTGGTTTCATGGGTACAACCAGGGTGGTTTCATGGGTACAACCAGGGTGGTTTCATGGGTACAAGCAGGGGGCATCATGATGGCAGAGCAGGAGGGAGGGGGTGATTGTGGGGAACAAAAATGGCAACCAAGCAGGTCTGTATTGAACAGGAACACTATAGTACATGCTGAGAGCCAGAGCTTGCTGAAATTGATGGCCGTCCATGATGAAAACTTCACTCAAAATTTAATTTCGGCACCAGGAAAAGGTCTTTCCAAGCGTGACTGTTCATAGACTTGATTGTTGAAATAGTTAAAAAGAAATTTGTAGCTGGTACAGGTGAGTTTAAGATACCAAGAGAAGGAATGAAATTAAGTTGTGGATCTTTAGCGTCCATTGCACATTAATTAGTATGGTGCAGAGCATGTCGTGTTGCCTGGAACTGATGACCCACTGCCACTGTGGTGGCAGCTGTAGTGCACTAGTGTTCCCAGAGCTCTAACCTGCGCACAAGGCAGGTAAAGGGTCTGCTAAGTGAGACCACACTGAAAAGCTAGCATTTCCTAAACCTGGTGAGATGAAATTAAAGGTCAGTTTTGTCAGCTGTACAGCTCGGAATCTTTAGAAATGCCATTTCTACGACCACCAGGTGGTAAACCACTTGTCTCCTTAGCCACAAGTAACCCTTACTAAAAACCTGTTCATGTTTCCTCTCATGTCGAGCTCAGCCAACAACATTCTAGCCCACCACGAAAAACACCAGGTGAGCCGACTCCTCCAGGCCGACTCCTTAATTAAACTCTTCTTGAGTAGAAGTAATATTGTGCTAACTTCTTTATTTGGCAGAGGTCCTTGTACTCATCATAGTTGCCTGTAATTAGGGGATGGATTTTGCAGATCTAGCATGCTTGATTTGGAGGGTTAAATTAACTTTTCAGCACTTGTGACTGGCCATTAAATTCCATAGCGATGTCTCAGATGTCCTTGAACCAACTGATGGCCGTAATAGAGGTGAAGGTGGCAACTGCATTGTCGGACAACCGACACATATTATAAGACAGACAACAGGGATTACTCAATCCTGATTCACATGTGCATGTTATAAGTGGCAGCCCTTAGCTTGTACACCATGTTATAGGGGACCAGAGATAGGCACAGAGGTCACACTAAGGATACATAATAAACCATCTGCTGCACAGTGTGATGTGCACAGTGTGATGGTACAGTGTGATGGTGCACATTGTGATGGTGCAGTGTGATGGTGCACAGTGGATGGATGCTACCTACCTATATATATATATATCACATTACATAACCAGATGTCAAACCAAGGTAAGCCACAAAATTTAATTAACAGCCCTTATAGAATATTTCTTAGATGAATGTCAATTGATTGACTACTTCCTTAGGGTAATGGATAGGACCAGGAAAAAGGTCAGTTTTATACAATAATCAAACAACACAAAACATCGGAACATGAAAGCTGAAGGCAGAGGCATTACTAGGCACTGAAAAGGTGCTATTATTGAAGAATTTATTTTCTATAATTTATTTTAACCTTTTCTCAGACTCATAAAAGTATGAAATATGAGAGCATCTGAGAAAGGTGAGCATTTATAACAACCAAAATAGACAAGCAAGCCACAGTGTCACTTTTACATGCATCTCCTGTCCTTGACATGTGTGGCCAAGTTTGGAGCTTTCTGCATGTTTGCTTCTTATGAGCACAAGGATGGAGTTAGAAGAAAGAGCAGAAGAACCTTTACACATGCACACTTACAATACTTTGAAATGTTAATTAAGCCATGTCTTCAGTTATTGATATTGGGTAAAATGCTTACAGGTACGAATTCCAACATGGAAACTTAAAGCATCCACACTTGCAGTTTCTATTCTACCACAGCCAAATAACTAACTACACAGAGTAAGATATCGTGCTACTTCAAAATATACCAAATTACCACTGACCTTGATGAATGCTTCGCAGGCAGCTGACAAGGTCCCGCAGAGATCCCACGTGTAGTTGTACAAACCAAAAGCTTTATGGTTGGCTATGATCCTAGGCACCTCCGTGTTGCAACAAGCTTTGTTCTGCCATGACAGACATTCGTCAAACTCCTGCTCTTCTGGAGAAGGAACACTTTTGTGGTAGGGACCTGCTAGGCACTTATCAGGGGGGCCTGGAGTTACAAATATGTGCTGCTGCTGTTCCGTTGCCTCAGGCAGCAGCACGCAGAGCAAGAAGACTGCAACACAATGAACGGCCAGAGAAGTCATGCTGACAGCAAGGAAGAATATCAGATTTGGAGTTCCAGTGCGAAATGCTCCGAAGCAGCTGGTCGAGCTTATTTTGTAGACCCTTTTCCCGCCTTTTTTACAACCGATCGCGCTAGTGTAAACGACATCCCATCGCTTTCGCCTCTTTTACTTACTGCGCATGTGCAGAGACGGATTTCCGTTCTAGCTTGCATTACTCAACAGTGTTGATTGCTCCTAGCTATATATATAGCTACCTGTGTATCAACTTTTTGTTGTTCTTATATTATTCAACAGTGTTGATTGCTCCTATATATCTAGCTACCTGTGTATCAACTTTTGGCTGCATTTGCAGATGGAGCGAACAGAGAAAGGCTGTGGAGTACATTTAAGGAAGGTGGAGCATTACATCAAGCATGGCACCTATAGTAGTGATACTGAGCCCAAGGAATAGGCTCAGTAATTCAGTGGTATTAGAAAAAGGAGTGGCAGCTTTGATATCATTGGTATGTACAATATCTGTCTGGCTACTGGACTGAAACGCATGCGCTGTGTCAAAGAGGAACAACGGGCACACTACGGCACTGTGACCTTCTTAGCCAGACCCTTTACCAAACCATACGCCAAGAACCATTCTGGGGGTGATATAATTTTTTTGGGGTGGTTACATTTTTTATAAGCTCTACCCACTTCACTGTTTGGCTAGCTGTATGATATATTGTTGCATGTGTGTTGCTATGTCAAAGTTACATGTAGCTAAAGTTGTGGTTCCTCAAAATCGAGGGGTAAGGCTCTCGACTGCAGCTAGTTGATGCACTCGGATTTTGAGGAAGCCCCACTTTAGCTTGTGTAACTTTGACATGGTTATGCCACGCAACAATATATCACACAGAGCTATAGCCAGGTATGAATACAGTGGAGTGTGCAGAGCTACAAAACTGTAACCGCCCCCCAAAAAAGTTTGGTAAAAAGTCTGGCTCAGGATGAACAGATAAGGGCGGGGCTGGGAATAAGGTGGGAAAAGGATTCCGTCCGCTACAAAATAAGCTCGACCTGGTGCATTACAGCATACAGCACTTATCTGAAAAAAGGAGGGACTATAAATCTGATATTCTTCCCAGCAGTCGGCATGACTTCTCTGGCCGTTCATTGTGTTGCAGTCTTCTTGCTCTGTGTGCTGCTGCCTGAGGCAACGGAACAGCAGCAGCAGATATTTGTAACTCCAGGCCCCCCTGATAAGTGCCTAGCAGGTCCCTACCACAAAAGTGTTCCTTCTCCAGAAGAGAAGGAGTTTGACGAATGTCTGTCATGGCAGAACAAAGCTTGTTGCAACACAGAGGTGCCTAGGATCATAGCCAAGCATAAAGCTTTTGGTTTGTACAACTACACATGGGATCTCTGCGGGACCTTGTCGGCTGCCTGCGAAGCATTCATCAAGTTCAGTGGTAATTTGGTATATTTTGAAGTAGCACGATATCTTACTCTGTGTAGTTATTTGGCTGTTGTAGAATAGAAACTGCAAGTGTGGATGCTTTAAGTTTCCATGTTGGAATTCGTACCTGTAAGCATTTTACCCAATATATTAATTAACATTTCAAGGTATTGTAAGTGTGCATGTGTAAAGGTTCTTCTGCTCTTTCTTCTAACTCCATCCTTGTGCTCATAAGAAGCAAACATAAGAAGCAAACATGCAGAAAGCTCCAAACTTGGCCACACATGGCAAGGACAGGAGATGCATGTAAAAGTGACACTGTGGCTTGCTTGTCTATTTTGATTGTTATAAATGCTCACCTTTCTCAGATGCTCATCCTTTTATGAGTCTGAGAAAAGAAATTATTTTATAGCATCTTCAGTAATAGACCCTTTTAAGTACCTGCCTCTGCCTTCAGTTTTCATGCTCAGATTGTTAGGTAATTTTGTGTTGTTAGATTATTCTATAAAATTGACCTTTTTCGTAGTCCTATCCATTACCCAAGGAAGTAGTCGATATCGTCAATCCTATAATGCAAGAAATATTCTATAAGGGCTGTCGTGAATGTTAATTAAATGTTGTGGCTTGCCTTGACATCTGGTTATGTAATGTGATATATATATAGGTAGGTAGCATCCATCACACTGTGCACCATCACACTTTTCACCATCACATTGTGCATCACACTGTACACCATCACACTGCACCATCACACTGTGCACCATAACACTGTGCACATCACACTGTTCAGCATCACACTGTGCACCATCACACTGTTCACCATCACACTGTACCATCACACTGTGGCACCATCAGACTGTGGCACCATCATACTGTGCACCATCACACTGTTCAGAATCACACTGTGCACCATCACACTGTTCAGAATCACACTGTGCACCATCACACTGTTCACCATCACACTGTACCATCACACTATGGCACCATCAGACTGTGGCACCATCACTCTTACCATCACATTGTGCACCATCACACAGCACTGTCCAGCATCACACTGTGCACCATCACACTGTGCACCATCACACTGTGCACAGCAGATGGTTTATTATGGACCTTAGTGTGACTTCTGTGCCTACCTCTGGTCCCCGATAACATGGTGTACAAGCTAAGGGCTTATAACATGCACATGTGAATCAGGATTGAGTAATCCCTGTTGTCTGTATTATAATATGTGTCAATTGTCTGAAAAGGATCATGCAGTTTCCACCTTCACCTCTATTACAACCATCAAGGATATCCAAGACATTGCTATGGAATTTAACGGCCAGTCACAAGTGCTGAAAATTAACTTAACCCTCCAAATCAGGCATGCTAGATCTGCAAAAGCCATCCCCTAATTGCAGGCAACTATACACGATGAGTACAAGGACCTTTGCCAAATAAAGAAGTTAGCACAATATACTTCTACTCAAGAAGAGTGTAAGGAGTTGGCCTGGAGGAGTAGGCTCACCTGGTGTGTTTCGTAGTTGGCTAGAATGTTGTATGCTGAGCTGGACATGAGAGGAAACATGATAGTAAGGGTTACTTGTGGCTAAGTAGACAAGTGGTTTACCACTTGGTGGTCATAGAAATGGCATTTCTAAAGATTCCGAGCTGTACAGCTGACAAAACTGACCTTTTCTAATTACCTCTCAGCAGGTTTAGAGAACGCTAGCTTTTCAGTGTATTCTCACTTAGCAGACTCTTTACCTGCCTTGTGCGGAGGTTAGAGCACTGGGAACACTAGTGCACTACAGCTGCCACCATAGTGGCAGTGGGTAATCAGTTCCAGGCAACACGACGTGCTCTGCACCATACTAATTCCTGTGCAATGGACGCTAAAGATCCACAACTTAATTTCGTTCCTTCTCTTGGTATCTTAAGACCACTTCACCTCTACCAGCTACAAATGTCTTTTTAACTATTTCAACAATCAAGTTCACACTTGGCAAGACCTTTTCCTGGTGCCGAAATTTAATTTTGAGTGACGTTTTGGTCATGGTTGAAAGGCTCCACGGCCATCCATGTCAGCAAGCTCTGACTCCATGCAGCTCTCAGCATGTACTGCAGTGTTCCTGTTCAATACAGACCTCACAATCACCCCCTCCCTCCTGCTCTGCCATCATGATGCCCCCTGGTTGCACCCATGAAACCACAAGGTTGTCATAGTTAAGTGTACATCAAGAGGTTTGAAGTGGTTGTCTATTTAGTATGGGAGGAGCTCCCACCACCACCCACTTGTGCCTTGTGGGACTCTAGCATCTAGCCAGCTATGTTCTAATAGGTGGCTAGGTAGTCGAGGTGGTCACAATGGGTTGCCACTGCAGGACAAGTGCTGCTCCTATGCTAATGAACACACTCATTGATCATTTACCTTACAGTCCGTAAGGTTAATGATCAAGGGAAATTATCTGCAGACTACAGCATCCTGTAAACTAAACTTGCATTTTCAGCTGATTAGCACTTGACAGTTGAGAGCCTTACCTGCAGCTAGTTGATGCACTCGGATTTTGAGGAACTCCCACTTTAGCTACATGTAACTTTGGCATAGTTATACCATGCAACAATGTCACACAGAGCTATAGGCAGTGTTGCCATAGTGTTGGATTTTATCCAAACTGTTTGGATTTTTGACCCTTAAATTTTCTGTTTGGATTTTATCATTAAATGTTTGGATTTTTCATCATTAGAAAATTATTTGACATTTCATGCCTATTTCAAAACCACTCTCTGTGGTAAGCTGTGTGTGGTCATTTTGTGGTCACTGGTCTGTGCAGGAATATTCATGTGGTCACTTGGTCTATGCAGGAATATTCACAGTCCTGTGTTCACCCAGGTCTGTGCAGAAATATGCCTGCAGAGCCAGAACCCTTTGATCTATGTGCATGCTCATGCATGAGCTAACTGGTTGGGTATTTAAAGCCTGATTTGTGCAAGAGTTAGAATCTTTCACAGTGAGTGTCAGAGAGAGTTAGCTATGGCATCTTCAGAACCCAGTACTTCAAGGTTACGAGAAGAAGATTCTTCAGATATGGATTCTGACTCTGAAAATGAGGTTTCACAAATTGACATTGACAGTCAAATCGCTACATCTATCAGGTCTTCTAAGTCTGTAAAAAAGCGATTGTGTGTCTATCGTAGACACTCCCATGGGCCACAGCTTGGAGAAAGGGATCTTCTTTTGCCTTCTGTATGAAGTGCTCTCGTGATATAAACCTTGGAAGAGGTGGTACTAGAGATCTCAGGAGACATCAGGAAACGAAATTACACAAACACTCAGAAAAAGATGGTGAGGTATACTGTCTCTACAGGCCTACTTTGGGCCAATAAGAGAGGAGTCTGTAATCCGTAAGTACTCTTTGCATATTTCCTTGGAGAGCACCATCTTGCCTTTCAATTGGGAGATCATTGTACAAAACTATTCAAGTTGATGTTTCCTGATTCTTCTATTGTTAAGTGCAGTCGTACTAAAGCAACAGTTGTGTTAAAAGTTATTGCCCAGGATTGTTGGAAAACCATTTCCGCAGCAGTTAGAGAGACAAAATGCTTCAGCCTCCAAACTGATGAGACAACTGATATTACCGTTACACTATTATGCTTCGATTCTTCGATAACACCCAAGGACAGGTGAAATGTGTCTTCTTTGCCCTAGAGAGAGTGTAGAGAGTGCAACTGCAGAGGTGTTATTTAACGCAATCGATTAGCATCCACTACACTCCCTTATGATAATCTTGTCGGATTAGGTATATACAGATGGGGCCAATGTAATGTTGGGAGCACGAAATTCAGTGATGTCACGGTTATGATGTAAGCAGCCAGCTTTAGTTGCTCTTCATTGTCATTGTCTAGGGCTAGGGCTAGGGCTGGGGCTAGGGCTAGGCTTGCCTGATGAATTGGAAGATCTGACAACTGATATATGGTATTATTTCCAGAAGAGCCCAAGGAGGCTGCGACAATTTGAAGAATTTCAGAGTTTTGTGGAATGCAAGCCACACAAGTTGTTAAAAGCATGCCAAACATGATCGCTCAGCCTTGAAGCTTGTGTAAACCGTCTTATCGAGCAATATGAAGCCTTATACTTTCGGATAAACAGGCAGTAGTGAGAAGAGTTAAAATTGTACTTGAAAAGCCTCTGACCAAAGCTTACTTGCTCTTTCTATGTTCTGCATTACCAATTGTTAATAATTTCAACAGGTACATGCAGCAGCAATCATCAATTCTTCATGTTCTCTACCAAGAGCTCGATGGCTAATACGAAAAATTCTGTTGCGGTTCATGAATTCTGAGTATGTGTCTGCTGCTGAACATGTTCACAAATGTGATTGATAACTCAGAAGAGTATCTCCCTTTACACGAAGTTTTCGTAGGTCACAACACAATATCATACCTTGAAGAAGAGGATGGATTATCATCTGAAGATGTGAGAAAATTTAGGGAGACTATCCAAGCTTGGTGGATTGCTGCAGCCAAGGGAGCTGCCAAACGATTACCTACGAGTCACAAGTTACTCTCCAATCTCAAATGGCTTCAACCAGGCTTACAACAATACATTATGGCTGGTCAGGTGCTTGCTGCAGCAGAGTGTGTTCCTCAGGTAGTTCAAGTTGGTGACAAACCCAGCCTTCAAGAGGAATTTATGGATTTCTGCACGTCGCCATTGCCTCCTAAAGTCACGGTCATCACACAGGTGGACATGCAATCAGCCAAATCAAAGACTGCTTGGAAACTGAGTATCGCTACTCCACATTGGCAAAACTCGCAAAAGCCATTCTAGTTGTACCCCATGGCAATGCTGATACCGAACGTTTATTCAGCCACATTGGTCTCAACAAAATGACAGAAAGAGACTAGGAATTTCTACATTAAATTCACTTTTAACAGTGCAATTCAATGTTCCTAAAAAATGCTATGAATTTAAACCGAACACTGAACTATTAAAGACATGTATAAATGCACTTTAGTATGTTATTTCTCATGAAATTGTTGTTTGGATTTTGTTTGGATTTTTTGTTGCCAATAACACAGGCGAGTAATTTGGAAATTATCAAAAAAATTATGGCAACACTGGCTATAGGTATCAATACAGTGTAGTATGCAGAGCTACAAAACTGTAACCACCAAAAATATATCGTGGTATGGTCTAGCTCAGGAAATGACCGATGAGGGTGGGGCTGGAAATAAGGCGGGAAAAGGATTCCGTCTCCTACAAAATAAGCTCGCATTCGGCACTTCGGAAAAAAAGCTAAATCTGATATTCTTCCTAGCCGTCGGCATGACTTCTCTGGCTGTTCATTGTGTTGCAGTCTTCTTGCTCTGCGTGCTGCTGCCTGAGGCAACGGAACAGCAGCAGCAGATATTTGTAACTCCAGGCCCCCCTGATAAGTGCCTAGCAGGTCCCTACCACAAAAGTGTTCCTTCTCCAGAAGAGAAGGAGTTTGACGAATGTCTGTCATGGCAGAACAAAGCTTGTTGCAACACGGAGGTACCTAGGATCATAGCCAACCATAAAGCTTTTGGTTTGTACAACTACACGTGGGATCTCTGCGGGACCTTGTCAGCTGCCTGCGAAGCATTCATCAAGGTCAGTGGTAATTTGGTATATTTTGAAGTGGCATAGACGATATCTTACTCTGTGTAATAGAAACTGCAAGTGTGGATGCTTTAGGTTTCCATGTTGGAATTTGTACCTGTAAGCATTTTACCTGTAAGCATTTTACCTGTAAGCATTTTACCCAATATCAATAACTGAAAACATGGCATAATTAACATTTCAAGGTATTGTAAGTGTGCATGTGTAAAGGTTCTTCTTCTCTTTCTTCTAACTCCATCCTTGTCTCATATGAAGCAATTGTTTCATATGCAGAAAGCTCCAAACTTGGCCACACATGGCAAGGACAGGAGATGCATGTAAAAGTGACACTGTGGCTTGCTTGTCTATTTTGATTGTTATGAATGCTCACCTTTCTCAGCTGCTGCCATACTTCATCCTTTTATGAGTCTGAGAAAAGAAATTATTTTATAGCATCTTCAGTAATAAGTACCTAGTACTAATGCCTCTGCCTTCAGCTTTCATGCTCAGATTGTTAGAGGTAATTTTGTGTTGTTGGATTATTCTATAAAATTGACCTTTTTCCTGGTCCTATATTATCTCAAGGAAGTAGTCCATCAATTGACATTTCTATAATGCAAGAAATATTCTATAAGGGCTGCCTTGAATGTTAATTAAATTTTGTGGCTTGCCTTGACATCTGGTTATGTAATGTGATATAGGTAGGTAGCATCCATCACAATGTGCACCATCACACTGTACCATCACACTGTGTGCATCACACTATGCACCATCACACTGTTCACCATCACACTGTGCATCATCACTCTGTCTGTGCAGCAGATGGTTTATTATGTATCCTTAGTGTGACTTCTGTGCCTACCTCTGGTCCCCTATAACATGGTGTACAAGCTAAGGGCCGCCACTTATAACATGCACATGTGAATCAGGATTGAGTAATCCCTGTTGTCTGTCTATTATAATATGTGTCGATTGTCCGATCAAAAGGATCATGCAGTTGCCACCCTCACCTCTATTACGGCCATCAGTTGGTTCAAGGACATCCGAGACATTGCTATGGAATTTAACGGCCAGTCACAAGTGCTGAAAAGTTAATTTAACCCTCCAAATGAAGTATGCTAGATCTGCAAAATCCATCCCCTAATTACAGGTAACTATGATTAGTACAAGGACCTGTGCCAAATAAAGAAGTTAGCACAATATAACTTCTACTCAATACTCAAGAAGAGTTTAAGGAGTTGGCCTGGAGGAGTAGGCTCACCTGGTGTTTTTCGTGGTGGGCTAGAATGTTCTATGCTGAGCTCGACATGTGAGAAAACATGAACAGGTTTTTAGTAAGGGTTACTTGTGGCTAAGGAGACAAGTGGTTTGCCACCTGGTGGTCATAGAAATGGCATTTCTAAAGATTCCGAGCTGTACAGCTGACAAAACTGATCTTTTCTAATTTCCTCTCAACAGGTCTAGGGAACGCTAGCTTTTCAGTGTGTTCTCACTTAGCAGACTCTTTACCTGCCTTGTGCGGAGGTTAGAGCTCTGGGAACACTAGTGCACTACAGCTGCCACCATAGTAGCAGTGGGTAATCAGTTCCAGGCAACACGACATGCTCTGCACCATACAAATTCATGTGCAATGGACGCTAAAGATCCACAACTTAATTTCGTTCCTTCTCTTAAGACCACTTCTGCCTCTACCATCTTTTTAACTATTTCAACAATCAAGTCTATGAACAGTCACGCTTGGAAAGACCTTTCCGTGGTGCCGAAATTTAATTTTGAGTGAAGTTTTGGTGATGGTTGAAAGGCTCCACGGCCATCCATGTCAGTAAGCTCTGACTCCATGCAGCTCTCAGCATGTACTACAGTGTTCCTGTTCAATACAGACCTGCTTGGTTGCCATTTTTGTTCCCCACAATCACCCCCCTCTGCCATCATGATGCCCCCTGGTTGCAACCATGAAACCACAAGGTTGCCATAGTTAAGTGTACATCAAGAGGTTTGAAGTGGTTGTCTATTTAGTAGGGGAGGAAATCCACCACCACCCTTGTGGGACCCTAGCTTTACTCCCATCAATTACTCACTTCTTAGTCGCTAAAGAAAGTTTGAGATCAGATGAACCTTATGAATCTGAAGTGAAGAAAAGGCACATGGTAAATGCACCCAATGCCTGGCAATGCTAAACAGTAATATGATTATATACAATGTCTGAGGTACTTGTCCAGTCTTGCTTCTTTTAGTTTGTGGGTTTCTTTGTGCTTAGAGTATCCTACGCATGAATTAGGTGTTAACATCAGCTCTCCATGCCCTTGAAATTCCAGTGACCTAATGCTAACTGATTACGTGTTAGTGGTGTCATGTGATAATTCAAGTAGTCATGTTTAGGAGTTCACTTCTTAAAATGCATCTGTGGCCGCCATGATCTTGGTGCAGCATTTCATAAATTGTCAGACTCGTTAATTTTTTTTAAATCTGGAGCACAATTCGTTCCAATGTTGATTGAATGTCAAGAGATGATTGTTCACTATGTACTGTTAGAATATGCTTCCGTACAATTGTATGCTCACAATATGTGTTGTTTTCTCTGTCTACCTTTAAACATTAGGATGAAGAATGCTTCTACCAGTGTGAACCCATGCTTGGCCACTTTGAAACATCTCCTGGCACTGGCTACATTAGCCATGTTCCTGTGTGTGCCTCCTACTGTGGCCAGTGGTTCGAAGCCTGCAAGGATGACCTCACATGCGTAGAGGACTGGCTGGCAGATTTTGACTATGCGGAGAATGGAAACAACTCGTGTCCTGCGAACTCGACCTGCACTTCCTTCAAGGACCGGTACGGGAGTGCCGAGGGATTATGCAATCGCATGTGGGGGGATGCTTTTTTCTACTCTGAGGATGCAGACAATTGCACTGTGATGGCCTTTGATCCAACGAACATTAACCCCAACTTCAGGCTGACTTTTCCTGCAGCTGGAAGTGCTCATGTAATGGCCAGTGCAATGTCTGTGGCAGTAATGTTGGCCCTGTCTTACCTGATCTGATTTTCTGTTTAATTCACAAATTTTGAATTTATTTTCTAATTGTATTTGTACTCTTGCTGTAGTGACATCGTGATTGTTATAATAAAAATAAATTTTGATGTTATCTCACCCTGTCATAATGATAGCTGAGGACAATTTATTGTATTGAATTCTAGGACACATAATGTGTATATATATATACAGAGTATATAGTGTGTAAAGGCAAAGTTCTATCATAGTCTGATACAATTGAAATTACATTAAGGCCCATTTTTTGAATATTTGACCTATAATTTCTAAACATCTGTACAAACTGTCTTTCAAATTTGAAAACATTTGGATGCACAAGTCTCAAGTTATGGTGGATTTTATCCAGGCCTACACTTACAATTCAACTGAAAAATTGAAGAAGGAGGTAAGTTCAGCTTCAGGTAAGTTCCACGGATCATGGGCGACCGCTTACCCTAGACTCCTAATAATATAGAACCATTGCATTCTAATTGAGCATAAATCTAAGTAAAATTGAAGTATACCTGCCACGCATGCTCTGACCATTCATTTCCACGCGGGCAAATCCTCGTGCAGTTTGAAAGTAACTTCAACAGCACATTTCCACAAAAAAAAGTCTTTTTGAATTTCAAAATAGGATATCTCTGAGAAAAATTAGTGTGTACCTACTTTTTTTAATATAGCTCTGTCTTTACTCTATGATTTGATAGAGTTACTTTAAGTAGTAGCTATAAGCAATTCCAAGTTATAAGTTTATTCACAACTGTCCTTAGCGGCAATTAAAAGCGCTGGCACGCAGCCAATTATACAGCTGGTAGTGCACTTAGCAAGCACTAATTAACTCACTTACTAGAGTCTAAACAATATTCCCAAGAGTCATATATAGCTGTTTTATTTTTTGAGCTAGATTTTTAAGGTGACTTTTCTCAACTTTTCTGCATGTCACTCACTCTATACCCCCAATTTTTAATGTTTTTTTTTAAGCACTAAGAGAGATCTATCTTTTGAGCATAAAATCACTAGCATAGGGTGTGTGGTTCAGGAGTTATGGCCCTTGAAAGAGGTGAGGGTTTTTTCTTCAGAAAAAAATGTATCAAATTGACTTTTAATATATTTGTCTAGTTGAAATTTGAAAGACCATACAGTGGAAGCCTTTCTCAGTTTATGTGGTAGGTCATTCCAGACAGAGATGACCCGATTACATAAGAAATCTTTTCTGAGGTCAAGTCTTGATCTTTGCACTGCTAGAGATGCGTTGGAAGCATTTCGGGTTGAGACTGGATGAGATTCAGTGACATAGGTGAAGAAGTCAGACTTGGGAAGATCATCAAACCCATGCAATATTTTTAATGTTTCCGGTTACCTTCTCACAAGCCATGAATTAGTAAATAGTTTTCATGGCGTTCTCATAAGGTTAACTGATGTGATGTAAGGTCATAGAATACTGCTGTTTTGCTCCACCTAGAATCGGAGAAGGTAACATATTGTCCTTCACATAAAAGTGTGTATAAAATCATGCTCAGGAAATGATACTTCATAGAATCACAGAAGCTTGAACTTGGAAACAATGCTGGATTGGACTGTATATATAGCAACAGCTCTAGATTCAGAATTATTGTAACAGCTCTATTGGAGTACAATAAAGTTTTGAAATGGCTGCATTGGTGAACCACTA
Source organism: Cladorhizidae sp. MBARI D1340-BT2 (assembly GCA_028752905.1). Taxonomy (NCBI): domain Eukaryota; kingdom Metazoa; phylum Porifera; class Demospongiae; order Poecilosclerida; family Cladorhizidae; species Cladorhizidae sp. MBARI D1340-BT2. The sequence continues at coordinate 9,135,045 of JAQNBH010000010.1, forward strand.
TTAGAATATTTGGGAACAAACTGATGTCAAGAAGGATTGATGTGTGTAGATCACACCCTCGTAACAATTCTTTTATGGTGCACAAACTACGCGGTATAATATTATTGTACGTGGAATCTCCCTGATATATATAGGCAGCTCGGAAGCAGGAGGTACCCTGAACTTTAGAAATTAGCAACTGTGGTACACTGTTAGCTTTGCAAATCTAATCAAACTCGTTAACGGTCTGTAGATTTAAGAATTCGGAGACTGCTTTTGATAAAACTCAAGTGGTGCACTTGGCAGAGCTTGGGAGCTGGGACAAAGGAGGTTTCCATTGTCCAAGATATTGTCCAAGTGAGTTGCTCTATAATATGAAGATATTCTGGGTTCCTTGATAGTCATCCAGGCTTTGTTTCCCTATGCATAAATCTTTAGGGAGTTGCAAATAGAAGTTGAGTGGTCAGTCTGCCATAAGTTGAGTGGTTGGGTAGTCAACCATCAATGTCCCAGTTAAGTTATCCTCTCCCAAGAAGGTTTTCCCCCCTCCTTTTACTTCCCTCCTCCTCCTCCTCTTGTTGTAATGCAATAGTCAAGTGTAGCTAGCTTACTTAATTGCTACACTGTGGGACAAGTCTAGGAGTCCTCTCCAGAGCAGTTTGCTCCCAAGATTTGAGTAAGAAGAAATGGAGGATTGATGAAGGCTGAGAGAGATTGAATCTCTCCCCTTGCGTTCTTATTTGTTGGTGGCTATGGAGGAAAAAACTGCAACAATTGCACACAAAACCTTTACAAAAGAAAAAAATCAGTCTGAGGACTACACTAAGTTTTGCAATGTCTAACCAAATATACTCTACGTCTGGAACAAGTTATTTACAACAGTGACAGATAAACAAAAACAATTATTCACTTTTCTATGGGCTGAAAGAAATTTACATAATATTAGATATTAAAGAAACTAATGTGGGTTGTGCTTGAATGGGTAAAGTTTGGGTACATATTCCATGTTTAAAAAAATTGATCTTTAAGGTCATTATGTGGTAGACTGGCTTGTGTGTCATTTTAGTCGTCAAAAAGGCACAAAAGAAATCTAGTCATAGACTTGTGGCACTAAATATCATTATTATAGTGTACCGTGCCACAAATCCAACAACTAGATAAATTTAGTTTAGATCAATGAGTGTGAATCTCACATCTTCATGGAAAAAGCTCGAGGCTGAAATTTATCATGCAAAACTGTCAGTAAATTGTAAGGGTTACTTTCCTGTAAGTAGGTTTATGATGATTTAATCTTGATATTGCTGAGCCTAGGCCATCACATAATATATATTACAGCACAGTGTGGAACTATTGAGTAACTAACCTAATGACAATCCAGGGCCGTAGCAAGCGGTCGGGTTGGTCGGGTTTTGGCCCGACCAATATCTGGACAAAAAAAAAAAAAATTAAAAAAAAATTAAAAAATTAAAAAAATTTAAAAAAATAAAAAATATAAAAAATATAAAAATCCCCCCTACACGTTCAAAGGTCATTGGGTGTGGCTTAAACACGTGGCAGATACACCCGTCTAAGGTTTCTGAGTATGGCCGTTTCTCAGTCTAGTGTTGAAACTTCTAGTGTTGAAACTTCTGTTGTTCCTGACGTACCACATCAACCTCTGGATTTCCACTACCCTAAGCGTAGTTTTGGTGTAAAAAAGCCAATATATCGTAGCTTTCAGCCTTCATGGTATTCTCAGTGGCCTTTTTTGCACTACGTGGAATCCAAAGATGTCGTTCTTTGCCATACCTGTTTGTTAGGGTTTAATTTGAAGAGGATGAAGACGAGCACTAAATCCGATCCAGCTTTTGTAAGTTATTTTGCTAAGTTTACTGTTAAATAGCTTAGATAATTTTATTTTTAAACAGGAAAAGCTGCATCAACATAAGTTGGTTTTCATGCAGGTCCTGTATACAAAATGCAATGTTGGTTTACTTTAAATCCAACTTATTTTCAAATAATATTATGATAGCTTTCAAATAATATTATGATAGCTTTATTATTATACGAGGATTCTCATACTGGAAGGATGGAACAATTTGCTTTAAAACTCACGAGAAAAGTGCTTGTCATCGTGAAGCTGTGGATGTTGTAATTACAATACCTTCAAGTACACAAGATATTGGTAGACAACTCTCTCGCCAATATGCAAAACTAAAAGAAAACAACCGAGAAGCTTTATATCAGATAATGACATCTGTCAAGTTCTTAGGTCGACAAGGACTTTCTCTAAGAGGAGATAAAGACGAGCAAGATGGAAATTTGCATCAACTGCTCTTAATGCATTCGAAAGAAGATTCGAACCTTGCTGAGTGGCTAAAGAGGAAGGAAAATGTTTATACCAGTCCCGGGATACAAAATGAGATGTTAAAACTGATGAGTCTCCAAATCCAGCGTGGGATAACATCCCTGCTTCAGTCCTCCTCATTCCTTACCATTATGGCAGATGAGACAACTGACATCTCGAACAGAGAGCAAGTCACACTGTTCCTCCGTTGGTTAACTGAAGGTTTAGATGTGCATGAAGAATTCCTTGGATTATACACTGTTGATTCTATTGATGCTGCTACTCTGGTATCTGTTATCCAGGACCTCTTTCTGAGACTGAATCTAAGTTTAGAAAGACTCCGCGGTCAGTGCTATGATGGGGCAAGTGCCATGAGTGGGAGTAAAAGTGGAGTGGCGAAAAGAATCAAAGATCTAGAACCCAGGGCGATTTTTACTCATTGCTATGGACATGCGCTTAAGGGGGGAAGAGGGCTGAAAACACATATTTTTTCCAAAAAAAATTTATGGGCCCAAAAGGGTTCATAATATGTCTGGAGTTTGAGTTTCAAGTTTCAGAGCAAGTGAATACTTGCATCAGAAGATATAGCCATTTTTATACAGTGCATTATTATTCCATTTCATTTCATTTCACTTCACATTGGAAGAGGTTCTCTCCCAGTCTTACCTGGCTACAATCGGGCGGTCGGCGATGATCGCCTACCCAAAATACAGTTTTTATATATCAAAATATTACCAATTTCATGGAGACCCTTACCAGTCGTTTGCGCAATGAATTGGCCATGTGGGGGGGTAGTGCGCAACCGCTAAGACGAGCACGTTTTTTAGGTCAAGGTTCACTTGAAACTTTTACACTGTTAAGTTATGGGGAAGAGAACAGAGAAGCATTTTAAACAGAAAGGCCAAGGATTCAAGAAGAGTGAAGACAAGAAGAAGAAAGCCCTACAGGCGGCTGTTGTTGAGCCTGTCACAGTAGCCGCGCAAGGCAAGTTTTAATGTTTATCTCAATACTAAAAAGTTACTAGCTGTTTCCTTCCTTTGTTAGTGAGTCTCTTGGATCCTGTGGGTGGGGTAGCGCCTTCTGTGAACCTTCACTTACCTTGCAATCAATTGCAAATGTCTGAAGAGAGGCCAGTTCCATTGGTGACTATGACAAGTGACTATAAGTGACTATGACCAGGAAGAAGTTGGCTCTCATGGATTGTTCAGCTGCTTCTGTGGCTGTTGCTACTGGATCTACTGGCTCTACCTCTTTGGACTCGGGTGGTGTTGGAGAACTAGGTAAGGGTAATCGTATAATAAACTTAGATAAGCTTAGAGAGGTCATAGAAAAGTGTAATAAGTTGGTAACTGAGCTCCCTTGCAACTGAAGCCCGTAGGGCAGGCATGGTTTACTTTTTGTTCAAATTGTAGTAACACTCAAAAGACATCTCAAACCCTGTATCTGTAGAAGCATTCTTTGAACATCCAGTCAGTACTGGGTGCTCGCATTGCTGGAATTAGTCATTCTGGTCTGGAAGACATCACTGCAGTCATGGATATGTTGCCCCCTCTTAGTTCCACTTGTTTTTAAAATATATACTAGGTCAATAGGGAGTGACGCAAATGCAGTAACAGAGTATTATGTTGGATGCCGCTCATAGGTTACATGATTTTTATAGGGTTAGGCATGAAGACATCATTGATGTTAGTATTACTGTTGACGGCACATGGCTTAGACAGGGCCACAAATCAAATTATGGCTTGGTTGCGGTGATGTCTTGGGACACTGGAGAAGTTTTAGATTATTAATTTATCTTATGTCTAAGTTCTGTCAAGCTTGTGCGCGAAGACCTGAAGATGAAACTGAAGCAAGTTATACAGAATGGTTTGAGGGTCACAAGATAAATTGTGAAGCCAATTTTGAAGGCTCTTTGGGTTCTATGGAAGTTGTAGGAACACAAAAACTTTTTTAGCGTTCAGTGGAAAGACTGAAGCTTAGGTACACACACATTAATTAGTGATGGCTATACAAATGCACATAAACGGTTGTTGGAAGTCTAGCCTTACGGTCCTAGTGTCTTTGGGTGGTGCTAGGGGGGTTAGTCGTGTGTCTATAGTTGAAAAATCCAAACCTACTATAGGGGAGCAATTAGAAATAATGAGGATAACCTAGAGGGGATGATTTGCGATGTGAAAGCGATTTTTTATCACTCTTAGTCAACTATGGAACATCCCAACACGAGTATTGTCCTACAGGAGTTTTGAGTTGGTGTAAGTTTAATCCAGCTTGTGCTAAAGGTGAGGTACCACCAGTACCCATAGGCCTATGATTCCTCTGGACAAGGCTATGTATGTTACGAGGTATTTGATAAATTAATGTCTGAGGATCTTTTGTGCAAATGTTTAGGTGGTTATACACAGAACCAAAATGAGAGTTTAATTCAGTTGTGTGGAGTAGAGCGGGTAAGAGAGAACATATGAGTGCAACAAGTGTCGGGCTTGCCGTCGAGAGGCAGCAGAGTTCAATGGAGGGCGGAGCATTGTATGGTCCTGGCATGGGGGACCTGTAACATTTTTATTCTGTTTGTGTCTTTTGCTGTCTATTGTCAAACAGTTTTCAAACAGAGATTACTGGAAGATATATACTTTTGTTTATGTGTATTTTTGTCAAGCTTAGGAATTAGTGGAGGATGACTTGTTTGTGTTCTATTTTTTTCAGGGATTACTGGAGGGTGTCGGAAGACATGTGTGGAGGGTGACGATGGATGGATGGACCTGGGCATGGGAGCCCTGCAAATGATGACGTGTTTATGTTTGCTAATTCAATATTAGCAAGGCAACATAAGTCTGATGCGTCTTTAATTTATGTGTATGTATATATATATAATTATGTATATATTGTTGGTTTTCAGGTTGTAGTTAGGATGTAGGATACTGCTGTTGTTGAAAAAATAAAGGACTGAAAAGTCAATTGGTTGCTTTCAACATTTTGTTTGTACACACACAATTCTAGTAATGAGGGGGTGTATTCTGGTGAAGCAGGGTGTGTTTCTGGCAGCTGGGATGTGATTACAAACTGCTTGGACTTCAAGGCTCAATATCTCTGAAGTGATTTTTGAAAAACCGTTCAAATGATAACTTGAATATTTTTTATCCTTTCATAAAAAAAAAATATATCATTTGAAAGCAAATTTTATATTCTACAACTTGCGCGAGAGTTTTTGTTTGATAGGATTACTAAAAAAGACCTATAGATGAAAATGTAAAGTGATGTCATAAAGCTATGTTCAGAAAATGCAACAAAAAACCTTTTTTTTCAAAATTTCAAGACGCGCAGTTTGTAGTGCTCATTATGATTGACTAATAGACCGAATAAGAGCCTCGCAAAGGTCGTTACTGCAACGTGGTTTACTTAACGGCTACGGTCCGCACTGGAAGAGCCTATAATGAGCTAGGAATTTTTTTGGGCGAAACAAAATAACAAATGAGACCTACCATTAGAAGAAAGCACAGACTGCAAGCTATAATGTGATATATAAATCGGGAGACTAGAGTGGATGCGAGCAAAGATATGGTACTTTATATGAGATTACGCGATACGCAGCCAACCTCTGGATTTCCACTACCCTAAGCGTAGTTTTGGTGTAAAAAAGCCAATATATCGTAGCTTTCAGCCTTCATGGTATTCTCAGTGGCCTTTTTTGCACTACGTGGAATCCAAAGATGTCGTTCTTTGCCATACCTGTTTGTTAGGGTTTAATTTGAAGAGGATGAAGACGAGCACTAAATCCGATCCAGCTTTTGTAAGTTATTTTGCTCAGTTTACTGTTAGATAGCTTAGATAATTTTATTTTTAAACAGGAAAAGCTGCATCAACATAAGTTGGTTTTCATGCAGGTCCTGTATACAAAATGCAGTGTTGGTTTACTTTAAATCCAACTTATTTTCAAATAATATTATGATAGCTTTCAAATAATATTATGATAGCTTTATTATTATAACAGGTTACACGAGGATTCTCATACTGGAAGGATGGAACAATTTGCTTTAAAACTCACGAGAAAAGTGCTTGTCATCGTGAAGCTGTGGATGTTGTAATTACAATACCTTCAAGTACACAAGATATTGGTAGACAACTCTCTCGCCAATATGCAAAACTAAAAGAAAACAACCCAGAAGCTTTATATCAGATAATGAGATCTGTCAAGTTCTTAGGTCGACAAGGACTTTCTCTAAGAGGAGATAAAGACGAGCAAGATGGAAATTTGCATCAACTGCTCTTAATGCATTCGAAAGAAGATTCGAACCTTGCTGAGTGGCTAAAGAGGAAGGAAAATGTTTATACCAGTCCCGGGATACAAAATGAGATGTTAAAACTGATGAGTCTCCAAATCCAGCGTGGGATAACATCCCTGCTTCAGTCCTCCTCATTCCTTACCATTATGGCAGATGAGACAACTGACATCTCGAACAGAGAGCAAGTCACACTGTTCCTCCGTTGGTTAACTGAAGGTTTAGATGTGCATGAAGAATTCCTTGGATTATACACTGTTGATTCTATTGATGCTGCTACTCTGGTATCTGTTATCCAGGACCTCTTTCTGAGACTGAATCTAAGTTTAGAAAGACTCCGCGGTCAGTGCTATGACGGGGCAAGTGCCATGAGTGGGAGTAAAAGTGGAGTGGCGAAAAGAATCAAAGATCTAGAACCCAGGGCGATTTTTACTCATTGCTATGGACATGCGCTTAACCTTGCAGCTTGTGACATGATTAAACAATCTAAGTTAATGAAAAATTCCTTAGAGACCACACACGAGATTACAAAGCTAATTAAGTACTCTCCACGAAGACAGGGAATCTTTCAAAGGATCAAAGAGAACTTTTCCAGCAGTTCTCCAGGTATCAGAGTCTTGTGCCCTACTCGGTGGACAGTTAAAGCTGAGGCACTTGCTAGCATCATAGATAATTTTGAAGTTTTGAAAGATACCTGGGAAGAAGCGGTTGAAGTGGTGAAGGACTCGGAAACTAAAGCTAGGATTCGTGGTGTATCTACACAGATGAGTACATTTGACTATATATCTATTTGGCAATCTGCTTTGTCATACGATTTTAAAACATGCAGACAATCTTAGTCATACACTCCAACATAAATCATTATCTGCAGCAGATTGCTAAGATGACAATTCAAACCCTCAAATCTATCCGCAATGATCAGTCCTTTGATCTATTCTGGGGAAAAGTCAACCGTAAAGCTGAAGAATTTGACATCGATGAGCCCCAGCTACCAAGGCGACGCAGACAAGCAAAGAGATATGATGATGGCAACTCTAGCGGTCATTTTCATGATAACCCAAAAGAACTGTACAGGAAGCATTACTACGAAGCAGCAGACCTGATTGTCAATTGTATTGAAGAAAGGTTCAATCAACCAGGCTATGCGATTTACCAAACTCTTGAATCTCTTTTAAGAAAGGCATGTACAGGAAGCATTACTACGAAGCAGTAGACCTGATTGTCAATTGTATTGAAGAAAGGTTCAATCAACCAGGCTATGCGATTTACCAAACTCTTGAATCTTTTTTAAGAAAGGCATGTAAGCAAGAAGATTTTGATCCTGATCTTAAAATTGTTTGTGATTTCTACAAGGATGACTTTGACCCAGGCCTATTGGAGATTCAGCTTCAAACACTAGGAGTGCATTTCGGAGGGGTTATGGATGGAATAGCTAATCCTACTATATTTGAGATCAAAAGTTACCTACTTTCTCTTTCTTGTGGTCAAGTGTCTCTGCTGTCGCAAGTGAAGCATCTAATGGAACTCATTTTGGTAATGCCAGCAACAAATGCATCATCGGAAAGATCATTTAGTGCCTTAAGACGTGTTAAGAACTATCTCAGGTCAAGCATGACTCAAGAACGTCTAAACCATCGATGATGCTCCATGTGCACAAGCAACGGACGGATGCACTGGATCTCAAGTTTGTGGTGAATGAATTCATCTCCTCAGATAATCGCTCTAATATTTTTGCTAAGTATTGATCTAACTTTTCATAGTGAAACTTTTCATAGTAAACTGATTCTTTAATATATATAGCGTATAACATGATAATGTGTGTTTTCTCGGCATCTGTCCAAAATTTTGCCTGTCATCTGTCCAAAATTTTGCTCACAACACCTGCAGTGGTAGGAAACAAGGCAAGGCTAAAATGTGGTATGTTTGTATCACATTATAAATATAAGGCCAGGCAAACTAGATTCCTTGTTTCTCATCACTGCCCGCCTCACTTTGAAGCCACCACTTCTGGTTAAATTTGTGTACACCCATTATAATTATACCACAATCATCTCATTCCCAATGGTATGAAGAAGCCATGTGACTATTATTTCTTTTGTGACCGACGCAAGTATTTCTCTTTCAAGCTGGTTTGTTGGATGTTGGTGTTTTTTAAAAGCACTGTTTTGTTGGATGGACAGTCGTTGTTTTTTGGCGATTGTTTTGACTAAAAAGAAATTCACAATAATGACCTCCCTCCCTCACCAATATTTAAAAAATGGGTGACGAGAAACAGTTACCTAGTTACCTAGCCTAAAGCATGAACATCGGTGTTTAAAATCCACTATTTGTACTATCATTGGATTATGAATGTGTGCACAGGCATTTCCTGCTGAAGATTTGAAAAATGCATGCACATTTCCCTGCTACATCCGGTTATAAACACGCCCACTTCCTGCCACGCCCACTTCATTATCCACAATATTGAGTAACGACGAGTGTTTTAAATAGGTAAAGTCGTTCAACATGATAAGCATACGGTCATGTTCATGCACACACAAAAACCCGCCGAAATTTTTTGTAACAAGCGCATGCATGGGGAAATTGGTAAAAGATTTCACATCGAGGCTACTGCGTTTGTTTTTCCGCTCACTTTTTTAAATTTTATTTCTGCGGGACATCCACTAACAATAACTTATGTGGTAAAGGACGCCCGCTCTTTGTAGCGTAGAGCTGGCACTCCCTACCCGGTACCATTGTATTTTTTTCTTTTTTTAAAAAACAACATTAGAGCTCCGTAGATTCTGTAGATTCTGCAAACTTCATGGTATGGACTTGTTATATAGCTCAAAAGATAGGTCTCTCTGTGTGCTCTCTTTTGATACTAAAATATGTTTCATAGGTATAACTATTCGCTCCATCTGCAAATGCAGCCAAAAGTTGATACACAGGTAGCTAGATATATAGCTAGGAGCAATCAACATGTTGAGTAACGCACGCTAGGAGAAATCCAGGAGGATAAATTCGCTGTCAAACTAACGGCAGGACCGTATCTACGCATGCGCAGTAAGTAAAAGAGGGGATTTGGCACGAAGCCACGTGGTCAGCGCGCGGGTGGAAAATTAAGGGCGTTGATTTTCAACGTAATCAATTTTCCACTCTGAGCGAGCACACAGAGAGACCTATCTTTTGAGCTATATATCAACTCCATACCATGAAGTTTGCAGAATCTACGGAGCTCTAAAGTTGTAACCACAAATACAATCGTCCCCCCATAACTTATGCATACAGTCCGAATTGGGTATATATAATAATAATAATAATTTCATGAAACACACCAATCTAGGTGTACATATAGCATACATATAGCATACATATAATATAGAAACATACATTTTAATCACAACAAACAATGTTAATAAGTTTATCAGTAGTTGGTAGATCCCTATTCAATCTTAAATTACGGACAAAATCAGCAGAAATATAGTCATCAGCATGATACATCTTAATAAACTGAAATTTACAAAAATTATTAAATCCGATAGAAGTATATACAAGTTGAGAGGAAGCCGTAAAAATATATTTAATAAAAGGACAGACAGAGATACATGATCTAAAAAGAGGAATAAGTCTGTTATATATACTCTGCACACCAGCTATATATAAGGTGAACAATTCTGATTTGGCACTTTCTAGGTAGTCTCCAAATCCTTCGTGGAATATTGTTGTAAGCAGTTTCAAGTGACTTTAACTGCTTACAACTCTCCAGAGAATCCCACCATAGCAATGTAAATCAAACAGATTTGTTTTAACGACTGGATCACGATATGAAAAAGTATGTAAAATAAAATTAGCTTTCCTATAGTGACTCTCTTAATATCGTTTGTATCATTTAATGTGCATTCAAGAATATGACCAAGATGATCAACGTGATTAGAGAAAGTTAAATATTACCTAGAAAGTGGAAAGAATCATGAGGTAGAGTAAAATTTAGATGTGAGCGAAAACAGATAAGCTGAGTCTTGTTAGCATTAAATAGTAGACCAAAGTCACTGCAAACTTCTCACACTCTGACAGTAGACAACGAAGACCCGATGGAGAAGGAGCCAAGAGCACAATGTCATCAGCATAACATAATGAGCCAACAAAATGGTGTCCGAAGTGACAACCAATGCCAAGTTTAGATAGTCTAGAGAGTAACTCATCTATATACACTGTGAACAGAATAGGGGACAGAACACCACCTTGCCGAACACCATTGGAAACACCAAAAGAAGAGGATAATATCGAGTTCCAACAAACACAGAGAGATTGATCTTTATACCATGAAAAAGAAAATGAAGAATAGCCTTTTCTTCAACAAAATTCTAAATAGAAGATCATGGTTGACTCTATCAAATGCTTTACTTGCATCTATAAAAAAAGCATAAACCTTGGAACCATTATGCATGTATGAAGAGGCAACATTCTTCAAAACTCCAGTACAGAGGTCAGTGGAAAAACCTGGCTTGAAGCCAAACTGAAGGTCTGAAGTAAGAAAATGAGAGCTATAATTATTGATGTAAAATGCATCTCTCCAGAACCACCTTACTAATGTTGGGTGCCAATGCAACAGGTCTGGATCCTTCATGGGTTTAGGTATGGGTACTATGACACAGTTTCTTAAGACAGTTGGCATATAACCATGCCTAAGTATGACAGAAAACAAGTCAGAGAGAAAATTACAGAGGACAGGGGAAGCAAGAATTAGATGATTGGAAGACAAGCATGTGCCATCAGATTTATCACTACCTGGACTCTTCAGACATTTGGCAACTACTGCAGGTTTTATGACAACATTGGTTAAGTCATTACAGGAGATAGAGGAGTCAAGGCCAGATAGAAGTAAATCCCTAGACAAAGTATCAGAGCTATTTAGGTTAGAACTAAGCTTTGCACGAAAATTGTTGCTTATGTCAGTATTATTGGAATGACCATCAACAACTGGATTTGCACGTCTACGACTGGTAGATGAGGCCTTAACTTTCTTCACTTCCTTCCAAAATGTGCAAGTGTTCTTGTTAGGGCTGTTTGAATCTTCTTGCTGATAATGCTATTTTTCCTGCGTTTCACTCTTCTAACTGCATACTTGTACTTGGCCTTAGTCCGTTTCCTAATATCAAATAGAACACCAGCAGAGGGACAACCAGCTTCAACCCACAGTCTATTCCAGAGTGTAGCAGACTCTCTGAACCTGCTAACATGAACATTCCAACCAGGAACTACTTTAGGACGTTTACACTTCTGTGGTAAGGAAATTTTACCAGAAAATGAGAGACATGACAAGAGTTTTTCACAGCAGTTGTCAATGTGTTGCCTGTGATCGACACAATCTACAAAAGAACATTCTATCAATTCTGGAACCAACTCATGAAGATTAGCTACTAATTTTATTTTATACCAATTAAACTGTCAGAACCTTTGCAGGCAAAATCCTGGTTATTGTCATAATAATTATGTTACTGCTATATAGCAAGCCTGTAACAAAAACACAGAGGAATATGATCAGAGAAATTGTTGGCCGAGAATGAACACACTTGATTTTACTGACAAGTTAGAAAGATGACTAGGTGTAAGAATATGATCAGGCCACGATCTGACCAAACCATCATCCCTCTCATAAGTAAACTGAATGGAGTTTATGTGTGAGGTCAACAGCATCAAGATTAAAGTCAGACATGAAGGAACATAAAGAATCACGAAAATATGATGAACGAGAAAAATCAACATTAAAATCTCCAGCAATGATAATGTTATCAAAAGTTTGAGAATCAATGAAACCTGTAAGTTCACTAATAGTTTCCAAAAAGAAATCCTTAGATTGATAGTTATTATAATTAGTGGGTAAATAAACACAGACAAAAAGTGTAACATAACAGTTAGATTTAATAACGAGTGCACAGAAACGTGGGAATTAGAATCAAGTCTAGTTACAATAGGATTGAGAGATTTCCGATATAAAATACCACAACAAATGGTAAAGGGTTTCACATTGTAGGCAACGCGCGCTCTTTGTAGCGTAGAGCTACGTACTGGGAGTCCCAAAATCACGCGTGAGGCATAAGCTAGAGCTAGATCCCAGCCTTTTCAATTTCCCAAGCCGCCTAGAGAATTTAGTCGCCCGCTTTACAAGTCCACTGAACCAATTTCGCTAAGCGCTGCAGTCCTAAACACGCGTGTTTAGTCTACGGCAAAGAATCCAGGTGCGCTATGTGTGAAAACCATCAAATAAAGTGCAGCAGTAATGAATCATGACCTCAGAACACAAGGAGTTCTGGTTCTAGGAAGTACCTAGAGAAAGGGCTTGGCAAGGGCTTGTGAGACAGTAAACAGAATGAAGTATTTCAGATAGAAAGTATGCCAAAGAGTGTTCAGATACCAGAAAGAGATGAGTTCGCAGATTTTCAAGAGTGCTTGAAGATGGGACTTTTTAAATTTAATTTGTCAGGAACATGAAACTAGAAATACCAGCTAGTACAGGTCCAGTATACAATCTAGGAATAGTACATTAACAACGCAAAGAATAATAAAAGAAAATATTAAACAAAAATTATTCAAGTAGTGATTACATAGTACAAGTGCTTAATTAACTAATGAACTTTTGAAGAGGGCAAAGAAGATTTTCCACAAATGTCTGAAGGAAGTGAGTTCCATAGATGAATGGCTGATGGAAAGAACAAGTTTGCATGATTGTGATGTTGACGCACAAAAGGTTGAACTAGAGACGAGTTATTGATGGGTCTATTTGAAAATAATGATTCGACAGGAAGTGCGCCACAAATAACAAGGCCATTAAAGTTATAGAGAGGACAGAGTTTCAGCATCTGTAGCCTGATGAAGAGATAAGTAATATCTGCAAAAAATCAATAGACTCTAATAAGCACCCTTAAACAAACTCTCAATGCAAACTTCTGTACTCATTCTACATCTTTTTTGAGGTGGGGATCTCAAATAGTACAAGCATAATCAAGATGGGGTGGATGCACTACCGCAGTGTAAAGGAAAGTTTCTGATCGTGAGTGAGTGTAGAATTTACGATAAATCATTCCAATAATCCTTCTTATATTGCAGATGTTCGTTATGTGAGAGGATCATGAGAGGTTGTTGGACAGAGTAACTCCAGATATGTATTTGTAATCCTCAACTGATAATCAGTTGTTATATATAGAAAGTATGCAGATAATCAGTTGTTATAGAAAGTAAATGTTTTTTAGCTTAAAGTGCACTTATTCATATAGTTAATAGAATCCCCTCCCCTCAAGTTCAAATGTTCAAGTGATGACTAGGGAAATGGCTCGTCCCCAACCCTGATGGCAAAGATCCCATTACTGAGGCTGCATTCCCATGCTGCACAGCCACAGAAATCCGTTGAAGAAGATGTTGAGGAGTTCTCTTCGTAAGTCACTGACCTCAGGCAGCGTCCGAACTCCATGAAGAATGCCTTTGCTTGAGGCGCAAAGGATCCACAAGTCTCTACCGCCACAGGTACAAACTTGTATGCCGAGTCCAGGTGGGCGTACTTCTCACCCTTCAAAATCTCCGCCTGGGCTGCCACTGCACCAGCCTCAGTGACTGCAGCCAAAAGGTTGGATGGGGCAAAGGTGTCACTACAGGTTGCATCCCGAGTCTACCACTTGACCATGGAATGATGGACATGCCATCAGGTCTCTTTCCATCGGACCGAAGCAGACCTGAGGGTTCCAGCCGGGAAGGTACATTTGCAGCAGTAAATGACTGATGGATGATGTCATTTAAAGCACCATGGCGAGAAAGCCTTCCCTGACTGTGCCTGCAGCTCAACCCATGCGTGCCAAACTGGTTGACATCCGATTCACAGTAACTACAAGAGTGTGGCTGGCACAGGGCTGCTCCAAGACGTAGCCCAACTGCTATTCGAACTACATCATCGCTCATTCGGAGACCCAGTGAGGAGATTGGCAGGGCATTAAGCCAGGCACCTGACTCACATGCAGACACTGTGAGGAGACGAGCTCTGGTTTTGGGGTCACTAGCATTCCGCAAAATACGAGGGGTGTCCCACGACTTCTGCTGATGGGAAGCAGGCGGGGCTGGAGGAGGCAAGACAAGATCATCACCCCAAAGTGAAAGGGCAACCTCAATCTCAGGGTACTGGACAGCACTAAACCGAGGGGGGAGGATATGGTGAATGAGATTGGACGATCTATCAGCAGAAGCCAAAAAGGCAGAGGGAGCAAGATGAACCGCACTCCTAATTCCAATTCCCCCATGGTTCACTGGAGGGTGGCCTGTAGCCAAGAAGGGTCATTGTTCTGAAAATCTATATTAGTAATATTGCTGAGGATCGACTTGAGAAGGTGGTCATAGGCTGGGAGATGACTGGAAGAGAAACAGGGAGCAGAGCAGAGAATGTGCATCATCTTAGGGATCGCAAATGAGTGACGCAACAATGTGATAGCATCATGTGATTGCAAATGACAAAGTTCAACTGCAGCAGCTCTGTCTTCTCCCTTACACATGCATCCACTGATTGTAACCCTCCAATAGGAGAGCCCAAGAGATTGGCATTCTCTGGGTTAATGATGCTAACTCCTGGAAGAGCAATGAGGACGATCCCTTGAGAGGTAGGATCCTTACAGATCAATTCTGTCTTTCCTCTGTTTAGCTCAAGGCCCAGAGCACCTGCTTCAACCTCAATGGTCTTGAGATCACGAATTACATCTTCCCGGTTGCCTCCCAGAGTTCCATCATCCAGATAAAAAACACAGAACTCTGACCTCAGCTTTGCACACAGTTTCTGAATAGTCAGGCAAAAGAGGAGGGTTCCCAGCGGGTCACCCTGCTGAACCCCTTCTGAAGACAGCACCACTTCATCACCCCATGAGCATCTTTCCGAGGAACAACTGAAACACATGGGCTGGCCTTTCTGGAGAACATAATGTATATAGCGGTGTTCAGTGCAAGAAAATTGGTTCTGGTCCATACATATAGTGTTAACACAATTTTGAACATACATGAAATCTCTAGGTGACTGTATCACTTGATATAATACTATATCGTCATAGACAACAACTTGGCCATTAGAGATGACAGACGTCATTAATGTATACGAGGAACAGTAGTGGTCCCAATACAGAGTCCCGAGGAGCCCCAGATGTTACGGGAAGCCCCATCTCTCCTTTAGTTGGTGGAACTAAATGAAAATGGATTTCTGACAATCAAATGCAGCAGCAAGTTCTTCATGACATCCCTGCAGGGGGTTGTCATTTTGGTCAGGATAAGACTAGAGACAGGGTTGGCAAAAGGTATTTTTGGCATGGTCAATACAGACATTGATGGCTATGACCAAGACGTGAAAAAATGTCTGAAGGTAATTCAATTGCCTATGCTATGACATTTGATCCAGCCAGCTATATATAAGTATAAGCTGCGAGCTCATTTCATGGACTGCATAGTGTAAAGAGCTAACACCATTACCTTCAGAGATATATAACTTGTTCAGGAAAGCCAGTCATATATAGCTCTTGCTGACTCCCTGATAATGGAGGAGAAAGAAATGGCCCAATGCATTAATTACAAAAAGTTGTAACACAAATCTTGTGAGAAGATTCCAAAGGACATATATACTAACTATTGCGAAATCTTGGAAATGTGAACATGTGGATAAGACTATTGTTGGTGATGATATCATGCGTTGATATCATGTGTTAATTAAGCAGTATTCATTATTCCCAGATGGCCACGAAGTAGCTATATAATTATTATGAAGAAAGCAGGCAGGCTGATCATTCCTAATCAGGTTCTTGTGTAATTAAGGAAGCAACTGGTTGCTCTCATGCCTATTTTACAACAAAACAGACCTAGCTATAGATGAGTTGCTTCCAACAGTTACACCTGTGATAATGGCCGACTCTTCTTAGGTTTAGGAATGATCAGCCCGTTTTCTTCATCATAGAGGAATTATTACGAACTTCTTAGCTATATATATATGAACTTAACAACATTGAATGTGGGTGGGTGATAGTTACAATCATATTTACAGTGTAGGTTGATCATCTCCGCTGCCATGGAACAAATGCGCTAGTTATACTGTACTAGGGACCGAATTCGCGGACCAAATTCACTGCTACAATGGTACTAGAAGGCAGACCAGACCATTCTCTCGGTGCATGATGTGGTAGATTGGTTTGTGTGTACGTTCTTCTGGCAACTCAGGGGTGGAACTGCAAGCTATGTTGGATGTGGTATACGTATAAGATTAAGTTTAATACAAGAAGAGCAAGCTCGAATTGGAGGATTTGGCGAGGAGATATTGGGAAACAAAGAATTCAAGTACCTGGGAGTGTGGTTTGATAGGAAGCCAAGGGGTAATGTTCAGTTAGCAAAGAAGGTAGAAGAGTTGGTGGGAAAGGAGACATGGATGATTAGTGAATGGGCAGGTGGAAGTAGACAGGAAGAATGGTGTGAGAGCTTCTCGTGATACCTAGTTTGGAGTATGTAGCTAAAGTGTGGTGGACACAAGGACATAATGCTTGCAAGAAGTTGGTCTGCACAGATGAGAGTGGGTAGATTTTTGGGGGCAAGTAATACAGTAGCAGGAGTGGCAGTACAGGGAGATATGGGGTGGAGGAAGCTAGAGGAGAGGAGGGAAAAGTTGAAGGTTTTGTTTGGTAAGAGATTAGAGGTATTGGAACAGAGCAGATGGGTAAAAGGTTGTAAATAAGCTAAGAGAGGATGGAGGAATCGGATGGTGGGAAGAATATGAGATCTCGAGGAGAAAATATGAGCTCAACAACGAGGAAGGGGAAAATGAAGGTGAGAAATGAGAAGGATTGGGAGGAGGAAGTAAACAGCAAGAGTAGTACGGTGAAGTTTTATAAATTGGCAAAGAATGGTGCGGGGGTGGAGAGGTATGTGAGGTCCATGCATGGTCAGGAAGGTGTGCGGTTGCAATAATTAGACCGAGGACTGCATCAGCTGGGTTGTTAGAGGATAAGAAGAGATGTGGGATAATTAGGAATGAGAGGTATCATGTGTGATAGTGGGGCAGGGGAGGATGTGGGTCACTTCTTGGTAATGTGTGAGGAATTCAAGAGAAGTCGGCTGGTACTAGTCGATGAGATGCGCAGAATTGTAGGGGCAGGACGGATAGGTGGCATTGAAAGGTGTGGAGAGAGTAAGTGATGGAGGAGGTGGACGAGTGTGTCATGTATTGGGTAAGGAAGTGGTGGCAGAGGAGAAAGGAAATAGTTGTACGGCAAGCTGAGGAATGATCGTTGGTCCACTCCCCTCCCCCCTCCTTGTGCAGCGGGACACTCATAACTATTAGTATTATGCATATTATCTCATCAAGTACCGTTGATATATAGATTGTTCTTGTGTTATTTACTGTTACATAATCCAACACTGTATATACTGTAGCATATGTGGTGGCCTTAACAGGCTCAGCAGAGTACCAAGATTAAATCATAGAATATGACCATACTCAAATGGGAATTCAAGTTGTGGAATTCAGGCCGTCTACAATATTGGTGACACCTTCTGGTGGTTGAAGAGGTGCCCAGCTCTGTGCTGGTATGCTGGTAATGGGGTTCACATTCACAGGCATGGCTGCATCCTTGAAGCACTTTTCACTGCAGCTTAATCTGCTGTCTAGCGCAGGAAGGAGTTGCCTTCACTCATACCCGGAACCAGCAGTCGCCCAGCCAATGTCTTCCTCCCCAACTGGAAGAGGGGTTAACCAGCCTCTTTGGATGTCCAAGTTATCTCCGCTCTCCAAAGTGTTGGAGCTGCAGTCACTCAAGGTCATTCCCTCTTGTTTAGCATTGAAAGGAAGATGGCTACCCACTCTGAGGCATGTCAGCTGAGGGTGTTATTCATCCCCATGGTGGTTGAAACCCTTGGCGGGTGTAGCGATGCTGCAGCAATATTTACCCTGCGTCATTTGTTGATGTTAGAAAAAAACAAGAATAATTGTGCAGCAAGGTTCTAGGGCTAATGGACGTAGTCATTGCGTGCTAGTCGCAGAGTGTGGGGACGTAGTCATTGTGTGCTATATAGTCGCAGAGTGTGGGGTCTAGGATGTTGTGAATGTTTAACTGCATGGATTAATTCGAGTGACTTGAGTTGGAGAATTGACAAGAGTAAATGTTTTTCATAGCTAGAGCTGTCTGAGGGGAAAAGCTCTATATTGGGTAGACTAGGCTACCGTCGTTAGCAAGAGTCACACGAGCGGACAAATTTGCTACAGTGCGTATGGCTATTTTCCGGTGAAGGCTAGGTCGACACCGACTGCACCTGATGCTAGGAAATCAGTCCTGCCTAAAAAAATAAAAATGAAAAAATTTAAAAAATCGGATCGAGTATGAGGGCTAAACATGAGACTGGACAACTTCAGGCCATCCAAGTTGCCCTCAGCCTCGGCCTTTTTCTCTACACATCCTAATAATTCACTAAAGTTTGTAACAGCTAGTATACATATATAGTATTATATATAATCAATCACAATAAAGGCAATAACTGAACACTCTTCCAAAAATTGGAGGAAAAAAAAAGGGGGGGGGGGGAAAGGAAAAAAAGGGGAAATCAAGGTGCATCCAAGGAGTACAACAGGCTTGCTATGACTGGACTACTGTGGAGCTCTATACAGAGCAAGTAAAGGCAAGTTGTGATGATTACAGTTTCTGGACTTTGGTGGCCACGACCTTCGGGTGTTTGCGTTGAAGTTCTTCCCGACCAGTTGTTTTGTAGTCGAAGGAACAGTTGTGCTTGTCGGCATAGCGATGCAGGGCGCAAAACTGTTCACCACAGCGACATTGAAAGCCTGTGGGGAGGAAGGAAGAGAGAGAGAAGAGAGGGAAATAAAAGGAGTTCGTAATACATCAAGGCACTTAACTACAGCAGATGTGGAGCAAGCTACCATTAAATATTCACTAGAATAGGTTTAGATGGTAGCCTTATTATGTTTCAGCATTCAGGTAGTCCTCAAGTTACGACAGGGTTACGTTCCTAAGATGTGGAGTAACTCGAGCCACTCCCCCCTCTAATGCTTACAGTAACGTACCATCACTGCTCAGCGATGGGCTATAGTGTGTGGGCTACCCTCTCTCCCCTGCACCCCTCCTATAATTAAGGGGCAGGCAAATAAAGGTAAGAATCCAAACGTAGGAGATCACAAGCGTAGCACTCCGTCTGAATGCTCGAGTTGCACTGCGGGTCGACATACACCGTGAGGCTCTCATTTTCTATTGCACTATGCGTGTTGGGCAACTAAAGTATTGTTCGTAGTCGTGTCGTAACTTCCAGACTTTGTATGTAACTCGGACGTGATTTTACTGATGTTATGCGGCGTAACTCCGAATGGCGTTGCTCGAGGACTTCCTGTACACAAAATAGCTGACAATTAGAACAGGAATGAAAGTCGTACACGCATGACATAGCCGGCCATGACTTAATAATTGCGAGGCAATTTGAAATAAGATGCGACAATCGATTCTCTCTCTCAATCTGTCTGGAATTTATTTCTTCAAGCTCGGCTCTGCAGCTTGAAATACTGGTTTCATCTGACGTTGAGAGATGGAGGAAGAGGGGGAGGGTCTCTACAGTTCCGATACTCTGTAGATTTGAAACAGAACTCTACAAAAAGCCTTCGAAGAACTACAAGTTCTGATAGTCTAGGCCCATACTTGCCAGGTGCTGCCATGGGATGACCGCAAAACCTGAGTTGAGGTCCTTCGTCTGCAGTTCCAAGTGCACTACGTACGAGTGCCTCAGCCCCACCACGACCAACACAGCAGCAAGGGCTGCCTAGCACTTGAAAGTGAGAAGGTGACATAAAAAGCACATTCCAATAACCAGGGCCATTATCTTATGCACCCATTCCACGCACGGAGTCAAGGGAGGGGGTGAGGGGGATCGTGGCCAGGTACAGCAGCCTTGAATACAAACCAGCGCAGAAAGGAGCACCGCATTATCAAAGAGCACATGATGTTTACCTGCATACCTAACACATTCTCGTGTCTAAGGAGAGCGCATAGAAACAGAACTATGGTATGGTTGACAGGTAATTAAGATTTGCTGTATTAGCTGTCAAAGACCATCACTGCCAAAATGAACTATCCACCAATATTAAACCAACAACACACCCGCTGATCATCACTGCCAAGTTTTAACATATCCCAACGTCGTCAACAGAGACAAATATTTGACAGTCAACATTTCAAGATGTTTGTTTTGAGTTACTAGCTGTTAGGCCAGTCCAAAGGAAACAGGAAGTTGTGTACTAGGCTGTGCAGTTTTATCACCTTCAAAGCTTAGAACTGTTGAGCTTGCAAGACAGAGCTGTTGATTTTGCAAGATAGATCTTTCTACAACTGCCTACAACTCGAACCACCTGCTTTTTTTTTTTAAACAACAGAAGGTCAATGCTTGTAAATGTGACCAGGTTGCTAGCTTAGAGACCACAAATTACTCTGGGAGAGTTACCATACTATCTCTTGGCTAAGTGGGTGGTCTTTCCCTACCGTTGCCATACCTGCCTGCAACTTCTTATGGATCCTTCCTTCAGTTATGGCCATACCTGCTAGGTAGCTGCTGCAACTTCTTATGGATCCTTCCTTCAGTTATGGCTATACCTGCTAGCTAGCTGCCACAACTTCTTATGGATCCTTCCTTCAGTTATGGCCATACTGCTAGCTAGCTGCTGCAACTTCTTATGGATCCTTCCTTCAGTTATGGCCATACCTGCTAGCTAGCTGCCACAACTTCTTATGGATCCTTCCTTCAGTTATGGCCATACCTGCTAGCTAGCTGCCACAACTTCTTATGGATCCTTCCTTCAGTTATGGCCATATATCTAGTCACTAGCTAGCTAGCTGCTGCAACTAGAGCAGCTACTTCTTATATTATATATGGTGGATTACCTATTGCATGTCTTTATGGAGCTTACTAATAGCCAAAATATGTCAGTGTCTGAGAAGTGCCCATTTTCCTACTTTTTCACTTGTAGTGGCATTACCTGAAAAATCCAAAAAAATCCAGCTAAATTTTTTTAACCTCTCTGTTGTATTATCATCAAACATTTTATTATGTATCTCCATTTTGCCTCTTTCCTCTTTATCAGAATCTCAGAAAATGGAACCACATGCTACTAGATAGAGAGACACGTGTGCTATTAGATAGTAAAAACACATGCTTCTGGATTGAGAGGTGCACGTGCTAGTAAATGGAGAGAGAGGAACACGTGCTAGTAGAGAGGAACACGTGCTAGTAGATAGAAACACGTGCTAGTAGATGGATAGAGAAGCACGTGCTAGTAGATGGATAGAGAAGCACGTGCTAGTAGATGGGGAGAGAGGTGCATGTGCTAGTAGATGGAGAGAGAGGAGCACGTGCCAGTAGATGGAGAGAGGAGCACGTGCTAGTAGATGAAGAGAGAAGAACGTGCTAGTAGATGGATAGAGAAGCACGTGCTAGTAGATATAGAGAGGTGCACGTGCTAGTAGATGGAGAGAGAGGTGCGCGTGCTAGTAGCCAGAGAGAAGCATGTTCTAGTAGACAGAGAAGTGCATAAATATTATTGGATAAAGAAAAATGCGTGGTGGAGCATCACTTCTCTTATACATATGCCACTAGGCAGAGCAAGTCTGCTGATCCTTGCTGTTCTGCATATACCAGTGACAACATGTGTGACTAGGGCCAAGTCCACAGGTGCTAATGGTACTTAAACGGGACCTAGATCTAGTTTAGTCTGCAAATTCTAAGAGCTTTCCTTCGTTACCCTCAAGCAGGTAAAACAACAACCCCAACAAACCAAAACTGCCATCTGTTTGTAGCTGTGCTTGTAAATGCACGCCACATAAAGGACATCAACAATCTGCATCGACCGTGAACAGAGAAGCAAGCAGGGACGATGTTCTTCTCCACGCTACAACTTGCTTCTCGGAAGAGAAGAAGAACGTTGGCCTTCTCATCAGAAATTCCCAGTAAACCTCATCTCCGTACAGCTGTCTGCCTCTTCTTCGCAGCTGTGGCTGAACACAGCCTTGACCAACAACTGAGCCATCAACGGGTAGAAGTTTCTCAGCCTTCTTGTTACTCATTTTCAACAAAATACCACTGGCACAGGACGGTACTTTCGAGGGTTCCAAAACTCTCAAATGGTCACTTGAAGCAACACTACTCTTGCTTGTCTTTGACCACCCCCTTGACCACTCTCTCATCATTATATTCATGAATATTTAACTCGTCAAAAATATCCCTCCAGACAGTACCAAGCTGTATAATTTAGAGCCACATCTATGGCTAGTGTGTGCCCCTGATAGAAATTCCACTGCCTCCATCAGCGCACGCTTCTAACCAAACTCTGTCAGAGGCAGTAGGCAACTTAGCTAGGCATATCTAAGCTTTAC
The DNA here is from genome assembly GCA_028752905.1 of Cladorhizidae sp. MBARI D1340-BT2. Lineage (NCBI taxonomy): Eukaryota > Metazoa > Porifera > Demospongiae > Poecilosclerida > Cladorhizidae > Cladorhizidae sp. MBARI D1340-BT2. The sequence continues at coordinate 9,158,030 of JAQNBH010000010.1, forward strand.
TGGGAACTTCAGATGAGAGAGCCTGACCTATCCTTCCATGTCAGAGGCAGTACTTAGACAAGGCAGATCTAAGCTTTACTGGGAACTTCAGACGAGAAAGCCTGACCTATTCTTCCATGTCAGAGGCAGTCGAGAACCAGCTATGCAGATCTAAGCTTTACTGGGAACTTCAGATGAGAGAGCCTGACCTATCCTTCCATGTCAGAGGCAGTACTTAGACAAGGCAGATCTAAGCTTTACTGGGAACTTCAGATGAGAAAGCCTGACCTATTCTTCCATGTCAGAGGCAGTCGAGAACCAGCTATGCAGATCTAAGCTTTACTGGGAACTTCAGATGAGAGAGCCTGACCTATCCTTCCATGTCAGAGGCAGTACTTAGACAAGGCAGATCTAAGCTTTACTGGGAACTTCAGATGAGAAAGCCTGACCTATTCTTCCATGTCAGAGGCAGTACTTACACAAGGCAGATCTAAGCTTTACTGGGAACTTCAGATGAGAAAGCCTGACCTATTCTTCCATGTCAGAGGCAGTAGAGAACTAGCTATGCAGATCTAAGCTTTACTGGGAACTTCAGATGAGAGAGCCTGACCTATCCTTCCATGTCGGAGGCAGTACTTAGACAAGGCAGATCTAAGCTTTACTGGGAACTTCAGATGAGAAAGCCTGACCTATTCTTCCATGTCAGAGGCAGTAGAGAACTAGCTATGCAGATCTAAGCTTTACTGGGAACTTCAGATGAGAGAGCCTGACCTATCCTTCCATGTCGGAGGCAGTACTTAGACAAGGCAGATCTAAGCTTTACTGGGAACTTCAGATGAGAAAGCCTGACCTATTCTTCCATGTCAGAGGTTCTTCCATGTCAGAGGCAGTAGAGAACTAGCTATGCAGATCTAAGCTTTACTGGGAACTTCAGATGAGAGGGCCTGACCTATCCTTCCAAGTTCCCTGGCCTCAAAGCCATGCAACATAATCACTGGCCCATTCTGAAAACTTCTCCTGATTCGGGTATCAACTCCGAGAAGCAGGTTGAAATACATACCTCTAATACGAGTGTATGCAGCACTGGTAGCTTCACCACCCACTCGATCAACGCTTTCTTCTTAGAGCCACCAGACCACACCCACCAGAGCAATATTGCATGTCACTGTGGTGGGTGAGACATCGAATGTCCGCACATGCAAAGCTTGGAAGCAAAGAAAAAAATTCAAGCATTTATACTTCAGTAGAGACAGTCTATCCTCAAGTGGCTTATTTCTGGAGCTGTTAGGACTCATAGCTTGCTGTAGCTAGGTAGAAACCATAGCAAGGTAGAAACCATAGCAACCACAGTGCACACGGTCTACCTAGCATCCAGAATTCTATCTAGTACAGTCTTTAATGGTGGCTAACATAATTAATGGTCTATCATGAAGTCACAATCAGTGTGCGAATGGGTCCCATCCAATTATCTTTCTTAAGTGCTCTAAGATCCAGACACCACCCAGACACCAATTATCCAAGCCTCACTTCCCTTCTAACCAACTACCATCATCAACAATTAGTGGACCTGCACCAATTCCCAAGACAGATTATGAATATCAATAGAGACATTGCAACCATCTTCTTGTTGACTATGCAGCCAGTTCTCTCTCCTCTACCGACTGTGCAGCCAGTTCTCTCTCCTCTACTGACCGTGCAGCCAGTTCTCTCTCCTCTACCGACCGTGCAGCCAGTTCTCTCTCCTCTACCGACTGTGCAGCCAGTTCTCTCTCCTCTACCGACTGTGTAGCCAGTTCTCTCTCCTCTACTGACTATGCAGCCAATTCTCTCTTCTCTATTGACTAAGCAGCCAGTTCTCTCTCCTCTACTGACTGTGCAGCCAGTTCTCTCTCCTCTACTGACTGTGCAGCCAGTTCTCTCTCCTGTCAACTACGCAGTCAGTTATCCTTCCAGAATGGAATGTCATACAAGTTAAAAGCACACGCAACATGCCTGACATGGACCAATCAAATGCTGCCCAGACTTTGGCAGGCCAACAAAAGCCCGGGTAACCAGACCCCACCAGTTCCAGTGCTGTGTCTGTGACTGCTAGATTAACTACACTCCAGTCCACACAGGACCTGCTCCAAACCTGTTCAAGCCACAACACTATTCCATTTTTAAATAGTCAGTCCAAATATGGGCAGCGTTGAGGTGTGAAAATGGTTTGGAGTAAGGTTGCAGAGTGATAATACCTTTCTCACAAGTGTGAAGGCTTAGCGCTGATCATTATGAGAGGCTGTTGGGATTGGCACATCAGAACAGCCCTTGCAGTCTGCAAAGATGTCTTCCATTGCAGGAAGCTTCCTCAGGCTACCACGCAGACAGGAAATGTCAGCTCCAGTTACTGTAGGAGGTTGTTTGTCTTCAAGTGAACTTGTGCCCATGTAGTTGTCTGAAGGCGTGTCCATACCGTACAAGTCTACGCACATTAATACTCATCGGCAACATATGCAGAGAATTTGAATTAGAATATTGCGCATTAACATGGTCCACCTCCATAGGTGGTTGGAGTCGAACAATTAAAGCATTCAAATAACCACGGGCAGGGTTTCATTTAGAAAATTGTCCAAGGGGGGGGGGGGGGGGGGGGCACTGGAGGAATCTGGATATTAAGGGGGGGCATGATATCAAGCACTTATCAACATCAATAAAAAATATATATAATACAATTTCCAAGAAGGGGCAAAAAGGTTCCAAGGGGGGGGGGGGGGGCCCGCCCCGCTAAATGAAACCCTGACTGTCGCGAGTTTGTGTTGAAAAGAATTTCATTCATCCTCATCTTTGCAATGGCTGCAGGTTGGAACTAGCTGTATACTATCTGCAGCCCACGGCCAAACTAGTTAGCTAGACAACTACATAGCCAGAGAACTGTTGCTATGTTCATACACCCCGCACCTGCACTTCTGAAGTTCGTGCAGTCACAACCTTCGTTGGTTCTGCCTTTCCCTCAGCTCTCTCCTCTTTCTTCTCAGCAGAAAATGTTTCCTGTGCATCTGTAGGAAGCTGATTAACAAGAAAAGGAAAAGGACGTTCTGCTGTCAAATGATAGATGATAGTGGGTGTAGGTGTAGGGGTATTGTCTGTCAACACACACAGCAATAGAAGTGCCAGGTTACGAGGGGACGAGGTCACACATATTCCCCCTATACCTGCCCGAGAGCCAAAGCCAGCACTTGCATCCTTTCCTAGGACTTCCCGGGACACCTGCAACTATCCCGGGAGGTCCCTGGGTCTAGAATACCCTAAATGGGCCTAGTCTTACACGAACCCTCCTGGTCCTAGTCTTGGTCCTGGTTCCAGGACCCAAGCTGTATAGTCGGTCACCTTCACTAGGAACGTTCCGATACACAGTAGGGAGTCAGTTAGCCGAACACTACAAGAAACCACACCCATGCAATGGGGCTTACTATTTTCTGTTCTTTTTGTGGAAACAATTCCTCTACGCATGCAACAACAACAATTGTTTACTGTTCCTCGACAGTTGCTGCCAGCAGTTGCTTTAGATTCTTCTCACTCCCAACACACTAATGGCCTAGAATGATAGAAGCTAGGCAAAGACACTGCACAACCCCTTGATTGAGTACTGCACCAGAAGTCATCTGCGATCTTGTATTAAGATGTTGGCTTTCGAGAGATCACCTTGAAAGCACTATTCTACGCAGGCACACCTGGTCAGCTCTGGAGTGCTACTGGCAATGAACTGTCAAGGAAGTTTGCATGCATGCCTTGTGGGGGTGGCAGGAACCCAAAGCCTGGCACTGCTGCCATGCTGCCCTCTTTATTCAGTCTAGAGCACGTGGGAGAGAGCTGGAGCACGTGGGGGAGCACGTGGGGGAGAGCTGGAGCACGTGGGGGAGAGAGCTCCTTTAAAACAGCATGCGAATGAAAACAGATCCTCATGTCTGCATCATGTGAAACAGGAGAGAACTTGAACTCTGATGGATTCAGTTTGAAATGGAAATGGTCACGCAAATTAAATTTTAGTGGGAAATTCCCGTTTCTGATTCAGAATGTCATCATCCACTTAGTCGGACAAAACCAACCACATGATGTATGAGGGAAACACAGTTTCACCCACTTTGGCATGATCTCAACGGTGTAGTGGGCACCAGTTCCCTACACACCTTGAGTATTACTACACACTATTAGGCCTGTCCACACCACACAAGATTAACGTGTATTAATACACATCAGTCCAATGAATATGAATTAGAAAAATGCGCATTGGTCCACCTCTATAGGTGGTTTGAGTTGAAAAGAGCAATAAATTAAAGCATTCAAATAACTACGAGAGTGTGTGTTGAAAACAATTTCATTGGCTCCCATTTTCGTGATTGGGCTAGGTGGGAACTTTGGAGCTAGAGTAGCTAGCTAGACTAACTACATAGTTAGAGAACTGTTGCTATGTTTATACTCCTGGACATCTGAAGTTCGTGCAGACGCAACCTTCATAGGTTCTGCCTTTCCCTCAGCTTTCTCCTCTTTCTTCTCTGCAGCAAATGTTTCCTGTGCACTATAGTAGCGATCAGCAAGAAAAGGACGCAAAAACAAACTCCATCTCAACTACAGCTACAGTATATGATTTTGACTGACTTTGGTAGGCTGATTATTTGTGCTTCATACAGTTTATTTCGGTGCTAGTGTGGACGCGACAAACCTGCATGGACTACAAGAGTTTCTCTTCCTAGGTCCCAACGCGCATTAATGCACATCAGTTTAGGTGCAGCGTGGACAGGCCTTTAGTTTGTCTCCCTAGAAAGATAGAGGGGAAATGGTGATGACCTCCCTGGATTAAATCCAGTCGCAGGACATCACCGAGCCCTGCACGTTGTTAGTTTGACCCCCTATTGGACTTGCAGTTAGCAAACCTACCAGGCCCACAAAGTGGACCTCACCTTGCGAAGCAGGGCTAGATAACCATCAGCTGGGCTCTCTTCCAAGTGGGACCCCCACATACCCACCAACAACTCAGCTGCCTAGGCATATTTTCATGTAGGCAGTGGACATTATAGACTGCCACACCTGGCAATAATCTACACTTAACAAAGAAGTGCAAATTGCAGACATTGATTGAGTTGGGCTTGGAAGTTTACTCAAGATGCCAAAGATATTTGCACTATGACACCTGTAGGCAGGGCGACAATTAATAGCATATTAGTATTTATATTTGTGCCCATACCTGTCAATCCAACCTTCTTCCGACAGAGAAAGCATCTATTCTTCTTGGGAGACTTGGTAGGGAGGCTGGTGTCAGATGGGGAGGGGGCTAGGTGGAGTGTTTCCTCTTTGGTAGGCGTGGCCTGCGAGGATGCTGGCAGGTCAGAAAGAGGAGTGGCATGTACGGTGCTCCCGACCCTCTGCATGCATGCTGCAGAGAGAGAGAGAGAGAGCAACTCTGATTGTTGTGTGCCTGGAATGTATCACTAGGGAAATACTACTGCCACTAAAGTACTACTAATAGTTATGTAATACACAGCATGACTAGAACTGCTAGTAGTCAACAGAGAGATACTGTCTCCTGTTCATGTTAGAGTGTACAGTCTGGGAGTATCTCTTGTTCATGCTAGAGTGTACAGTCTGGGAGTATCTCTTGTTCATGCTAGAGTGTACAGTCCGGGAGTATCTCTTGTTCATGCTAGAGTGTACAGTCTGGGAGCATCTCTTGTTCATGCTAGAGTGTACAGTCTGGGAGCATCTCTTGTTCATGCTAGAGTGTACAGTCTGGGAGTATCTCTTGTTCATGCTAGAGTGTACAGTCTGGGAGTATCTCTTGTTCATGCTAGAGTGTACAGTCTGGGAGCATCTCTTGTTCATGCTAGAGTGTACAGTCTGGGAGTATCTCTTGTTCATGCCAGAGTGTACAGTCTGGGAGTATCTCTTGTTCATGCTAGAGTGTACAGTCTGGGAGTATCTCTTGTTCATGCTAGAGTGTACAGTCTGGGAGCATCTCTTGTTCATGCTAGAGTGTACAGTCTTGGAGTATCTCTTGTTCATGCTAGAGTGTACAGTCTGGGAGTATCTCTTGTTCATGCTAGAGTGTACAGTCTGGGAGCATCTCTTGTTCATGCTAGAGTGTACAGTCTTGGAGTATCTCTTGTTCATGCTAGAGTGTACAGTCTGGGAGTATCTCTTGTTCATGCTAGAGTGTACAGTCTGGGAGCATCTCTTGTTCATGTTAGAGTGTACAGTCTGGGAGCATCTCTTGTTCATGCTAGAGTACAGTCTTGGAGCATCTCTTGTTCATGCTAGAGTGTACAGTCTGGGAGTATCTCTTGTTCATGCTAGAGTGTACAGTCTGGGAGTATCTCTTGTTCATGCTAGAGTGTACAGTCTGGGATTATCTCTTGTTCATGCTAGAGTGTACAGTCTGGGAGTATCTCTTGTTCATGCTAGAGTGTACAGTCTGGGAGCATCTCTTGTTCATGCTAGAGTGTACAGTCTGGGAGTATCTCTTGTTCATGCTAGAGTGTACAGTCTGGGAGTATCTCTTGTTCATGCTAGAGTGTACAGTCTGGGAGCATCTCTTGTTCATGTTAGAGTGTACAGTCTGGGAGTATCTCTTGTTCATGCTAGAGTGTACAGTCTGGGAGTATCTCTTGTTCATGCTAGAGTGTACAGTCTGGGAGCATCTCTTGTTCATGTTAGAGTGTACAGTCTGGGAGCATCTCTTGTTCATGCTAGAGTACAGTCTTGGAGCATCTCTTGTTCATGCTAGAGTGTACAGTCTGGGAGTATCTCTTGTTCATGCTAGAGTGTACAGCCTGGGAGTATCTCTTGTTCATGCTAGAGTGTACAGTCTGGGAGTATCTCTTGTTCATGCTAGAGTGTACAGTCTGGGAGTATCTTTTGTTCATGCTAGAGTGTACAGTCTGGGAGTATCTCCTGTTCATGCTAGAGTGTACAGTCTGGGAGCATCTCTTGTTCATGCTAGAGTGTACAGTCTGGGAGTATCTCTTGTTCATGCTAGAGTGTACAGTCTGGGAGTATCTCTTGTTCATGCTAGAGTGTACAGTCTGGGAGCATCTCTTGTTCATGCTAGAGTGTACAGTCTGGGAGTATCTCTTGTTCATGCTAGAGTGTACAGTCTGGGAGTATCTCTTGTTCATGCTAGAGTGTACAGTCTGGGAGTGTCTCCTGTTCATGAGCCCTAACTCAGCCCTAGCCCTAAGACATTCCAACCCTGAGCCTTCTAGCCCTAGTACTAGCCCTAGACCTAACTCTAGGCCTTTCAACCCTAGGGCCCTCTAGAGACCTTTCAACCCTAGGGCCCCCTAGCCCTAGACCTAACTCTAGGCCTTTTCGTCTATCCCTAGCCCTAATTCTAGATCAACCCTACCTAGACTAAGGCCTTACACACACACTCCCAAAGAAAAAGATGCACAAATCCAAGTTCCACCAACCCCAAACTTCACAAGATCCCCTCTCTGGACCCGGGGCCACTCTCCCAATCAAGGCACCGAGGTGAGAGTGTGTGGGTCCGGAACCACTCCCCTACAAAGCTGACGAGCAATATTTAATAAGCTAGTGTAAAGCTGCCTATAAGTGCCAATGTCATACAAAGGCTGCCCCTGCCTGATCACCACACAATTACTACGCCTAGACGATCACTTATCTCAGACACTAGCGACATTTTCAAGGCAGTATCAGATCTTCCAAGATGGTCTGAAGAATTCGCACGGATTGGATTGTAAAAGTGAAAGTTGCCAAATACTCGACCCTCACACAGAGAATCCCTTTATATACACACACACCATTAATGGGGGGGGGGGGGGGATGGAGATATTATAGAATCAGGCAATTAATGCAGGAGAGAGCTGGACCTCTACTTATCAAGCTAATATCACAAACATGTTATCCGCAGAGCACCAGTCAGCCCTGAGTAGTGAGTGAGTGGTCAGCTGGTACTCTCCATATGGGAATGTGACTTCCTAGCTGACTAATTGGGTAATTATGCACCTTCCAGAACTTTCCACAAAACCGTGCATGTGCACCAGATCACATGTTGTTTGTAAGTCTACCTACTACACAGTGCAATTTCTCCACCTGTGATGTCATTGTGATGTCATGTATGCTGACAAGTTACACTGTAGAATGGCAAGACCTTCACTCAATGCTTACCTCCACCTGTGATGTCATTGTGATGTCATGTATGCTGACAAGACCCTCCACCCAATGCTTACATGGATCCAAGCAATCACTCGATTACTATAAACTACAGTACACTGTGAAATTTTATAATCTAGTAATGCAGTGTTCGTGGATCCAAATAGATATATTGTCTCCACCCAGTGTGGTGTTGGTCCAGTGCGTGTCCCCATAGAGCCATTGTCAACCTATTTCAACTTGCCCCAACTCAGTGTGGTGTTGGTCCAGTGTGTGTCCACATAGAGTCATTGTCAACCTATTTCAACTTGCCCCAACCCAGTGTGGTGTTGGTCCAGTGTGTGTCCACATAGAGTCATTGTCAACCTATTTCAACTTGCCCCAACCCAGTGTGGTGTTGGTCCAGTGCGTGTCTCCATAGAGCCATTGTCAACCTATTTCAACTTGCCCCAACCCAGTGTGGTGTTGGTCCAGTGCGTGTCCCCATAGAGCCATTGTCAACCTATTTCAACTTGCCCCAGCCCAGTGTGGTGTTGTTCCAGTGTGTGTCCACATAGAGTCATTGTCAACCTATTTCAACTTGCCCCAACCCAGTGTGGTGTTGGTCCAGTGTGTGTCCACATAGAGTCATTGTCAACCTATTTCAACTTGCCCCAACCCAGTGTGGTGTTGGTCCAGTGTGCGTCCCATAGAGCTATTGTCAACCTACTTCAACCTGTCTCAACCCAGTGTGGTGTTGGTCCAGTGCGTGTCTCCATAGAGCCATTGTCAACCTACTTCAACTTGCCCCAACCCAGTGTGGTGTTGGTCCAGTGCGTGTCCCCATAGAGCCATTGTCAACCTATTTCAACTTGCCCCAACCTAGTGTGGTGTTGGTCCAGTGTGTGTCCACATAGAGTCATTGTCAACCTATTTCAACTTGCCCCAACCCAGTGTGGTGTTGGTCCAGTGTGTGTCCACATAGAGTCATTGTCAACCTATTTCAACTTGCCCCAACCCAGTGTGGTGTTGGTCCAGTGTGCGTCCCATAGAGCTATCGTCAACCTACTTCAACCTGTCTCAACCCAGTGTGGTGTTGGTCCAGTGCGTGTCTCCATAGAGCCATTGTCAACCTACTTCAACTTGCCCTAACCCAGTGTGGTGTTGGTCCAGTGTGTGTCCCCAAAGAGCTTATGTCAACCTATTTCAACTTGCCCCAACCCAGTGTCCATAGAGCCATTGTCAACCTACTTCAACTTGCCTAACCCAGTGTGGTGTTGGTCCAGTGTGTGTCCCCAAAGAGCTTATGTCAACCTATTTCAACTTGCCCCAACCCAGTGTGGTGTTGGTCCAGTGTGTGTCCACATAGAGTCATTGTCAACCTATTTCAACTTGCCCCAACCCAGTGTGGTGTTGGTCCAGTGTGCATCCCATAGAGCTTATTGTCAACCTATTTCAACTTGCCCCAACCCAGTGTGGTGTTGGTCCAGTGTGTGTCCACATAGAGTCATTGTCAACCTATTTCAACTTGCCCCAACCCAGTGTGGTGTTGGTCCAGTGTGTGTCCCACATAGAGTCATTGTCAACCTACTTCAACCTGCCTCAACCCAGTGTGGTGTTGGTCCAGTGTGTGTCCCATAGAGCTTATTGTCAACCTATTTCAACTTGCCCCAACCCAGTGTGGTGTTGGTCCAGTGTGTCCACATAGAGTCATTGTCAACCTATTTCAACTTGCCCCAACCCAGTGTGGTGTTGGTCCAGTGTGTGTCCACATAGAGTCATTGTCAACCTACTTCAACCTGCCTCAACCCAGTGTGGTGTTGGTCCGGTGTGTGTCCCCCAAAGAGCTTATGTCAACCTATTTCAACTTGCCCCAACCCAGTGTGGTGTTGGTCGAGTGCGTGTCTCCATAGAGTCATTGTCAACCTATTTCAACTTGCCCCAACCCAGTGTGGTGTTGGTCCAGTGCGTGTCTCCATAGAGTCATTGTTAACCTACTTCAACTTGCCCTAACCCAGTGTGGTGTTGGTCCGGTGTGTATCCCATAGAGCTTATTGTCAACCTACTTCAACCTGTCTCGACCCAGGGTGTGTCCCAATAGAGCTATTGTATGCCTAATTCAACTGCCTCAACCCAGTGTGATGTTGACCCAAGTGAGTCATTAATGTGTGGCTGATGACCAACCATTGCCTCCACAGCGAGTAGAGGCAAACATATCTCACCAATTAACAGGAAGACCATGCTAACGATGACGACTAATGAATAACATCGTGCTAATTGTGGTAATTTTCAATGATCCTGCAGATGATCTCATGGGCGCACAACAGACACACAGGATGACTCCATGTGGGCTAGCTACACATCGGCAATACTTGCACACACTCGGGTGATTGTAACTATTAGAAGGTACAACAACAAAGGTCAAGGGTCCAGGAAATCAGCATTTCCTTCATAGCTGGCCACTAGACAAATCTTCCGACACAAAGTCCCAGAGTTCAGTACCCAGAAGAAACCGATGACATCTGCACCTGGGCATTGCCAGTTAGCATTGCTTGGCATTACTGGCTCACTTTTCCGCTAATTGGTGTTATAAGTGCCAAGCAAACAGCTCCATAACATTCACTACACAGTATATGCATATATAGAATTTATACCTATATATGTAGAGGGTTCATATAACTGTGAAGAGCATGTCGTTGACAGCTTTGCCTACAACTATAACTGTTGCCAGTGAATCCTAAATGCATTACTGGTGCTCTAAGTCTTGATGACATTGGCACTTCATTAGCTGTCCCTTCCCTCCATAGTGCTCTCCTGGCCAGGCTAGCCACTTTGATTAGACACTAGTGATCATGTTCAGTTCTCTGTAGCCTTAAAAGGAATGCCTCCGAGAGTGGCAAAAACAACTCTAATTACACATAGAAATATCAAAATGCCCTCGCAGGAACGATTGTAGAGCATGGGTCTTTAAGGTGGCCAATCCAGGGCCACTTGTGCATGTCTAAAAGTAGGGCCTCTCCTAGGACTCTAAACTACTCGAGTTAGAATTATGATTAGAGCAATGGATAATAGATCATACCCACTTACACCGACTAGGATTGGAGCTAGGGCAATGGATGACATAGGTCGTACCAACTGACTAGGGCTAGGACTGGAGCTAGGGCAATGATGTCAAAGGTCTTACCCACTTAACACTGATTAGGGCTAGGACTAAGCCCAGACCAGCATTATGCAGGCAAGCAATTCGAACTTTTGGACATGACTAGATTTGGCAGAACAGTTCATGGTAACACTGCATCTCCCTGCCTCGGCAGGACATAATTGAAGGGAACAACAAGGGTGCGTCTCACCAGCTGCCGCAGCCAATAAAAGACCATATATTGAAGCACTACCAAGAATCGTGGGTAACTGATAAGGTTGCATCTGTGCTAGCTAGCCTATTGTGAATAGCACTGCCTACACATGCACCGACATCCAACTCTTTTTGGCATTCAGGTCCAGTATCAGAGGCTGTATTGCCACCATCCGCCTGTCATCAGACACCTCGTGTCACACCTTCACAAAACAGGGCGAGGTCACGTCCTCCGATGCTACAAGGATCGGCTAGACAAAGGAAGGGTGAAACACTCTTACAAGTGCCACTGCAAAAACAAGGAAAGGGGATTTTTTATTTTTTTATTTTATTATCCGAGCCTCTTGGTGGCCTTTCAAGTGCCAGCTGAAAAGTCGTTGATCCTACTTGATCCACCGGGACTCGATCAGTTCACTCAAATTAGAGGCAATTATGACCACACCCCTTCATGCAAACGAGGTTGGTGGTTGTGTTGAGTCTGCACAAACCCAAACACTACAATCAAAGCCAGCCACTTCTTTGACAAGGCTGGTCATCAAAGCCACGGGGAAGAGTGTGAGCAGGGCAGTGTAGCTGCAGGGTGCATGTCTTCTTGGAATGCATCTTGAGATGAAGATTATTCCAGAAACGAAGACACGATCAAGAGTTGGACAAACCCATCATAAAAGGAACACCTGTGACACCCTCGCCAGCCTATCAGAATGCACCCACGCAACCCCTTGTTGCATGTGCAGAGTCAGCACGAAAATACACGGTCCCCATGGAGGTGGAATTGGTCATAATTGGAGCGAGCTCTTTTCACAGACCTAGCCCGCTGAACTAAGAGAGAGCTAAATGGATTTGCAAGTCTTACGACGGCTGTTGAATGCATACAGGCACCCCAGGTGTCTCCGGCAGCGACATACAGGCGTAACTTACGAGGTAAGTTGTTTTGACTGGACATAAATATAGATCTGCCTCTACGGACACTAGATGGCATTGGGTCTGGTTGGCACTTGCCTCATGCAGATCCTCAACACGGATACAATCCACTCTGGAACACGCTTCCTTCATGCTACACTGCAAAGGGGTCACCAACTCATGCCAACTAGCATGGATAATCCTCTCTAGAAAACGCTTCCTTCATGCTACACTGCAAAGGGGTCACCAACTCGGCCAATAGCATGGATACAATCCACTCTGGAACACGCTTCCTTCATGCTACACTGCAAAGGGGACACCAACTCGGCCAATAGCATGGATACAATCCACTCTGGAACACGCTTCCTTCATGCTACACTGCAAAGGGGACACCAATAGCATGGATACAATCCTCTCTGGAACACGCTTCCTTCATGCTACACTGTAAAGGGGACACCAACTCGGCCAATAGCATGGATACAATCCACTCTGGAACACGCTTCCTTCATGCTATACTGCAAAGGGGTCACCAACTCAGCCAATAGCATGGATACAATCCACTCTGGAACACGCTTCCTTCATGCTACACTGCAAAGGGGTCACCAACTCGGCCAATAGCATGGATACAATCCACTCTGGAACACGCTTCCTTCATGCTACACTGCAAAGGGGTCACCAACTCAGCCAATAGCATGGATACAATCGACTCTGGAACACGCTTCCTTCATGCTACACTGCAAAGGGGACACCAACTCGGCCAATAGCATGGATACAATCCACTCTGGAACACGCTTCTTTCATGCTACACTGCAAAGGGGACACCAACTCGGCCAATAGCATGGATACAATCCTCTCTGGAACACGCTTCCTTCATGCTACACTGCACAGGGGACACCAACTCGGCCAATAGCATGGATACAATCCTCTCTGGAACACGCTTCCTTCATGCTACACTGCAAAGGGGACACCAACTCGGCCAACAGCATGGATACAATCCACTCTGGAACACGCTTCCTTCATGCTACACTGCAAAGGGGACACCAACTCGGCTAATAGCATGGATACAATCCACTCTGGAACACGCTTCCTTCATGCTACACTGCCAAGGGGACACCAACTCGGCCAATAGCATGGATACGATCCACTCTGGAACATGCTTCCTTCATGCTACACTGCAAAGGGGTCACCAACTCGGCCAATAGCATGGATACAATCCACTCTTGGAACACGCTTCCTTCATGCTACACTGCAAAGGGGACACCAACTCGTGCCAACTACTTCTATGCAGGTGTGAAACTCCAGCAGAAGAACTGTGTTAGGCACGGGTAAAGGTTCTCCCCTCAGAGTCACGTCGGAGAGGAAGGCAACAGCTGCCTTGCAGAAACAAAAGCCTCCAAAAGCTCTCGGGACCATCCTGGGTTGTCTCTAGTGACAGTGACCGACTATGCAGCAAGGATCCTGGAATCAGGGCTTGGGATAACAGATAACGGAGTATTCTAGGGCTGGATTCTAGGGCTAGGGGCATCCTGGGATGTCCCAGGTCTTAGCCCTCGCCAGCCCAAGAGCCAGAAAGTGTGGTTGTGGCAGGCGAGGGAAACAAAGGAAGAAACAGTTGATTAATTCTTCTCCCTTCCTCCACCCCCCTCCCTCCCCATCCAGTCCAGAATGCCAGCCACTGGATGCTGCCATGATACCACATAGCAGCCAGGGATGTTCATGGTTTTCACAGTATAGGCTGTGAGCATGACTGTGTGCGTTGCCTTCTGTTAAGTTGTGAACCGGACAACACAAGAAATATAATGGTACACAACAGCCCTCGATTAGGAAAAAGTTCTATGTACAGGAGTATAAGAGCAAAGGAAAATGCCCATCAGCTAACCGCAGGTCGTGCCCTATATTAATATAGCTAGTGTTAGCTATCTAGAGCTAGTTATAGATCTCCAGCATCTTTCTCCTTCTTCACCTAAACAAGCCACGCCCACTTTTCGCCATTGTCGACCATTCTTGTGGGTTATTAATACAGGCAAGGTCATTCGACTGAAAGCAGTGCAATGTATAGCAGTATCGCAACGCTCGATCACCGTCATGCTCTGAACTGGCCTTACTTGAGAATGAAACCTGTGATGCAGGGTGCATGTGCTCTCCACTGTACACTTCACCATCATGTCGCTCACCATACATTCTTCCCTTTAGTAGTCACCATCAAGACACACACAAGCCCTTGAATACACCCAGCTAAAAGGTTAGCATAGCACTAGACCTACCTAGTACACCCACACCCCAAGTGTGTCTAACACACAAGCCCTTGAATACACCCAGCTAAAAGGTTAGCATAGCACTAGACCTACCTCACACCCCAAGTGTGTCTAACACACAAGCCCTTGAATACACCCAGCTAAAAGGTTAGCATAGCACTAGACCTACCTAGTACAACCACACCCCAAGTGTGTCTAACACACAAGCCCTTGAATACACCCAGCTAAAAGGTTAGCATGGCACTAGACCTACCTAACACAACTACACCCCAAGTGTCTCCAACACACACTTTATCTGATTGCATCCATAAAAGCATATAAACTTCTTTCCTTTTTTTAAATGAGGTGAGCATCAGATATTTCCCTTGTCACTGACTGCCCCTGCAAGTTCTTCTGCCGAGCAAAGGTGCACAGCAGCCTTGGCTTACTTGGAATTGCTCCAAATCCCTTTGCTCTTGAGAAACAAGCCTGGATTTCCTCCCTGTAAGCTTTGTTGAAGACATGCACAGCACACGATGCGAGAATTCTACTTGTTTATACCAGTAGAGCCGGTCAAACAAAGCTTATTGTATTTGCATTCATTCCAATGTTAAATAAAATGAAGCTTATTGTATTTGCATTCCATGTTAAATTAACGAAGCTTATTGTATTTGCATTCCAATGTAAAATAAAATGAAGCTTGTTGATTTCACGAAGTTTATTGTATTTTCATTCCTATTTTCATTCCAATGTTAAATTAAACGGAGCTTATTGTATTTCCATTCCATGTTAAATTAATGAAGCTTATTGTATTTGCATTCCAATGTTAAATTAAACGGAGCTTATTGTATTTGCTAAATTAAACTAAGCTTATTGTATTTCACGAAGCTTATTATATTTTGCATTATTTTGCATTCCAATGTTAAAATTAAACGAAGCTTATTATATTTGCATTCCAATGTCAAATTAAGAAGCTTATTATATTTGCATTCCAATGTTAAATTAAGAAGCTTATTATATTTGCATTCCAATGTTGAATTCCAATGTTGAATGTTAAATTAAAAAGCTTATTATATTTCCATTCCAATGTTGAGAAAAGTACTTAATTGAATCTTGAAAAGTAGTGGCTAAATAAAGTGACCTCTGTCCGACCTTTGCCAATAGCAGATGTTGCCTAATTACAAGGCTTCCTGCTTGGCCCCTCCCAGCACTTACACAAGCAGCTGCTGCTTGACCACCATGAGCTTCGCACACCACTCCCACCAGCATGGTTGGAAGCTAACTATCTTGGCGGGCATAGCAACTGGGCCTTGAGTCTGTTGGATTATTATTACTTGTGCATCTCATTACAGCACTTCCTGAAGTGCACAGGCAGCTCCTTCAGTATATATATATCACCACCCAGGGTTTCATTTAGAAAATTGTCCAAGGGGGGGGGGGTAACTGGAGGAATCTGGATTGTAAGGGGGCATGATGGTTAAAGATGTGACAACGTTTCTAATGAATTTTAATAATACCATTTCCAAGGGGGATGGGGGGGTTCCCAAATGAAACCCTGCGACCCGCAGCAGACAGCGATGCAGCCATACCAGAAACCACACACAGTTAATAACACCTGACACAGACTAATCACACCTCTCCTTTGCCGGAAGCCCTCCATTCCAGCAGCCAAACACTTACAAATAAATAAAAAAAGAAGATTATGTCACCCAAGTGCTTCTTCCAATACGGCCACCACTTCACTAAGTGCCATCTTTTGATGTGGGTTAACGCACCAGGGTGACAGAACTTGCAGCTAACAACAACCGGACAAAAAAGGCCAACTCAGACTGCTTCTTATAGTCGCAGCGTCTGTGACTTCTCTTGCACTCAGCAAAGTCTCTCGGCTACAAGCTGACGCCACCAGTCTGCAATGCACACCTCATCATCAATCTTTCTGCCTAGGGCCAATAAAACACCACTCAAGACTTCAACAGACACCCTGACTGCCCGCAGCTTACAGGACAGGCCATTCCATTTGTGCCTGGTGCTGCCTGTCCTGTGGAACATCCCCAGAGTCCTGGGATGAGTATTCTAAAGGCCAGGAACTCCCTGGGATATCCCAAGGAAAGTTTGTGGCAGTGATCAACCCCCCTGATGCATTCAGAACTGGAATATCGGGACATACATACACACGTACACTACTCAGAATCCTGGGGCTCACACACGCACACTCTCTCTCTCACACACACACCATTCACACAAGCACACATATCGTCGTCAGGCAGGCCACTGGCAGGCTGTAAGCAAGACAAACATACCCCTCCCCAGCTGTGGCATACCCACACACCATCTCTGCCATCTGCACAGTCTCTTATCACCACCATGGTTACTTTTAAAATGGTCCACTTCACAGATGACGGGCATGATGTGATCAGGATGAAATTTGGCACGTCCAACACAGATGGAAGGATCGAGTTAGCCCTCTGTTTAGAGGATTTGGACTGGCCAGTGGCCAGGAGAAATACACAATGTCAACACACACATATTTACTCGAAGATTACATATGCAGTTGTAAGTCCGTTCATATTTAAGACGAGCACCTGATCCACATTCAGGAGAGGACATTGGTTCTTCTGTAAGACAGGGGAAGTGGCTGGTAGGACAAAAAGTCGGGGGTGTTTTGCAACCCAGGGATGTGGATATCCAAAGGTCACGGTTGGATGATTCCAGGATTGTCCAAAGCAGCACTGGTCATATGAGAGTGGCTGGAGTCCCTGATTCTTTTACCAACTTCGTCTGTCCGAACAGACAAGAGGAGCTCATGCAACCTCGTGGCAGTGTGATGCAAGAGCATACATATCACAGGAAAGAGGATATCCACTAGCACAGCAGTCAACACACACACAGGACATTCAAACATGATTCAGTAACTTCTTGGGAAGCCCCCTTTCCTGCTCAGATGCAACACCTTGTCTTGACTACCTCCTGTACTTCCTGCTATTGTTTGCTGGTGTCAACTTACTGCACAGGTGATCTGTGTGTGTGCGTGCGTTGCATGTGTGTGTGGTGTGTTGGGAGATAAAGACTTCTAAAAGCATGTTTATGGCTAGGGATCCACTATCACCACCTTGATAAGGACAGCACTACAGATGCCACATCTCTAGGCATAGAGATCAAAGACGACGGCTCCTGGGCTAGAGTGTACACGCATGCATGAAAAGTCTCCTCTCAACACGCTAACATAGCCCACATTTTTCCTGGCGGTCCTTGCCAACACATGCTCTGTAATGTTGTGGACAATCCAGGGGTCAACTATCAACATCCAAATTCTTACTGGGGGGGGGGGGGGGGGGGGCTAGACAGGGCTAGGGTTAGAGATAGGGCTAGAACAATAGGCTAGAACTAGGGCTAGGGCTAGAGATAAGGCTAAGACTCTAGGGCTAGGACTATAAGGCTAGGACTAGAGAAAGGACTATAGGGTTGTTACGGTTAGGACTATAGGGTTAGAGATAAGGCCAAGGCTATAGGGCTTGAACTAGGGCTAGGGCTAGAGCTGCTCTACGAGGCCAGAGCTATGCTATAGGACTAGAGCAAGGGCTAGGACTATAGGGTTAGAGATAATGCCAAGACTATGGCTACATGCATAACTAGGGCTAGGACTACATGCATAACTAGGGATAGGACTATAGGGCTACATGTATAACTAGGGCTAGACTATAGGGCTAGAGCTGACTATAAGGCCAGAGCTATGCTATAGGACTAGAGCAAGGACTATAGAGCTCAGACTTTGAACTTGGTTGGTGATATGTATCCACAAACCTATGCATGCATGTCAATGGGATGCACAGAAGCCCCACACACACTACTACCAAGATCTTAGCTGCAGATAACACATTCAGACCAAACTCATAGCACGCACCATGCTCAGTCTGACTTCCTGATTTTGCTACTTGGGATAAATTCCCCCGAATGGAGATGGCCAGTGGACTGATTAGTAACATGAGGTCATCGCACACATGACAAGAAGGGAGGGAAAGTAGGAAAAAGGCTTTTGAACATATGTGCATGGTGTCTACACAAGTACAGGGGTCCCATTGAGAAAAGGATGTCCATTCTATTACTTGGTCAAACTTCCTGACATCAAAGTTCTATTCACAGGTGGGACAGGACTTTGAACTAAGCCGAGCTAACACAAATGCTTGTATGGTACCACTAACCAGTTTCCCACCCCAGGATTATTGCTAGGAAGCTTCTCATTAAGCATCTCCAAATAATACACAAGGGGGAGAAAAAGAGGCTTTGATGTTGAAACAGCGTCGAGTGCTACAAGTGTTCGCCGTGAGGTTTCTAGCAGCGGTATTTGCTAGATCTGCAAACACAGCATAGGGAAACACAGCTCGATGATATCATGGCTTATATTTGCAGCACGGCCCAATGTTGCCACTACACAAAACACTCGATACTTAACTTATATGGATCGGCGATAAATGGCCTAGATGCATGACTGAGAAATGTCACCCTTGCAAGTGACAGAGCGAAAATGGATATGTCAAAGAAAATTTGCCACCAACCTAGACTTGTACCCCCCCCCTCCCCAATCACAGATTCATCGAAAGGTGACGAGGAGATGCCAACAGAAGGCATCCACACTAAGGGGTTGTGTTGTACATATGCTTGAGAAGTCGAAAGTAAACGACAAGTCAAGATATGATGACACATATGCACTTAATCATGTGATAGTGTGCACTTGATCATGTGATGTGTGTACATGTACACACCACACCAAGCTGATTAATTACCCAACAAAACATCTAGAACTTCCTGGGACACAGTGGCAATATCTATACACATAAAAGCCTATTTATCAACATTGATAACCCAATGTGTAGGCTACCATTCTTTTCTTTGTCACACTTTGATTCATGGGAAACAAATTCAACACCCTTAGAAACAGATAGCTCAAGAACTTTACACACCCAAATTAACACTTTCCCAGAACATAAATCTCAAACTCACCCTCCCTGTAGTCCCTCGCGTCCTCCACCGCCTTGTTGCTCAGCAAAGGGGAAGATACCGAAGACGAAACTGATGGTTTCTCGCTGGCGTTGGCAGGACCTGGGTTAGCGTTAGCGCTGCTGGTGGTGGTATTTGTAGTGTTGGAGCCTGTCGTCTGTTCCTGTTTTCTCCTTTGGTAGTTCCTAAAGCACTGACTACACATTCCCTCCGTAACTGAACTACCAAAAAACCCACAGCCATTACGACACAGAGTCGGAGCAGACTGAGTTTGCTCTTCCATAGCTACAGTTGGAGGTTGGTTGCTCGAAGGGTTTAACTTAGTGTTTCTTTGAAGGAGGTAACCTGGCGTAATAGCGTCTAAAAGCGTTCACAAAGGTAACGACAGTTACTTCTTACTGCTTTTCCTAGAATAAAGGCTAGACTATTTTATCTACTACGCTTTTGCTCCGAATGATGCTCCTGAGGTTTCCCAATCACGCTTTCTTCAGCTTTAACGGGGTGGGGTTTGAGTAAAGACCACACCTTGATTAACGGTCAACGCATACCCCGCCCACTGAAATTGATTTCGGGGGGGCGTAGGTTGTGAGTCCTCGCAAACCTCTGATGTCGACACAGGATTCTCAGAAGGTACTTTAATGTGATTAACGAGCAACTCGTTTCTAAGCAACTAGCCCTGTGAGCGCTGTTGAACCCAACTAGGTAACCTTTTCATGGGGGAGTTAATCCCAGGAAAGCCTTCCCCTATCTCTAGTGTTGGCTAGGGCGACTATTGCAGACACACTCACAAAGCACACATTGAAGGGGTCTAATGAGAATGCCTCGAGTGTTTATCACTGCCCTGTCAGCATCTTCAGCTGCTTAATTGTTCACAGACATTCATAACAACCACACTAAATGGACATGTGATTTAAAAAATGTGATTTCACGTCCTTTGTTGATATGCCGAAATGCCACAAAAATCTGGCAAACCCAAACATTCATGACATTTGACCAGACTCTCTTCCAATTACACGTGCACTGTGATTTGTAAAAAGGGCATTGAGTTGTTATTTCTTGTGAGTAAGGAAACACAACTCAGCCTTATCTTCACTAGACCGACAAGTTTGAATCAGAGGTGTGATTTCTAAAGCCTTGGCCAGTCGCTCTGTTTTTGTAATTGCACACCAGGACGGCTTTCAAAGACTAGCCCACCACACATTCTGAAAGTAATAATACATAATGTCTTGATCAAGAACAACAGCTTTGTAAGTGACCTAATGCGGGCAGCAGCTATATCTAGGGCTAGGGCTGCTAGGGCTAGGGCTAGGAATATACTAGGTTTTTGTCACTAGAAATAGGCGTGCTCTTTGTACGAATGTTGTGACCAAGTTAAAAAATACTCCCGCTACTAATCTTATGAAGTCGACTTCTACGTGGATTGGCAGACATGCCTATCATTCCCACAGGCTGTGGTGCAGAACACCTCTGGGAGCTGACTGCATGCTCTATAGACAGAGTTGGTCTAGTGGCTGACTAGAGCCTTTAATTAAGTAAGGCCTTGATTTTTTTCATGATTGTGAGAAGAGCAGACTCTTTGGTGTTGTAAAGATCCTTTCAGTCTGAAGCTAGAACAGTCATATGCTGCTTTGGTTTTCTGCATGGTAGATTTACTGTTTACAGGTGGATAAACCTGGAAATTGGTGTGTGCATTCTGTGATGTTGCAAATGCTCTTTGTTGGGGGTAACCTTTGTCCTCCCCTCTCCTCCCCCTCCTCCCTTCCCCTCCACCCTCCTCCCCTTCCCTCCCCTCCCCCTCATCCTCTCCCCTCCCCTCCCCCTCATCCTCTCCCCTCCCCTCCCCCTCCTCCCCTCCCCTCCTCCTCTTGACCATCAACAAATAACCCTGAATGAAACCCTGTCTAAAACTTGTCTTGAAACCTGTTCAAGACTCCAGACTTTGTGTAACACTTGTCTAGCTCCTTCCCATTGGTTGGACAAGAATGTAATTAAGCCATTATGGTATATACGACAGAGACTTTGCTCTCTCTCTCTTTTTCTCTCACTTTTTCAATGAGCCATGTCCATCCAGTGTGTCATTTACAACCTGCCCTGGCCTAATCTTAGCCCTAGTGTTAGCCTTCCCTAGTGTTAGCCTTCCTTAGCGATAGCCCTAGCCCTAGTGTTAGCCCTAGCCCAAGCCCTAGCCCTAGTATTTAGCCCTAGCCCTAGTGTTTAGCCCTAGCCCTAGCCCTAGCCCTAGCCCCTAGCCCTAGCCCTAGCACTAGCCCTAGCACTAGTGTTAGCTCTAGCCCTAGCCATAGTGTTTAGCCCTAGCCCAAGCCCTAGCCCTAGTGTCCCTAGCCCTAGTGTTAGCCCTAGCCCTAGCCCTAGCACTAATGTTAGCCCTAGCCCTAGCCCTAGCTTTATCGTTCCCTCTAGCCATGCTAAAACCCGGTGGTTCATAATATGATAGAGGTCAATCTGTTGTGTGCGCTCTGTCCTTCCGATCCGTTGCGCTGATATTGTGACCCCCGGTAATGCAACAGACTATGGTTCTAACAGAAGAATATGAAATATGCATGAGTAAGATTTGATTCAACCCTTACGTCCAATCCATTGCGTTGGACCAATCCTAGAACATATCATGTTTGAACTTTATACTCTTTCCACATATATATCTCGAGAATTATTGAAGTGGTGAGGATCTTTCCCCAGCTCTGGCAGGTCTCTGCTAGAGGCCATGAAGATCTTGGGGCCAAAGAAAATGCCTGGGCTATCCAGGTAAACTAGCTAGCTATACAAAATACTTCAGCTCTTTCTGCACTTCTCCTGCAGCCAATAGCAAAATCAAATTCAACTCTTCCTCACTGCTAGTACTGCCGTCTGTTACATTGGTCAAAGTTCAAACACAGAAGATTCAGAGGATTCACCGCAAATATTGTGAGCCATGCAGTGGAATGTAATGGATTGCGCAACACATGAAACGGAAACAGATTCAATGGAACAGATTTCCATTCATCATATTGTGACCTGGCTAAGCCTTAACCCTTCAGTCCTCTCCTGGTGCTATCAAACCATTAACTCTATCCTCAGCCTATTCTTAACCCTGTTCCAGCCTTTCCTGGCCTTAGTTCTAGCTCTATCCTTAGCCTATTCTTAACCCTTTAACCTTAGCCCTAGCCTGTTCTTAACAGGCCTTATCCCTGGCTATCCTATCCTCAGCCATAGCCTATCCTTAACCCTTTCCTCAGCCCTAGCCTATCCTTAACCCTATCCCTAGCATATCCTTAACCCTATCCTCAGCCCTAGCCTAGCCTTAACCCTATTCTATCCTCCTATCCTTAACCCTATCCTCAGCCCTAGCCTAGCCTTAACCCTATCCCTATCCTCCTATCCTTAACCCTATCCTCAGCCCTAGCCTAGCCTTAACCCTATCCTCAGCCCTAGTCTAGCCTTAACCCTATCCTCAGCCCTAGCCTATCCTTAACCCTATCCTCAGCCTTAGCCGATCCTTAACCCTATCCTCATCCCTAGCCTACCTATCCTCAGCCCTAGTCTAGCCTTAACCCTATCCCTAGCCTAGCCTTAACCCTATCCCTATCCTATCCTTAACCCTATCCTCAGCCCTAGCCTATCCTTAACCCTATTCTTATCCCTATCCTTAACCCTATCCTAGCTCTCATAGCCTAGCTAGCCCTATCCTTAGCCCAGGGTTTTGGACACCGCAGATCCTTGTGTTGTCCACTCCGGTAATGGACACTCTCTCTCTGTGTTCCTGCAAGAATGAACTCTCTCTTCCCTAATTTTGGAAAGGTACTCCTTCACAGGAGCAACAGTATACAAGTATATGTGTGAGTTCTTGACCACTATGTCATACCTTCTTCTGCAGTGTCGTAAGTTTAAGACCACACCTCCAGGGTCTAGCGTCTTGGCTGCGGCATTACAGGATCACATGACCCGGCAGTACTCCATCTTGCCTTCGCTCAATCTCCAAGCTGGTAGCGCTAAGCAGCCCGTAAAAGCCCTCACATTTAATGGTGAGTACCAATCATGAATGAGCACTAATTTCACTGTGGGTGGGTGGTGGATTCCCAGATCAAGGGAGTCCAGCAATGCCTGGACAACCCTATGACCTTCCTCCGTAAGGCTGTTGCCAGCTAACCACAGCCAAAGGCCAAAGGTGGGAAAGAACTTTGAACTTGCCCACACAGGATTAGGTGGGAAGGGACTTGCTAATCTAACACCATATTCAACCTTGTTACCCAGCTACCAAATGGTCGGAATGAACTTTCAACTTGTCCTGGACAGGATTAGGTGGGAAACAAGAGCTGCCTAGTTCCAAGACCGTTGAGGCCAATGTGACCACGCAGGGTGCAAGTTGTGCCATTTGGATAAAATGCTTGGTGGTCTGGTGTGACGACAATGGTGCCAAACTTTAAAAAAATTAATGAGCTTGTGAATTATCTCTTGTCACTAACTATGTACCAGTAGCCCATTTCATAGGGGTTGGGGGGGGGGGGGGGGTCGATGTACCTCTGGGAAAGGACTTTCAAATTTGGAAACCCCCCCACCCCCCACCCAATACTTTGAACCCCCCCCCCCACCCAATACATGGTTCCAAGATGGTGTATGTCATTGCTAGGCAAGTATGCGCTTTCTACTGAGAAGGTCCCATCCATGGCAGGTGTGCGGGACCCACCTTATGGCCACTCCACTTACACAGACACAACTCAACCAAATCATTATCCCCAAACGACTTGCAGCAAAACATTTAACACTTGGTACAGCGGTCGAGAGCTAGTAGAGAGACATGCTTGCCAAACTGGAGCTCTCGACAGCTTCTTTGTGAGCCGAGGTGAAGTTCTGTAGCCATGTAGTGGCTAGACCCTCACACCATGACGGTGTGCATGAATAGCGTGTGTGTGTACATAAAAGGGTAGTCGTTGCTACGGCCGTTTTGCTGTGTAGCAAACAGCTGCAAGAAAATGTCCTCCAAACAGATGCTTAAAACCAGCAGAGCCAGGCACAGACATTGTCTGTTTCTTTTAAGTAAGTGTAACCATGTTTGTGATTTAGAGCTCTAGGAGGGATGGGGGTGGGGGGGGGGGGGGGGGGGGGGGAATATCGGCTCAACATAATCCCCATGCCTCCCAAGACGACCAGGCAAAGAATCAATTATTGTTAGTGCATGTTCCTTTATCTCCAAGATCTCTTCCAACAGGACGTGGCCTTTGTTAATTAAGGGGTTGGATCAAATAACTTTAGGCATACCAAGGACCGCACCCCCAGCAAAAGCAAAATAACCTCTATGAAACTCTGATGCACACAAACAAACACACAAACAAACAGTATATATGTGTGCATTTGTGTGTGTGTGTGTGTGGGGGGGGGGGGGGGGGGGGGGCATTTTATATATTGCTTGCTCAATCAAAAGGATCGTGGAATTTCTCTTGTTTAAATCTCCACTGCACCCCCCCTGTGTATGTTGACAGTTATAATATCAGTCTGCAGAACTCTTTGAGCAAGGCAACATTTGCCATGTTTGTTACAAGCCGCCTTGTGTTAAGTAAGCACTCTGAGTCTACATACTGAGCTAGCTAGAAGAGATGGTTGATGGCTGCAGAGCAGACCGTGGAGGGTGTTGTACGTGGACCCACCATGTCTTGTTAGTCCCCTGTAAATATGAAGAACTGGTTCTTGAGCAGAGAGGTACATATTCACGACAACCTCTTAACAAATAGAGGCTAGAACCAACAGCGGATCTGTCACCCAACACCGCTACACAGGTAGGAAACATTGATAACTGCTTATCAACCAGCGTTTGGGGGGTACGATCTGTCTTCAGTGCATAGCTGATTCATATTGAAACCTACGTTAGATTATGCAGGAATAACATTAGGATACGCTGCACGTGAGATGTTTAGATTACAGCAGAGCTGCTGGTGTCCACAAGAACATGTAGCATATGTGACCATCTCATGTGTACACGGCAGAGCTGCTAGTGTCCACAAGGACATGTAGCATATATGACCATCTCATGTGTACACAGCAGAGCTGCTAGTGTCCACAAGAACATGTAGCGTATGATATTTCGATTGGGAGGGGTGACTAGTGACACTTTTGCTAGCTGGCAAACCTTTGCTATAGTACTGTATTCTTAAATCATGTTCAAGATTTGATAATTGAGGCGGGGGGTTTGGGGGGGGGGAGGTGGGGGGGCTAGAGCTCCTAGTCTAAGCTTGGAGAGAGTGCATTTCAAGATGATTATTGAGAATGGCTTATAATTTAAAAGGAACTTTTCAGTTTTCAATGAACTTTAACATAATTGTGTAGAGTTCAATAGAAGTTTGTCACTGCACTCGGCCATCGTAGCCCTGAGCCAGGTGCATGCAATTAGGCGCTACTCTTGGTTTCATTGCACTCTCTGTCTCTCTGTGTTTGGTTCCACTGCAGCCATTTCCCGTTCAGCTGCGAGAGTTCCTGCAAAAAAATGCCGTCCTTCCCACAGGGCCAACAGAAACAACAGGAACTACAAACAAGGTACGATTATTATATTTCTAAGATGTCAACAGAACAAAGCAAAACTGCTCGTAAGTTTGCCAGCCCATGAAGCAGCTGCAATGGAAGGAATAAGCCTTCGCAACCATCACACCTGCCATGTGCATGTCTACATGCTATGTCATTGGCCGGTTCCTCCGACACGCCCACACACATACCGAGAGAAGGGCATTGGTCGAATGACTTGTGTGATTTGTAAGTGGACGGCCCCAGAATATTAGGCAATGGGAGTGTTCAGATTTTCAATTAAAAAATATATTAATAAGCTGTTATGTTCCCGCAGTGAAGTCAAGTGGACTGCACCAATTTGCACCCTGCACGAACCCACCACGAGAGATTGCTGGCGCAATGAAAACGTCTAGCGCTTGTTTTGCGAGGAGCTAAATTTTCGAGAATTGCTGTAACAAAATTGTTTCGCGGAATAATTTTTGAGATCATTGCCACAGGCCTTTGCTGGACCTTATGATTGTACCAGATATAATGGTATGAAGAGATGACTCCTCTCGGTATGTTTTAGAATGTTATAAAAGTATGTTGTGATTAAGTTGTGAGCTATTATGACTCACAAGTATCCTGAATCTGACTCACAGATATCCTGGAATCTGACTCACAGATATCCTGAATCTGATTCACACAGATATCCTGAATCTGATTCACACATATATCCTGAATCTGATTCACACAGATATCCTGAATCTGACTCACAGATATCCTGAATCTGACTCACACAGATATCCTGAATCTGACTCACACAGATATCCTGAATCTGACTTACACAGATATCCTGAATCTGATTCACACAGATATCCTGAATCTGATTCCAGATATCCTGAATCTGATTCACACAGATATCCTGAATCTGATTCACATGTAGATATCCTGAATCTATTCACACAGATATCCTGAATCTGACTCACACAGATATCCTGAATCTGACTCACATAGATATCCTGAATCTGACTCACACAGATATCCTGAATCTGACTCACACAGATATCCTGAATCTGATTCACACAGATATCCTGAATATCCTGAATTTGACTTAAACAGATATCGTGAATCTGTCTCACACAGATATCCTGAATCTGACTCACAGATATCCTGAATCTGATTCACACAGATATCCTGAATCTGTCTCACACAGATATCCTGAATCTGACTCACATAGATATCTGAATTAGACTCACACTGATATCCTGAATCTGACTCACAGATATCCTGAATCTGACTCGCATAGATATCCTGAATCTGACTTACACAGATATCCTGAATCTGACTCAAAGATATCCTGAATCTGACTCACAGATATCCTGAATCTGAATCTGATTCACACAGATATCCTGAATCTGACCCACACAGATATCCTGAATCTGACTCACAGATATCCTGAATCTGACTCACAGATATCCTGAATCTGACTCACCCAGATATCCTGAATCTGACACAGATATCCTGAATCTGATTCCAGATATCCTGAATCTGACTCACCCAGATATCCTGAATCTGACTCACAGATATCCTGAATCTGATTCACATCCTGAATCTGTCTCACACAGATATCCTGAATCTGACTCACATAGATATCTGAATTAGACTCACACTGATATCCTGAATCTGACTCACAGATATCCTGAATCTGACTCGCATAGATATCCTGAATTGACTTACACAGATATCCTGAATATGACTCAAAGATATCCTGAATCTGACTCACAGATATCCTGAATCTGAATCTGATTCACACAGATATCCTGAATCTGACCCACACAGATATCCTGAATCTGACTCACACAGATATCCTGAATCTGATTCCAGATATCCTGAATCTGACTCACAGATATCCTGAATCTGACTCACCTAGATATCCTGAATCTGACTCACACAGATATCCTGAATCTGATTCCAGATATCCTGAATCTGACTCACCCAGATATCCTGAATCTGACTCAAACAGATATCCTGAATCTGATTCCAGATATCCTGAATCTGACTCACCCAGATATCCTGAATCTGACTCAAACAGATATCCTGAATCTGATTCCAGATATCCTGAATCTGACTCAAACAGATATCCTGAATCTGATTCACACAGTGAATCTGATTCACACAGATATCCTGAATCTGACTCACACAGATATCCTGAATCTAACTCACAGATATCCTGAATTTGACTCACCCAGATATCCTGAATCTGACTCACATAGATATCTGAATCAGACTCACACAGATATCCTGAATTTGACTCACACAGATATCCTGAATCTAACTCACAGATATCCTGAATCTGACTCACCCAGATATCCTGAATCTGACTCACATAGATATCCAGAATCTGACTCACACAGATATCCTGAATCTGACTCACAGATATCCTGAATCTAACTCACAGATATCCTGAATTTGCCTCCAGAGTGCAAGTACATGTATTGTGATTTATAAATTCCCAGTGAATGTTTGTATGTCTTGTCAGCATAAATACTTGGCAGAAGGCCCTTGGTTTGTTCACAGTAGGTAGAGATGAATACTTCGTTTGCTACGTGTTACGTATGCCTTCTCTTTGCTACAAAGAAGTTGGGTCTTTTTGGTATGTGGTGGATTTATACAAGGTTCAGGGAATATTCACAACTGTACACAGTACCTTCAGCTGCTCTAACTCTGGCAGATGCTCTCAAGTCCTCTGTGTGCAGCCAGTAGCAACTATACACAGTACCTTCAGCTGGCTCCAACTCTGGCAGATGCTCTCAAGTCCTCTGTGTGCACCCAATAGCAACTATACACAGTACCTTCAGCTGCTTCAACTCTGGCAGATGCTTTCAAGTCCTCTTGTCTGCAGCCAGAGTCTTCTATTAGGAATTGTTTGCTGCATATGATGATGAGAGTAACTCGGCAACAAGCAGCTTCATAACGGCTGATGCAATACTGCTCTGTGGCAAGCTATGAAAGCTATTCTGAGGTCACAGAGATGACAGCAGCGCTAATTCTGTTTGTAGCACTGCTTGAGTACACTTTGAGGTGAGGACAGGCCAGAGAAGCACTTGAAATATAATTTAAAAGAAATATTAGCAAAATCAACACAGTAAGTGAGAGGTAGTGTAATTCAGGATATTGGTCAAGTTAATATATTCTAGTAAGATTACTAGAGATAGCAGGGTCAGTGATGTTGTGATAGGAGGTGTCAGTGATGATGTGATAGCAGGTGTCAGTGATGATGGGATAGCAGGTGTCAGTGATGATGGGATAGAAGGTGTCAGTGATAATGGGATAGCAGGTGTCAGTGATGCTGGGATAGCAGGTGTCAGTGATGATGGGATAGGTGTCAGTGATGATGTGATAGAAGGTGTCAGTGATGATGGGATAGGAGGTGTCAGTGATGTTGTGATAGGAGGTGTCAGTGATGATGGGATAGCAGGTGTCAGTGATGTTGTGATAGGAGGTGTCAGTGATGATGGGATAGGTGTCAGTGATGTTGTGATAGGAGGTGTCAGTGATGGTGAGATAGAAGGTGTCAGTGATGATGTGATAGGTGTCAGTGATGTTGTGATAGGAGGTGTCAGTGATGATGTGATAGGTGTCAGTGATGATGGGATAGGAGGTGTCAGTGATGATGTGATAGCAGGTGTCAGTGATGTTGTGATAGCAGGTGTCAGTGATGCTGTGATAGGTGTCAGTGATGATGAGATAGAAGGTGTCAGTGATGTTGTGATAGAAGGTGTCAGTGATGTTGTGATAGGAGGTGTCAGTGATGGTGAGATAGAAGGTGTCAGTGATGATGGGATAGTAGGTGTCAGTGATGATGGGATAGAAGGTGTCAGTGATGATGGGATAGTAGGTGTCAGTGATGGTGAGATAGTAGGTGTCAGTGATGATGGGATAGTAGGTGTCGGTGATGTTGTGATAGGAGGTGTCAGTGATGGGATAGAAGGTGTCGGTGATGTTGTGATAGGAGGTGTCAGTGATGGGATAGAAGGTGTCAGTGATGCTGTGATAGAAGGTGTCAGTGATGATGGGATAGGTGTCAGTGATGATGGGATAGTAGGTGTCGGTGATGTTGTGATAGGAGGTGTCAGTGATGGGATAGCAGGTGTCAGTGATGATGGGATAGCAGGTGTCAGTGATGATGGGATCAGGTGTCAGTGATGATGGGATAGGTGTCAGTGATGTTGTGATAGGTGTCAGTGATGATGGGATAGCAGGTGTCAGTGATGATGGGATAGCAGGTGTCAGTGATGATGGGATAGCAGGTGTCAGTGATGATGGGATAGCAGGTGTCAGTGATGATGGGATAGAAGGTGTCAGTGATGATGGGATAGGTGTCAGTGATGATGGGATAGAAGGTGTCGGTGATGATGGGATAGAAGGGGGGAGGCTATGCTGGTAGGGGGCAAGGCTATGATGGTAGGGGGGCAATACTATGATGTAGGGGGGCAATATATGATGGTAGGGGGCAAGGCTATGATGGTAGGGGGCAAGGCTATGATGGCAGGGGGCAAGGCTATGATGGTAGGGGGGCAAGGCGGGGGGCAATGATATGATGGTTAGGGGGGCAAGGCTATGATAGTAGGGGGGAGGCTATGCTGGTAGGGGGCAAGGCTATGATGGTAGGGGGGCAATATGATGTAGGGGGGCAATGCTATGATGGTAGGGGGCAATGCTATGCTGGTAGGGGGGCAAGGCTATGATGGTAGGGGGGCAATACTATGATGTAGGGGGGCAATATATGATGGTAGGGGGCAAGGCTATGATGGTAGGGGGGCAAGGTTATGCTGTTGCTGCTATACCTAATGGCCGGTTGGTAAGCTGATGTTCTTATATACATGTAACACAAATCGGTAAGAAAAACACCGCCTAACTAGAAGCACGTGCTTAACTAATAGCCTCGTATTCATTAGCATGTGAGCAATCCGTGCAAAACCCATTGCCATTGTTTAGTAAGGTTTCTGAGATCTGTAGTGCTAGAAATGCAGTGTCAAACCACAACGGGTTTAATGGACTATAATCCAGAACATGTTGTTCGAGGTCATCATGCTTATAAGGCAGTCTGGAGGCCCTTCAACAGAGAAAAACTGCGTTAGTAAGTGTTTTTGATTGGACCTGATGTTGGCATGTTGCTCGAGACGGACATTGTTGCCATTTCAGAACTGTTCCGCCTCCCGTGCTAGCCCCAATGAGCTGAGTCAGCAATAAGATTGTTGCTTACGTGGTCATAGGTTCAATTTGAGGACTCACTACTATGCCTAATAAAGAGCATTGGGATATGCGCCTAGCAACAAATGTGCCTAATAGTAATACACTGTATATGCGCCTAACAACGTGTATGTCCAGTGTCTGTGACGTTCTGTGTGAGCAAGCTGTGGCTATAACTCATGGAGTGGGTGTGGTTCCTGAAGTCCCACGAGGAAATGTTCATGGTATGAGCAAACTGAAGCTCTAGCTCATGCAGTGGGTGTGGTTCCCATGAGGAAATGTTCATGGTATGAGCAAACTGAAGCTCTAGCTCATGGAGTGGGTGAGGTTCCTGAAGTCCCCACGAGGAAATGTTCATGGTATGAGCAAGCTGAAGCTCTAGCTCATGGAGTGGGTGTGGTTCCAGCACTTTATTGGACCACTTACATAGTTCAACAAATGGTTTGGTAAAGATGGTTCCCAACATGTCTCACAGCATTATTCCTCTTCTGATCGTATTGCTTCGAGCAGTTTGCAATATCCACCTGGCCCAGGGTTGTATACAGAAATTTTGCCAAGGGGGGGCGAACTTGAGATATGGAAAAATAAGGGGGGGCGGAGAGCCTGGATGGTGCGGAAAGGGGACGTGCACCCTGGGCTTCCGCGTGGAGTACGAAAGTGTTTTACCCACAGGTATTTTTGCAGTACTAACTGTATATATAGCTGCTACTTATGATGGCATGCACTTTTTCTAAAATCTTTAGTACAACATTCCATCTTAAATATTTGCTGAAGTTGCATGCTACGGCAATCAGCATATATAGATTAGATATAGTCACTTGTCACTCGTATAATGGAGGTGGGCTTTTGTGAAATCGAATTATGTTGCATTCCATGCATTTTCTTACAAAATCATGGACAACAGGTTTCATACACAATTTTTCTCTAGTTCTCTAGGGGGGGGGGGGGGGGGGGTGGAAATGGTTGGTCACTTGGTGCCCTAATTTTTGTTAATATTTTCTTAACATGTTCATAAGTCGTAAAAGGGGGGTCTGGGGGGAAGATCCCCCCATATTTTTTTTTGCTTTTACAATGTCTGAGGATAGCTATTTTGACTGACTACCAATGGCATTATGCTATACCGAACTATGGCTAGACTGTATATATTTCTCATGATATTGTAGCTGCTTGGAAAAAGGAGAGCATGTGTCATGACACGATGACATCACACACCACCACGTGCTCTCCTTTGTAGGTTTGTCACTTCTTTTGTTTCTCCTTCTTTCCCACTCCCTCTCTCTCAGTATTTTTAACTCAGTCCATTATGTCATGGTCTTCAAGTCTAATCTTAGACATGATGTCATCACACGCCACCACGTGTTCTCCTTTGTAGGTTTGTCACTTCTTCAGTTCCCTCCTTCTTTCCCACTCTCTCTCAGTATTTTTAACTCAGTCCATTATGTCATGGTCTTAAAGTCTCTATAAAAGAAACCTTACTAGCTGATTTCTCTTCATATTAATATGGATATTCGCTCATACTTTGCAAGTACTTCTCAAGCCTCTTCTCATGCTAATAGCAGCGATAGCGAAGATAGCAGAACAGATAGCTCTGAGCATGTCGAGGCATCTAGTCCTAGCCTTAGTCCTCCACCTTCAAAGAAAAGCAAGCAAACAAACACCGCTCTTCTGTATCCACGAAGAGAAAATACTCTAAGAGCTGGGAGAAAGATTTCAGTTGGCTCTATTATGACGAGGATAGCGATGGTGCCTTTTGCAAGGTTTGCAAGCAATCTGGTCTGCAGCGTACTGGAGGAGTGTGGGTCACACAACCTTGCAGAAATTGGAAGAAAGCTGTTGAAAAAATGAAAGTTCATGCGAGAAGTGACTTCCATATCCATGCAACTCAAGCTCTTTTTGCAGCTAAAGGAGCAGCCAAAGGTGGAACAGTTGTACAGCAACTCCAGAATGTTTTAGCTCGCAAAAGAGCTCAGAACAGAGCTGCAGTGAAGTGCCTGATCCTACTCACTCATTTTCTTACGAAAGAACAAGTTGCACATTCGACAAAATTTGAGAAGCTGGTTGACGTGGTGGTTCGATGTGCCAACATTTGAAGCAATTCTTAGAAACTGCACCAAGAAATGCTGTGTACACATCAAGAGTGGCTGTGGTTGAATTCATCGAATCATTGGGGACATGGGTGGAGGAGTCGATTCTGAAGCGACTTCAAAAGGCACCTATGTACAGCCTCATGGCAGATGAGTGCACAGATGTCACCAACGTAGAAGAATTGTCTGTGTTTTGCCGCTGGGAGGAAGATGGTGTACCAGTAGAGTGCTTTCTGGAGCTTATTCCATTGAAGAAGGCTGATGCAGAGACCATCTATTCTAATCTCATCGATTGTTTAAAGAAGAAAGGTCTACAAGTCGGAAGAATAGTTGGATTGGGATTTGATGGAGCTGCAACTTTTTCTGGACGAAAGACCGGGGTTCAGGCACGTATCAAGAAACATACTCCTCACGCTCTGTTTATACACTGCCACTGTCACTTACTGCAGTTGGCTTGTGTGCAAGCTGCCAATAAAACTCCTGGAATTGCTCATGTTTACAGAACATTGACTACTCTTTGGAAGCATTTTCGCAATTCCACCAAGCGAGCAGAGTATCTGAAGGAGGTACAGCACGTTCTTGAACTTCCAGAAATGAAAGTGATCAAGCCATCTGACACACGCTGGCTGGCACATGAAAGGTGTGTCAAAGCTGTCAAAGCAAGTTATTCTGCAATTGTAATCACCATTGGGAACATCTACGAGACGTCCCACGAGCCAGAAGCTCTTGGAATCCATGGTGCCCTCTGCAAATTGTCTACGATTGCAGCTATATATTTGCTTGATTTCACTCTACCACAAGTAGCCAAGCTCAGCAAAGCACTTCAGGCAGAGCAGCTTGACCTCTCGTTGATATCATTCCTTGTTGATGCTACTGTTAAATCCTTGGATGATGCAGTTTTGCCTGGAGCGAACTGGGTGTTGGAGCTTCTTGAAAACGTTGAAGACTTGAAGTCATCTACAAAGGTGTCTATTGACGCTGATAAAATACTTTCGTTCCAGAATGTTGTTGGTAAGCCTTTTGTTGCTGATTTAAAGGCCAACATAACAAGCCGATTTTCTTCATCCAACGCTGTTGTATCAGCATTGTCTATATTCGATCCACGGAAAGTTCCAAAACCAGATTCAGTATCTTTTCCCACTTATGGAGACACGTCTGTTGAGAAACTGATTGCTCACTACGGAGAAGATAGAGATGCAGAAACATTGGATGGAGAAGAAACAGTGAAGACAGCCATGATTTCCACAGAAATACTTACAGAGTGGAAAACATTCCGCCAGCTGTTAGTCAAGCAACCACGGGATACTACTGCATCACAGCTGAAAGAACTTGTTTCAAACGACATGCTCAAGGCCATGTTCCCAATTTGCACAAGATTGCCTCCATCTGCTTATCGATTCCAGTTTCTACTGCTTCTGTGGAGAGAAGCTTCTCACAGATGAAGATGATCAAGACTCGTTTGCGTAATTCTCTAAGTGACTGCAGCCTTTCTCACCTTATGAGGATTGCTATAGAGGCACCAGAAGTACTCTCTGAGAGCGACCTTGAAGAGATTGTGGACGTATGGCAGAGAAAACCAAGAAGAACCTCAGTTTGACATTCCTATCATTTGAACCTGATATCATAAGCTTATTACACCTTTCTTGTATTACACCTTTCTTGACATTATTAAAAAAAAAATCTCTAATTTCAAGGGGGGGGGGGGCGAGAATGATACAAGGGGGGGCGAATGCCCCCCCCCCCCGCCCCCCCCTAAATACACCCCTGCTGGCCGCTTTGCTTTGAACTATTGAAATTGAACTTTCACACCCATTTGCAAACTCCGCCCTTTAATTAACGAACCACCAATCTCTAAAGGTACAGCCATATACTAGGGATGTCCTCACTGCCTCTATGAACCTTTTCACATCATCTCTTCCTTTTAAATGGAAAAGAGTTTTGTTTGCAGAAACACAAATCGAGTGCAACAACATGTGTCGTCTGATTTGTCGCGACCAGAACCAGAATGGAAATCCAGTCTATTGAAGCGAAGTGATGCGACTTCGTCTTCACATGTCAAAATTGATGCTTTGCATGGCTAGTGCGAGGCATATTGTGAGCCGGCCTTAAGACTCAAAGAGCAGCAGCCAGTGTCATCGACCTTGCACCTTCGCTAATTGCTGCTCGGGGTGGTGTATTTTCCAAGGATTTGAATTCTCTTCATTGTGATGACTTGCCGAGTACTGCACTCGTGTCTACTGAGGGGTGCAGGGTTCAAGGCAGAGGGGCGGAGTCAGGTTGCTGACAAGTGATCCAGCCTTGAATATGAGCACTGCACAGCATGTGACAAGGATGGCTTTCCCATACCACTGCATATCACGTGATTGGATCATTCATGAGAGGTTTTTGAAAGTGCTATTGGCCCGCTCTTTCCTCATTCTCAAGGAAAGAGCGGGCCAATAGCACTTTCAAAAACCTCTCATGGAGTGGTATGGGGCCAAGCAGATTATCCTCATTGGCAGCACACATTCATTCCAGTTCTTCTTGATGGTGGTATTGGATGGTGGTATTGACAGGTTTAAAATCAAGTGTGATGAGATTTAGCTGTGAAATTTATTGCTATACGTGTGAATTATTCATTACTCTTCCGATATTTTTTCCTTCTCAATTACTGACCTTACATTGATGCCATGTGATCTTGCAGCAATGTCATGCGACCTTGCAGCAACGTCATGTGACCTTATATCGATGCCATGTGACCTTCCAGTAACGTCATGTGACCTTACATCGATGCCATGTGACCTTGCAGTAATGTCATGTGACCTTAAACCTATGCCATGTGACCTTACATCAACGTCATGTGACCTTACATCGATGCCATGTGACCTTGCAGCAACCATTAAACCGATGCCGTGTGACCTTACATCAACGTCATGTGACCTTACATCAACATCATGTGACATTACATACATAGATGCCATGTGACCTTACTCAATGCCATGCGACGTACATCGATGCTGTGACATCAACATCATGTGACCTTACATCAACACCATGTGACCTTACATCAGCATCATGTGAACCCCAGTGATGTCATGTGACCTTACATCAACGTCGAGTGGCCTTCGATTCCATGTGACCTTAATTGATGTCATGTGACTTTACAACATCATGATTCGGTTGACAACTTTTATATGTCCTTCAGTTGCACTCATAACTTTGTGACAGCCAATAATAATGGCTGATTTGCTATTAGGTTCTGTACAGTAGTTAGTATTTTTGCTCCAGTCTGTGTGGCCAAGTGTGTGGACTGCAATGCTTGCATGTTGAGCTGCATTGCTATAATATTAGATCTTAGGCTTCCTGATAACATGGGTACCCAGGTTAAATGGCTGTGGTTAACAAGAAATACGCTTGGCCATTTTCGACTGTCGCTCTCCTCCACTGATCAAAATGAGAGAATTCCCAGATCTGCCCCTTGGAAGATAGTCTTCCATCGCCTCACCCCCTTTGCTCTTATCATGACTGTTGCGGGCAGCCTCCTGCCTGTTCTAGTCTCAGACATCTTCAGGCACAAGCTATCGACAAGAAACTAAAGCAAGAATCGCTCTCTGTCAACAAGAAAGTGGACTGTACTACTGTCAAAATAAGTTGCACTTCCGCGAGCATGAGGACCACGTGATGAACGTGATGTGGTTGTGCGATGCTCGGATGCTCTGTGGACGGGTGTGTGGTTATGGCTTATTCCCCGCTTATCCCCGGGGAAAAGAAGAGAAAGTCCATCAACTTCCAACATCCCCCTCATCCCACCCTCCCTGGGTCCTCTGTGGGTGTGAGCGCCCATTGAGGGCAAAGACACAAGACACTCACACGGAGAGCAAGGCCGAGAGAAATATTAGTCGCCATGCATACATACATACATACACACATACACACATCATACATATATACATACATACACACACATACATACATACACACACATACATACACACACATATACATACATACATACACATACACACATACACACACATACATACACTCATACATACATACATCATCAGGAATAATGAAGGCTAGATGCTCTATCCTTCATCAGGAATAATGAAGGCTGGATGCTCTATCCTTCATCAGGAATAATGAAGGCTGGATGCTCTATCCTTCATCAGGAATAATGAAGGCTGGATGCTCTATCCTTCATCAGGAATAATGAAGGCTAGATACTCTATCCTTCATCAGGAATAATGAAGGCTAGATGCTCTATTCTTCATCACGAAAAATGAAGGCTGGATGCTCTATCCTTCATCAGGAATAATGAAGGCTGGATGCTCTATCCTTCATCAGGAATAATGAAGGCTAGATGCTTTATCCTTCATCAGGAATAATGAAGGCTAGGTGCTTTATCCTTCATCAGGAATAATGAAGGCTAGATGCTCTATCCTTCATCAGGAATAATGAAGGCTAGATGCTCTATCCTTCATCAGGAATAATGAAGGCAAGGTGCTTTATCCTTCATCAGGAATAATGAAGGCTAGATGCTCTATCCTTCATCAGGAATAATGAAGGCTAGATGCTCTATCCTTCATCAGGAATAATGAAGGCTAGGTGCTTTATCGAATAATGAGCTAGATGCTCTACCCTTCATCAGGAATAATGAAGGCTGGATGCTCTATCCTTCATCAGGAATAATGAAGGAATAATGAAGACTGGATGCTCTATCCTTCATCAGGAATAATGAAGGCTGGATGCTCTATCCTTCATCAGGAATAATGAAGGCTGGATGCTCTATCCTTCATCAGGAATAATGAAGGCTAGATGCTCTATCCTTCATCAGGAATAATGAAGGCTAGGTGCTTTATCGAATAATGAGCTAGATGCTCTACCCTTCATCAGGAATAATGAAGGCTGGATGCTCTATCCTTCATCAGGAATAATGAAGGAATAATGAAGACTGGATGCTCTATCCTTCATCAGGAATAATGAAGGCTGGATGCTCTATCCTTCATCAGGAATAATGAAGGCTGGATGCTCTATCCTTCATCAGGAATAATGAAGGCTAGATACTCTATCCTTCATCAGGAATAATGAAGGCTGGATGCTCTATCCTTCATCAGGAATAATGAAGGTCTATCCTTCATCAGGTATAATGAAGGCTGGA
This sequence comes from Cladorhizidae sp. MBARI D1340-BT2, assembly GCA_028752905.1. Classification (NCBI taxonomy): domain Eukaryota; kingdom Metazoa; phylum Porifera; class Demospongiae; order Poecilosclerida; family Cladorhizidae; species Cladorhizidae sp. MBARI D1340-BT2. The sequence continues at coordinate 9,196,562 of JAQNBH010000010.1, forward strand.
TGCTCTATCCTTCATCAGGTATAATGAAGGCTGGATGCTCTATCCTTCATCAGGAATAATGAAGGCTGGATGCTCTATCCTTCATCAGGAATAATGAAGGCTGGATGCTCTATCCTTCATCAGGAATAATGAAGGCTAGATGCTCTATCCTTCATCAGGAATAATGAAGGCTGGATGCTCTATCCTTCATCAAGAATAATGAAGGCTGGATGCTCTATCCTTCATCAGGAATAATGAAGGCTGGATGCTCTATCCTTCATCAGGAATAATGAAGGCTGGATGCTCTATTCTTCATCAGGAATAATGAAGACTGGATACTTTATCCTTCATCAGGAATAATGAAGACTGGATACTCTATCCTTCATCAGGAATAATGAAGGCTGGATGCTCTATCCTTCATCAGGAATAATGAAGGCTAGATGCTCTATCCTTCATCAGGAATAATGAAGGCTGGATGCTCTATCCTTCATCAGGAATAATGAAGGCTAGATGCTCTATCCTTCATCAGGAATAATGAAGGCTAGATGCTCTATTCTTCATCAGGAATAATGAAGGCTGGATGCTCTATCCTTCATCAGGAATAATGAAGGCTGGATGCTCTATCCTTCATTAGGAATAATGAAGGCTGGATGCTCTATCCTTCATCAGGAATAATGAAGGCTAGATGCTCTATCCTTCATCAGGAATAATGAAGGCTATCCTTCATCAGGAATAATGAAGGCTGGATGCTCTATCCTTCATCAGGAATAATGAAGGCTAGATGCTCTATCCTTCATCAGGAATAATGAAGGCTAGATCCTCTATCCTTCATCAGGAATAATGAAGGCTGGATGCTCTATCCTTCATCAGGAATAATGAAGGCTAGATGCTCTATCCTTCATCAGGAATAATGAAGGCTGGATGCTCTATCCTTCATCAGGAATAATGAAGGCTGGATGCTCTATCCTTCATCAGGAATAATGAAGGCTGGATGCTCTATCCTTCATCAGGAATAATGAGATGCTAAGACTTACGGGAGGGGGTCCTCAGAGGGTCTCATTATTCCCGATGAAGTCTAGAGCATCTTCCCAAAACATTAAGAGATTGTATTAAACAACAGCTAAGAGCAGAGATTGGGGGGGGGGGGGGGGGGGGGGGGGCATTCTTCCCTGGTCCTCCCAAACACATGTGACTCATGAGCTTTTAAATGGGAACAGGGATGAGGTGAAATTTAATTACACACCTCACAAGGGGCTTCTATTTGTACAATCTTGTGCTTGTTTCAGAAGTGGAGTACAGTCTGGATGAAGCTCCGCCTCCTCTCACTCTCGCCCAGAGGCTGGGGCTAGTTGATGCACCCCCTCGCTTGCTAGACGAGAGGAGATGGAAGGTTGTCAAGGGGTCATCTAACGCCAGACAAGATTCCTCCCTCCCCTGCTCCATATGCCAGGAGGAATTTGGCCTCTCTGCACAGGTATGTTGCACTCTCCATACAGGTTCCTCCACTAAACAGTGTATACTATGTAATAACATGCTCCTAAAACTATATCCCACAATATGAGAATGCACATGTCCGTTGAAGAGGCAGAAGTGTGTTTGGCTTTAATTGGAGTAATCTCATCCAGAGCCTGCTTGTGGAGAAGGCAAACTGGCTATTCTGGTTTGTGGCAGCTGCTATATTCCATAAAGATAGCTCATGTTTTTTTCTCTTTTCTCCCCTTTTTTTCCCAGTGATGGAGAGGCTGTTGTGAAGGTAATGATTAGCTTTCGAAAAGATGAAGCTCTTGGCAAAGCGTCTGACTCTGTGGCACTTACACTGTATATAGCTTTGTCTCATCAATGTTGCTCTGTTTTCCTGCTCTTTCCTGACATGTCCACTCTGCTCATGATGAAGGCTAGATGTTCATGGCTGATGAAGGCTACAGCATCTAGCCACTTCCCTGGCCCTAACCCTAGCCTGGCCCTGGCCCTAACCCTAGACACTGCCCTGGCCCTAACCCTAGCCACTGCCCTGGCCCTAACCCTATCCACTGCCCTGGCTCTGAACCTAGCCACTGTCCTGGCCCTAACCCTAGCCACTTCCCTGGCCCTGGCCCTTCATGCAGTATCTCTATGCCTAATGTACATAGTCCTGATCTCTGTCAGATGTGAAGGGGCCGGCACTGAGACACATCTCCCAACCCTCAATTGACATGGTACAGATAAGTACAATGACTTTCTCTCGATAATCAACTTAAATGGATTCCTCGATGATTCAGCTATAGATGCGCGAGCCTTCATCAGGAGTAATGAAGTCTAGAGCTTCTAGCCGAAACATTGATGAGTAAATTAAGTTGAATACCAAGCAGATGATTGTACACAAGTTGCCAAACATTAGCTAGTTCAAGCCTACATGAGGTCTTGAACTCTGACCCAGACAACCTGCCATACACCCTATACTGATCTGACCTTGTATACAGCGAATACGTAAGTATGTGTGTCTGCTGGAGTAGTAATCACATTCAACCCTTCTATAAAGCCAGGCAGCTGAATCAATTTTTTTTCTCTCTCGGTTTTTGTTTTTTCTTTTTGTTTGTTTGAAAACATCGAACTAGTAATTTTAGAAATGATGAACTGATGAACTAGTAATTTTAGAAATGACGAACTAGTAATTTTAGAAATGAAGAATTCGTATAGAAATGAAGAATTAGAAGAATTAGCAATTTTAAAAATGATGAACTTGATGAACTTGATGATAGTAATTTTAGAAATGTTGAACTGTAGAAATGATGAACTGGATGAACTGGTAATTTTTGAACTGGTAATTTTAGAAATGATGAACTGATAATTTTATAAATGATGAACTACAGAAATGATGAACTACTAATTTTAGAAATGATGAACTAGTAATTTTAGAAATAATGAGCTAGTAATTTTAAAAATGATGAACTAGTAATTTTAGAAATGATGAACTGGTAATTTTAGAAATGATGAACTAGTAATTTTAGAAATGATGAACTAGAAATGATGAACTGGTAATTTTAGAAATGATGAACTAGAAATGATCAACTGGTAATTTTAGAAATGATGAAATAGAAATGATGAACTGGTAATTTTAGAAATGATGAAATGATGAACTAGTAATTTTAGAAATGATGAACTAGAAATGATTAACTAGTAATTTTAAAAATGATGAACTAGTAATTTTAGAAATGATGAACTGGTAATTTTAGAAATGATGAACTAGAAATGATGAACTGTTAATTTTAGAAATGATGAAATGATGAACTAGTAATTTTAGAAATGATGAACTAGTGAACTAGTAATTTTAGAAATGATGAACTAGTAATTTTAGAAATGATGAAATGATGAACTGGTAATTTTAGAAATGATGAAATGATGAACTAGTAATTTTAGAAATGATGAACTTGATGAACTAGTAATTTTAGAACTACTAATTTTAGAAATGATGAACTAGTAATTAAAGACGATGATAAAGATGATGAACTAGTAATTTTAGAAATGATGGGTTGAAATGATCGTGTGAGTTCTCATCTATTGGCTGTGCTTTGTGGGTGTGCCTAGACCAATAGCAGCTGCTGCAGCTGTTTATGGCTCTAGCCTTCTCCACAGGGCAGTAGGTCTTTCACCATGACTCAACTCGAACGAGCTCTCCAAAGCCTTGTGTGACTATCTGGGCATATGTGTATCAAGTGGACTGTTACGCTGACTAAAGCCAGGCATATATAGCTTGCTGTATCTATGTTCTCCGCTGATGGAAGTCCGGAGCATGACAAGAATCAGAAAACGCACGAAACTACTGCCCTGCAGATTCATGATGGACCAAGATGGAGTGAGTCTCACTTAGGAAGAGCCCGTCTCTCAAGCCTGAACGACAAGGATGAGCCATGGCTTCTCAAGCGTGTGCTAGGATTCTCTAAAGTATGCTCGCCTGCAAAAGTATTTCAGCACTTTTACGGTGAAAATTCTGTTTGGCCAAAGATGAGAACAACTTTGAGGCAGGCTCACTTACAGTGTCCTCCATGAGCCATTGTTATTGGGAAGGGTTCTGGAACTTGCAGGCCATGTAGGAGGAGAGGCTTGCAAAGCAGTGTCTGCTAGAACATTTGGCAAAAGGTTAGAAGTGTTCTACAGATGAGCAACAAGGTTCTTGTCAGGATACCAAGGACAACTTATACTACAGGTGCAGTTATATTAGTCATTCTTGCTTCGTGAAATATGTTGCCTTGACAATGAACCAACTGCGCATGTGCAGAACTTGTATACCTTATTTTCCCCCCAATTATTTTCCCCCCAATGACTGAGACTTCACAAAGAGATGCACCACCTAACAAAGACAGTTTGTAGCACCAACGAGAGAGGTGCCTAGAAGCTTGTTGTGTGCCAACGAGAGGCTTAACAGCCAGAGTCTATGCTATCTCTCTCCAAAGATATTTCTGGGTCAGAGAAGTGAAACATCTTTGACACATTCCTAGGTGCGTGTCCTACATGTATAATAAAACCTTTTTTTGTTTTGCCACACCTTGTATAGCTCTCTCAGGTTGTGGTAACCCTCCTTCGCGACCCGTCAATTTTCCAACCTCTGATTCCCACGCAGAGCTCCTTCGCAACCCAGCAATTTTCCAACCTCTGCTTCCCATGCAGAGCTCCTTCGCAACCCAGCAATTTCCCAACCTCTGCTTCCCACGCACAGTTCTGTAAACAGGTTTGCCTCTTGAGCTCATCCATGGATTTCTAGATGCTTTTTCTTAGAAGTCGATTGTGTGTTCTAATGGTTGGACATGTGATGATATAGAAATAGTTGATAGATATAGAGTATGGAAACATATAGAATTTTCTTTCCCATTGTTATAAATAGAGAAGGTGTTGCAAAGATGATGTTTACTGATCACTCCCAGATAAGATGGGCCAACATTTCTATACCTAAGAGTCATCACACAGGCAGACAATGTCATCTAGCAATGCTAGCTGTACTCTGAACCCAGTATAGGAAGTGAATATCATTAAGAAACTCAATAATCTCGCCATGATTGCATCAGCTATGGAAGAGTCTGTGGGGGATTCCCCCACCCACATGTTGGCATGGCATTTCCTATCCACAGGCAGGTGGATAGCCTCTGGAAGAGGTGGGTGTGGCATCTATGCAGGCCTAGCCTTGCGACCTGCTGGTGGAGGTTATTTCTGGTGGCCTCCACAACTCAACCCCCCCGAGTGACTCTAGGACCAATAGGATCGCTCCCATGGTACAACGCACCTCCGTATGGGTAGTCGTCTTCTTCTCCCCCTCTCCCCCTCCCTCCCCCAGAACGAGTGTGGCCCATGGTGGATTGTGAGCTCTTGAGTGTGTGGTCTTGTTTAGAGGAATATGCTGTCTTGAAGTTATGTTGTTGTGCGTGAGAATTATGTTTGGACCACTAGAGCACTGCAAAGGACTGGCACACACACACATGCACATCTATACATACACATACATGTGCAGATACACACATACACACACATCCATGCACATACCTACACACACACATGCATAAACACACACTACTCATGCACAGTCACATACCATATATATACACCACATACATGTATACATCACATACCATATATATACACCATATACATGTATACATCACGTCATACCATATATATATATATACACACACCACATACATGTATACATCACATACCATATATATATACACCATATACATGTATACATCACGTCATACCATATATATATATATATACACATACCACATACATGTATACATCACATACCATATATATATATACACCACATACATGTATACATGACATACCATATATATACACCACATACATGTATACATCACGTCATACCATATATATATATATATATACACATACCACATAGATGTATACATCACATACCATATATATATATATATACACCCCACATACATGTACATATATACATCACATACACACACACAGTCACACATGACGTAAGGTTCGGCAAGAAATCTGCAGATATATATCTTACCTCTATAGAAAGAGCACAGGTACACTGAATTCAGTCACTCTGAATGAACTATGAACTCCATATCCTCTTAGATGAGCAAGTAACTAACTGAGCTAACTTGCTTGCTAGTTCTGTTGCAGACTGAGTTGGTCTGTCAAAATATGGAAGTTTTGAGAATTGTCACATCCTACATATGCATATACAGTAGGAAGTCAGTTATCCGAACACCTTGGGACCGAGGGTGTTCGGATAACTGAAATGTTCGGATAACTGGTCACACAAAATAAATTTAGCGATACGGGATATTATGACATTTTACTACACATAATCAATAAAAGTGGATGCATATTGTATGTAATCTAACATTTAGAATATCGAGTCTGCAGCTTGAATAAAGTAATCTGTAACTTTTGTTTGTTTCTTATTTACAAATCTTTTTTTTTGCAGTTTCAATTAGAGATTATTTAGCACTACAGTTGTGCTCAGTGGGATTCCAGGCTGCTCCTGGACATATGCTAGAACTGTCTCTAGTGCAGTGCAAGCTTGGGAATGGGACACAGCTGGAAGACTCTCCTCTTCCTCTTCTCTATCACTTTTGTCACCTTCTGTAGCAAGTGCCACAATCTCCTCTTCTGTCAGTTCATGGTAGCCTGCATCGTTGTCGTCAGCCAAAAGCCAACCGATTCTCTCTTCTGGTGGAATGGCCAAGTTATTGAGAAGAGTGTCAATTTCTGGTGTTTCCACCTCCTCTTCCACCTCCTCTTCCTCCCGAAATGATTTGGGCATCAACAGCTAGCAGCCTATGTTTATGCGCATGAGCACGAGTGCACACTATTGAAGGAAGGTAAAAAAAATATAATTTTTTTTATTATTTAAAAAAAAAAAATTAAATCGGTGGTAGGTGTGGCTTCATTTAGCGTTCGGTTGACCGACGTGTGCGGATAACTGACGTTCGGATAACTGACTTCCTACTGTATGTGTGTCTACTACATATGTACACACATACATGTATGTGTGTCTATTTTGATGGGCTGTTCCATGAGTTGGTAAGTATTGGAAACTGGCTGATAATCAGCGAGCTAGAAAATAGAGTGAGAAAGGATGGATTCTGTGCTTCAAAATAACGTTCTCTGCAGTGTGCCTGAGTCAGGCTAAGCAGAGTCCTCGGTCTCCTCATTGGGCTGAGCAGTCAAGAAGAGGCATGTCTCTACCCCCAGGAAGAGGCATGTCTTCTATCCCCAGGAAGAGGCATGTCTTCTACCCCCAGGAAGAGTCATGTCTTCTATCCCCAGGAAGAGGCATGTCTTCTATCCCCAGGAAGAGGCATGTCTTCTACCCCTAGGAAGAGTCATGTCTTCTACCCCCAGGAAGAGTCATGTCTTCTATCCCCAGGAAGAGGCATGTCTTCTATCCCTAGGAAGAGGCATGTCTTCTATCCCCAGGAAGAGGCATGTCTTCTACCCCCAGGAAGAGGCATGTCTTCTATCCCTAGGAAGAGACATGTCTTCTATCCCCAGGAAGAGGCATGTCTTCTACCCCCAGGAAGAGGCATATCTTCTACCCCCAGGAAGAGGCATGTCTTCTATCCCCAGGAAGAGGCATGTCTTCTATCCCCAGGAATAGGCATGTCTTCTACCCCAAGGAAGAGGCATGTCTTCTATCCCCAGGAAGAGGCATGTCTTCTACCCCCAGGAAGAAGCATGTCTTCTATCCCCAGGAAGAGGCATGTCTTCTATTCCCAGGAAGAGACATGTCTTCTACCCCCAGGAAGAGACATGTCTTCTACCCCCAGGAAGAGGCATGTCTTCTATCCCCAGGAAGAGGCATGTCTTCTATCCCCAGGAAGAGGCATGTCTTCTATCCCCAGGAAGAGGCATGTCTTCTATCCCCAGGAAGAGGCATGTCTTCTATCCCCAGGAAGAGGCATGTCTTCTACCCCCAGGAAGAGGCATGTCTTCTATCCCCAGGAAGAGGCATGTCTTCTATCCCCAGGAAGAGGCATGTCTTCTACCCCTAGGAAGAGACATGTCTTCTACCCCAGGAAGAGGCATGTCTTCTACCCCCAAGAAGAGGCATGTCTTCAACCAGGAAGAGGCATGTCTTCTACCCCTAGGAAGAGGCATGTCTTCTATCCCCAGGAAGAGGCATGTCTTCTCCCCCCAGGAAGAGGCATGTCTTCTATCCCCAGGAAGAGGCATGTCTTCTATCCCCAGGAAGAGGCATGTCTTCTACCTCCAGGAAGAGGCATGTCTTCTATCCCCAGGAAGAGGCATGTCTTCTATCCCCAGGAAGAGGCATGTCTTCTACCCCCAGGAAGAGGCACGTCACCCCCAGGAAGAGGCATGTCTTCTACCCCCAGGAAGAGACATGTCTTCTACCCCCAGGAAGAGGCATGTCTTCTACCCCCAGGAAGAGGCATGTCTTCTATCCCCAGGAAGAGGCATGTCTTCTATCCCCAGGAAGAGGCATGTCTTCTACCCCCAGGAAGAGGCATGTCTTCTATCCCCAGGAAGAGACATGTCTTCTACCCCAGGAAGAGGCATGTCTTCTACCCCCAGGAAGAGGCATGTCTTCAACCCCCAGGAAGAGGCATGTCTTCTATCCCCAGGAAGAGGCATGTCTTCTATCCCCAGGAAGAGGCATGTCTTCTATCCCTAGGAAGAGGCACGTCACCCCCAGGAAGAGGCACGTCTTCTACCCCCAGGAAGAGTCATGTCTTCTACCCCCAGGAAGAGGCATGTCTTCTATCCCCAGGAAGAGGCATGTCTTCTATCCCCAGGAAGAGGCATGTCTTCTACCCCCAGGAAGAGGCATGTCTTCTATCCCCAGGAAGAGGCATGTCTTCTACCCCCAGGAAGAGGCATATCTTCTTCCTGCCCAGGAAGAGGCATGTCTTCTACCCCTAGGAAGAGGCATGTCTTCTATCCCCAGGAAGAGGCATGTCTTCTACCCCCAGGAAGAGGCATGTCTTCTTCCTGCCCAGGAAGAGGCACGTCACCCCCAGGAAGAGGCATGTCTTCTACCCCCAGGAAGAGCATGTCACCCCATTGGTACAAGATCTAGAAGACAATTTTTTTTGTGGATTTACATATTACTCAAGGCCAGCTGGAAGTGATTTTGGAGCTCTAGCATTTAGATTACTAAAAAGCTGCCAACGCTGCCAACGTCAGTTTTTAGTAAGATGTGCGCCATTTTCACAGGGTGAAGACAATATAGGGAGTGGTACTGCATTCTCTAATACACACTAATGTCTGATGGACAACTAGATCACTTGACCCCATTCCCGCATATACGTGTTGTGGGGTAATGTCCCATAACCTCTTGGTGGTTGAGACAATGGAGACTATTCTCCCACTTCATCCCTTGCAGAACATGCCATGGGCTCACTAATGTCATGGCTGAGCAGCAACCTGGATCAACTCCTGAAGCCATGAGTGCGAATACTCGTGCAGTTATCATGCACAATTGCCAATACATGCTCATCGCATACTTATCCCTAGCCCTAGCCCTAGTCTACCTCCCCTGACCTTATCGCTAGCCTTTCTCCCAGGCTAGACTAAGGACAGATCATGTATAGTGTGGTACTTATTTTTCATTGGCTGAGGACAGATCATGTATAGTGTCGACACTTATTTTTCATTGCTTCAGCCTGCATTTAAAAAATTACTGGATATCCCCAAAAGCACATCAATAAAAGTCTATAGTATATGCCAGGTGTAGGACTAGGGCCAAGTTTCCATTGATGGGATAAGGTCAGGGGAGTTGGACTAGGGTTAGGGCTAGGGCCAAGTTTCCATTGACGGGATAAGGTCAGGGGAGGTAGACTAGGGTTAGGGCTAGGGCAAAGTTTCCATTGACGGGATAAGTTCATGGGAGGTAGACTAGGGTTAGGGCTAGGGCGAAGTTTCCATTGACGGGATAAGTTCATGGGAGGTAGACTAGGGTTAGGGCTAGGGCGAAGTTTCCATTGACGGGATAAGTTCATGGGAGGTAGACTAGGGTTAGGGCTAGGGCGAAGTTTCCATTGACGGGATAAGTTCAGGGGAGGTAGACTAGGGTTAGGGCTAGGGCAAAGTTTCCATTGACAGCATAAGGCAGAATCAATTTCTACTGCAGATTCACTGATACTCTATACGACCGGAAAACATTTTATTTGAATATGTTTCCAGTTCCACGGTGACCCCATTGCTAATGCATACTTGGTGGCTGCTTCATGCATCTTCCACTTTGATACTGCAGCTGTAGACATGCACATTGGAATATCAAATTCTGCAATCACTTCACTGAAGGAGAAACGAAAAACATGCACACTCGAGAAGAAAAAAATAATGTCTACAATTACCTCTCAGAGGGATATTTTCGAGGAGTTAAATATTTCCAGGTGATAGTTAACGAGGAATTTTTGCATAAAATGTTCATGGATTGGAAGTCACATCATTTTATGTAATCTTTGACTGCACTCCTTATTGTTAGTGTTAGTGGTTAGGATTTAACTGAGACATTAACTCGCCCGATGTCCTTTTATGGTACGTGTTACTCATTGTTACCACATAACCTCCTAACTCTATATTTTCGCAGGTGCTTTTGTCCTGCTCTCACGTCTTCCACTTGGCCTGCCTGACTTCGTTTGAGAGATTTTCACGCAGCAAGTGCTGTCCTCTGTGCAGAAGCGAGCACTACCAGAAGCGTATCATCTACGAGGGAGCGCATTACTGCAGACAAGTGGCAGCAGTCAAGTGAATATCAATAATGTCACTCAGTGCATTCATAATGTGGCCAACTCTTTCTTTTTGCACCTGCAACCTCCAACTTACATGGTTGGTGCTCTAGCCATTAAGCCACTGGGGCCTCCTGGCTGGAGCTAGGTGCTGGACAAGTACGTAGTCTGAACGCTTTGTGTAATTAGCTGTCCAGTTGTGCCTCATTTAAACAACATACTGTCTACATTTTCCTGAATGTTGCTCCAGTATATCAGATTGTAGCAAGTTTTTGTGAGCTTTACCGACCTAAAAATATTCAGATTGTAGCAAGTTTTGGTGAGCTTTACAGACCTAAAAATATTCAGATTGTAGCAAGTTTTGGTGAGCTTTACAGACCTAAAAATATTCAGAGTGTAGCAAGTTTTTGTGAGCTTTACAGGCCTAATAAATATACAGAGTGTAAGCAAGTTTTGTGAGCTTTACAGACCTAAAATATCAGATTGTAGCAAGTTTTGGTGAGCTTTACAGACCTAAAAATATTCAGAGTATAGCAAGTTTTGTGAGTTTTACAGACCTAAAATATACAGAGTGTAGCAAGTTTTGTGATATATATATACATGTATATACACACACACTGGGTATGGTACAATGTAGGAACATTGCTCATGGATAAATTGAAACCCAAGTTGGCAATAGTCCTATGGGACATGGAATGATTGTAGGAATGGCTGTCTAAATGTGTGTGCTGTAAAGACAAAAGACAAGTCACTTATTTCAAACACTCTCTTGTATCTACACTAAAGGTCTTACAGAATTAACATCAGCCACAGAAGCCTGATCAGTTCTGGAGATCTATATATGAATATTAGATGTTTCATTGCTTAGTAGCAGAATACAAAAACTGTTCACCAGCAGTTGATATTAATTAATATCACTGTTCCCTTTGCAGAACCCTAATAAGGACCCAATGTAGGACTTCCACTGTTTCGCACGCCACTGACCCAATATTGACCCAATAGCCAAGTATGTATCTAGTCCCTGGCATTTTTATTTAAAGTACTCCAAAAGATCCATTAAGAAAATCAATAGCATCGGGAAGGGGAATGGGAAATCAACTGTAAATCCCCGAAAGAATATAGGAAATAAGATATGGAGGTATCCTGTCTGAACTAAAAAAAATTTTAAAACATTCCATGGTAGGAGTCAAATAATTCCCTGGCGGGAGTTAAGCAATTAATTATGAGTCATTTTCTCAGATGCTGTGCCCATTCTGGTCTATCCTATGGGATCTATATGATGTATTGTATTTATAATTACATCCCCCCTCATTATTTACTAATGGACACACACAGAATACAGGCATGGTGGCGAGGGTATGTGGTAAGGCGTTGGTACAGAGAGTACAGAGAACACGTTCCCCCAAGCCATCCCCTACTTAGAACCAGACACTTTGAGAAGAGACTGAGTTCCTTGACTGAGTCGATGATACAGTCATGTGACACACGGAACAGCCAAGCAGCATGCGTCCTTGCGGAGGCAGATGATGGCATCTCTGCCATCCGGACGGCCCTCGCTCTGTATGACTTGCAGCTTAACTCAGCAGCTGATGATGGTGTCGTTTGGGAAAAGATCCGCTGCAAGGCGAGCGAGCATTTCTCCCGTGATTGCTCAGTTTGTTTGGGACCACTTGTTCCAGGATACAATCACGACCAATCAATAGCTCATCCCCACTCCCCCACAGTAATGTCATCCGTTCACTCCAGCTCTTCTAATCATTCCCAATTGCTAGCCCGACCTCTGTCTCTACTGTCATGCGGTCACCTTCTGCATGAGGTGTGTATCGAGGCAATGGAGAGATTTGCTAATGCCTCCACTGATGGTAGAGCTGGTGGCCATGGTGATATCCATCAGAATTTGTGTCCTTTATGCCGCACTCCATACTTACGAACTCTGCTGGAACTTTAATAACTAACAACTTTATTGTATTTTAATTAGTTTCATATAATTATAAACATTCTTGGGTAATCACCTTTTAATTCCTTAACCATGTTGTGCATTATCAATTCACAATACTGAACCTACAGGTTGTGGGGACTAACAAATCCGCTTGCTGCTGTGCAACAACTGAAGTCTCTTCCAAATAAATCATATACATATTACATCTTTGTTCCTTGACCAACTGCCCTTCCTCACATGTGCGAGGAGGACAAGAGGATGTGATAGGAGAGTGTTATAAGAGCTTATCTCTTCTGAGGTTAGCCTGCGCTTGCCTGAAGAGTGCTATAGAGCTATGTTCACTTTCCATGAACTATATAGAGCAGCATTGAGGGATAACGGACCTCGTGAAGCTCACAAATTACAACTCGCACCTTGACTGCATGTTTGCAACCTAGACCGTAGGCCTGAAAATAACCCCCCCGCCTTCCCCAGGGATTTTCGGAGATCGATATTTTTGGATATCCTATTGCATGTTGTATTTTCAATATCTGCTTGTCTGCAAAAATATATATATATTGGTGGAATGAAAAGAAAATACAATATTTGATGACTTGCTAATTGCAGAATGCTATTTATACCCAATGTTTAAATTTGGTTGACGGCTACATCCAACTGGGCAGCGCCAGCTAGAGCCCCTGGCATTCTGCAAGTCGGACCATGTGCGGTTCCAGTCGGGTTCAGAGAAGAACAGCACAGTTAGAGCCAAATCTGAAGTTCCCTCATCCAGAAATGCCATTGACATCACCATTGAGAGTGAGCATGTGCAGAATCCTTGGGTTTCGGTCCAAACCACTCGGCATACTACAGATGGTGCATGACAAGGCATGCTAGAGCCAGCTATATATCACCAAGCAATGCTGAAGATGTCTGACATGGACAGCACTTCACACAAAGATTTGAGGTCATCATGATCACCAAAAGTGAAAAAGAGACCTGCTAGGTCATGCATGAAATATCCAACTTCATATAAATTTAAAAACAAAAATTAGCTTTTACTGACTGTCCTCGGGTACACCAGCTCCTTGAACAAGATCTCTAAGATTACAACCTGGAAAGAGAAGCTTACAGCAGATTTGTTCAAGAACGACAGGTTGAAGGAACAAAGTGTTTCAATCTCTTGACATTTGCAAAGCTCGCAAAATCAGCTGAAGTTGCTGGGCAATCCAAGAAGACAAAGCTGAAAGAAATAACTTTGGTCGGCTTCTCCTTCTTGTCTTGTAGCATCACATGACTATGGAGAAGATGCTGAGCTTCCCATTAGGTCCTGTACCTTGGGCATTATTCCTGATGAAGGCTAGAGCATCTAGCCACTGCCTGCCATTATTCCTGATGAAGGCTGGAGCATCTAGCCACTGCCGGCCACTATTCCTGATGAAGGCTAGAGCATCTAGCCACTGCCTGCCATTATTCCTGATGAAGGCTGGAGCATCTAGCCACTGCCGGCCACTATTCCTGATGAAGGCTAGAGCATCTAGCCACTGCCTGCCACTATTCCTGATGAAGGCTGGAGCATCTAGCCACTGCCTGCCACACTATTCCTGATGAAGGTTGGAGCATTTGGTTGAAAGGTGGAGAGAGTAAATTTCAAATTGGCTACTGCTGATGGAGCAAAGACAGACAAGTCAAAGCTGATGCATTTCTTGGAAGGAGATTTACACACCTCAACAATCGACTCAATGCTCCACAAGCTACATAATTGATGATAATGCTCTGCACAGGCCAAGGTGGTTTTGCCAAACACCTCTGAAAACCTTCAAGTGAGTTTGTTTGCACAGCTCCCTAAGGTACAGTGTGTGGACTTTGTGATGCTCCTATCATCCCTTGTCAGTCAATGTGCTTGAAAGAGCCTGAATGGGTTCTTCAAGAGCACACAAGAATCCCTGTCAAAGGTCCAACGAGAGATTAGAAGACATTCCTGCCAAGTAAGCAGAACAAGCAGCACCTCATCAGTTTCCTACTAGTAGAGTGGAAAAAGACAAATATGCCCCAAACCTTCTTGGTAAGAAGGTTCTGTTTGTTTGGCAGAAGAACTACACCTGTCTGACAAGTTCCAATGGTCTGGAAGCCATGTCATATGAGATCGAAGACTCAGAAGAAGCAGACACAAACATCATCCTTCATTGTCTACACCTTGCTGCCCATTCACCAGACGATTCCACAATAATTGTGAGATCGCCAGACACAAATGTCTTCATTCTTCTACTCCATTTTAAAACTCCATTTTAAATAGGAACTCCAAAAGATTTGACATCATGGATTGGCAATAAGAGGTGCCTAAAAGATGTTCAAAATGTGACCAGAGAGGTAGGAGAAGAGATGTGCTTGGCACTCCTTTGTAAGGAAGGATGACTCTGAAGACCCTCAGGCAACATCAAGACTTCCTTGAGATTTCCGATCTCTTGGAAGATCAGCTGAAATTGAAGAGCATTGTATTTGAGAGGTTGGAGCATTTCACATGTCTCCTCTACTGAGGTTCAGCCATGAATATCAACTCACTATGACATGAGAAATTTTTCAGAACGAAACCGGAAATGTTCCTGTCAAGTTGTACTGGAGTAGACCTGAGCCTACACTGGGCAGAGATTCCCTGAGGATGCATATCAAGCGAGCAAACTACCAAGCTCTCACCTATTCTCAGGCAGCCCTGGCAGCACTGTGTACCCCTCAACCGGATGGATATGGCTGAAAATTGAACATGGTAAATTGGAGTTCAAATGGGCAGAGGGTGATCTTCTACTACAAGAGCTTTACTAGTCAAGGAGCCTGAGCAGACTCCAGAGGATTATTAATAATAATAATAGTAGTAGTAATAATATTAATAATAACGCTACTACTACTACTACTATAATAATAAGAGCAACAACAACAATGACAACAACAATAATAATAGCTGTCACGAATTCTTTCATTACACTCTTCAGCCCTCTTCCTCACTGAAAGGATGGTTGTGAAATTACAAGGGCTACAGTGGGGAACCGCCCTACCTTTTTAAGGAGAGCTGTTGTTGAAGCACTATAGTAGACTTTGGGTTCACACAAGAGGATATTAACACTATCATACTATCATACTGGATAGTAAAAGGGAAATATTGAGACCTGGCCAGTGTGGTGTCCTTTAGTGGTGGTGGTGATGGTGGTGTGGGTGGTAGTGGTGGGGGAGGGGGGGTGGGGGGTGGGGGAGGTATTGTGTATATCACATCAGCTAGCTTATCGCCTCTATGCAATGGAGGATGTTATAGTTGACATACACTCCTCTAACTTATACCCAGTGCAGATTCCACCCTATGGTACAATAGGCCAACTCGCAGTGCCAGAAGCATGTAGCGATTGTAGCGAGCAGCCTGGCATAGGCCACTGCTGTACTGTGGGATCGATTAGACCCCGGCAGTGGGAGGGAGATGTCAGGCAGACACTCCTGACGACACATGGACAGATAAGTGTCTCGGGCAATTTGACAGACAAAACATGGAACTGCTGAGATGGGCCCTACAATGTACAATGAAGTGTCAGACATCCACGCAGACATGAACTCGAGGGTTTTGAGTCATTAATGTCAGAGCATGATGCTGCAGGATGGGGTCAGGCATCCACAAGTCTAGTCACATGAGGGGGAGGGGCTTGTAAATTACCAACCCTTTCTCTATCTCGTAACGAGTTACAGAGAACAACTATCATTAAAATCACCTTCTCAATAATCAACTCACAATTTATTCACTCGACGTTTCGACTAGATGCTCTAGTCTTCATCAGGTAACTATCATTACAATTCCACACTATGGCTCATCGAAGTTGTTTACAATGGTTGCTGTCTGAAGTTGCAGGGTAAGCTATACTTTGTCTGTTTATCCAAGCCTATGCAGTTTTTCCCTTTCTCCATTATGATGAACTCTTTTCTGACTATGATGTCATGGAACACTTGTAAGTGCACAGGCCTTGAAAGCCAAATAAAGTTTTACAAAGGTGGGCTGGCCTGCTGCCCTTGATGCTTCTTGGGATAGTTTCAGAATATGCCATACCGTTGCATTTTTGGTGATTTGGTTAAATATAGGGGCCATATAATCAATGATTCATGGTTATATACTATCCTCCATACTATTCTCTGTTAGAGACACCCAACCTGCCCATGGAGATATTTTTGGTTTGTTTAGCATTCTGTAACAAAGTTCGGCTGCATATCCACATGTCAGGAGATTCAGCTTTACTTTCAGCTTAAGAACTTGATTCCTCACAGGTAGCTATAGTCAAGTGAGGCTCAACTTTGTCTTTCACAAAGCATAGTCCTAATTCCTTTATTCTGCATGTGATAGACCAACCCTTCATTGTTGGAAGAGACAGGAATGTCAAATGAAGTATCCCCATCATCCCTAGAATCCTATTGAATGATGATTCCATGGGCTGCGTGCGTTGTTACAGAACCAGGTGGTGCCATGTCCCTCATGTCAAAATTGTTCCTACACAGGTGTGTGACATGTTCCTGTCAGTATGAATCGTAGATGGAATCACACTTATATTTCTCATCAATGCTCTTGCACATAGCAAGTAGACTAGAGTATGCCGTACAATGACCAAAGTGGTTGACGAGGGTAACAATTTCAGCACTGCCTGTGAGATGCCTCATTTGTCATACCAAGTGGGAGGAGCTTTGACATTATCCACTCTCCTTTTGTAACAGCTTGCAAATATCTCAAGATGCCAGTCTCTGTTTTTTTTGCAGATAAATCTTGCATTTTCTTTCCAGTAATCAGAAGTCTTGCAGGCATGGTGGGTGAATTGTAGCACTCGGTAAAAACCCTGAAAATGAAAACATAAAATTCGTGTTTGGCATTTTGAATAGCCCTGTGCAAGGATCAGAATGCGTCTTCCAATATCTTGGAGTCTGAGGAAGCAATTTCAATGCTAACTCAACTGCTTGGTACATCAGATGAATAGAGAAGATCACTCTCGTAGACGGTTGCCAACACTGTATTTGACTGTCATAGTGCAAACTAGCTTGGACTAGTTGATCGGGTTTGTGGTACAGTGTAAAATTGCGGACTATTTTCTAGCATAAACTATAAGTATCTTTCAGCATTGTCATCCTAATCCACTCATTACACCATTGAATGATGATTTCTTTTTATTAATCACTACTTGAACCTAAAAGCTAGCGAGCAGCTTGTTCCTCAATGGCTGGTTGTCATTATTGCACTTGTCATTATGGTCTCCAGTACGAGTGTAGTGCTTCCAACAAGAGGTGTGGTCAAGATTTCTCTTGCTACTAAATCAACAGCAAGCACATTCATTTGATCTTGTATTCTTTCTGCAGTTGTCTTTATTGACTGCTCTGCTGTTTTTGCGAGACATTTCACAAGTTTCTCCTCCTTTCCAAATACGATTATCGTCACAAAAATGACATCTATCTGCAGTGCTAGTCGCTGACTGTTTTAAGGTTTTTCGCTTTTTTGAGACAAATGGTTCATGACCTGATGGTCTCTTGATGTTCAGAAATATGGATAGATTTTTTTAATTTTTGAAGCAACACCAGTGGCAACCATGCATGAAGCAACACCAGTGGCAACCATGCATAAACACCAGTTACAACCAAGCAACACCAGTGGCAACCATGCATGAAGCAACACCAGTGGCAACCATGCATGAAGCAACACCAGTGGCAACCATGCATGAAGCAACATCAGTGGCAACCATGCATGAGGCAACACCAGTGGCAACCATGCATGAAGCAACACCAGTGGCAACCATACATGAAGCAACACCAGTGGCAACCATGCATGAAGCAACACCAGGGGCAACCATGCACGAGGCAAAACCAGTGGCAACCATGCATGAAGCAACACCAGTGGCAACTATGCATGAAGCAACACCAGTGGCAACCATGCATGAAGCAACACCAGTGGCAACCATGCATGAAGCTACACCAGTGGCAACCATGCATGAGGCAACACCAGTGGCAACCATGCATGAGGAAACACCAGTGGCAACCATGCATGAGGCAACACCAGTGGCAACCATGCATGAAGCAACACCAGTGGCAACCATGATGCAACACCAGTGGCAACCATGCATGAAGTAACACCAGAGTGGCAACCATGTATGAAGCAACACCAGTGGCAACCATGCATGAAGCAACATCAGTGGCAACCATGCATGAAGCAACACCATAGTGGCCAACCATGCATGAAGCAAACCAGTAGCAACCATGCATGAAGCAACACCAGTAGCAACCATGATGCAACACCAGTGGCAACCATGCATGAAGTAACACCAGAGTGGCAACCATGCATGAAGCAACACCAGTGGCAACCATGATGCAACACCAGTGGCAACCATGCATGAAGTAACACCAGAGTGGCAACCATGCATGAAACAACATCAGTGGCAAACATGCATGAAGCAACACCAGAGTGGCAACCATGCATGAAGCAACACCAGTGGCAACCATGCATGAAGCAACATCAGTGGCAACCATGCATGAAGCTACACCAGTGGCAACCATGGAAGCAACACCAGTGGCAACCATGATGCAACACCAGTGGCAACCATGAAGCAACACCAGTGGGCAACCATGCATGAAGCAATACCAGTGGCAACCATGCATGAAGTAACACCAGAGTGGCAACCATGCATGAAGCAACACCAGTGGCAACCATGCATGAAGCAACATCAGTGGCAACCATGCATAAAGCAACACCAGTGGCAACCATGATGCAACACCAGTGGCAACCATGCATGAAGTAACACCAGAGTGGCAACCATGCATGAAGCAACACCAGTGGCAACCATGCATGAAGCAACATCAGTGGCAACCATGCATGAAGCAACATCAGTGGCAACCATGCATGAAGCAACACCAGAGTGGCCGACCATGCATGAAGCAAACCAGTAGCAACCATGCATGAAGCAACACCAGTAGCAACCATGATGCAACACCAGTGGCAACCATGCATGAAGTAACACCAGAGTGGCAACCATGCATGAAGCAACAACAGTAGCAACCATGTATGAAGCAACACCAGTGGCAACCATGATTCAACACCAGTGGCAACCATGCATGAAGTAACACCAGAGTGGCAACCATGCATGAAGCAACATCAGTGCATGAAGTAACACCAGAGTGGCAACCATGCATGAAGCAACACCAGTGGCAACCATGCATGAATCAACATCAGTGGCAACCATGCATGAAGCTACACCAGTGGCAACCATGCATGAAGCATACCAGTAGCAACCATGCATGAAGCAACACCAGTGGCAACCATGATGCAACACCAGTGGCAACCATGAAGCAACACCAGTGGGCAACCATGCATGAACCAATACCAGTGGCAACCATGCATGAAGTAACACCAGAGTGGCAACCATGCATGAAGCAACACCAGTGGCAACCATGCATGAAGCAACATCAGTGGCAACCATGCATGAAGCAACACCAGTGGCAACCATGCATGAAGCAACACCAGTTACAACCAAGCAACACCAGTGGCAACCAGGCAACACCAGTGGCAACCATGCATGTGAACTGTATTTTCCTGGCACCGGGAAACAAAACTCATCCAATCCTATCGTCACGAGATCATCTCAATTCTTTAATTTTCTTGAAACTTGCTTCAGATTAGTAACATATTATTACGAGGTAATGGATTATCAAACCTAGCATCTTTTATATGTTATCTTTTGGGGAGCATGGGGAGCTTTAAGTGTCATAAAATTTCATCTCTGCTTTTCTCAGCCATCATGGACATACCACATAATGTGGTGCCAGCTACCTGAAATTGTCGATCATTCAGGTTACTTATACTAATTCCTTGTGGCAGCTTTCATTCCAGAGAAACTCCTGAAGCCACTTATTTAACCTGGTGCTTATGACATCATAGTAGTGGGTTCCCACATAAAGGGGAATTCCTATTTCAGATTTACAAACCACTATATACCAAAAATCAGTCCTTTGAAGTTGGCCGGGTCAAATGTGCCTCACACACACACTAACCAACTGATTGTTTGCAGACAACCTGATTTAAATAATGGTCAAAGTTTACAGAAATACATGTCTTAAAAAATCCCTTGGGGGGGGAGGGAGGTGGGGAGAGGTGGTGGGACTATGGTCTAATATGGTTCCTGGTGAAATTGGATATCAATACCACTCGTAATATAGAACCAGAGGGGGTGGCAATTGGACTCGGCTTGGTTTCATGCAATTTTTTTTAGCCATCTCCAGTACATTAATTTACCCAGTTTCCCCACACACCTGCTATCTCATGCACAATAAGAATGGGCCATGAAAACTCTCTTACTTCAGGTAGTTCTACACCTTAATATGTAATGCTTTACCATAGTGGGTCATGATTTGCTACTGGATTTCTCTACTTCCCACCCCCCCCCCCCCCCCCCCCCCCCCCCCCCGCCGCAAATAACTTGATTACAGTACTATAAAATAAATTTCTCGATATTCAACTTCAATTTACTCACTCGACGTTTCAACTAGATGCCCTAGCCTTCATCAGCGATACTAACACCACAGATCTTATAACTCCAATACGGAATCGGAAACAGAAATATTTGCAATAATAATGTGATTACTGGGCATGTTACGGTATATATAAGCAGTTAAAACATCAGTTCCATGTTTGCAAGAAACTATGTACAAGTCTGTGTTCTAGACCGCCAGAAGGAACCAGTTAAGATTAGTGGAATATTAATGGTTCAGCTCTAGTTTACTGTGATGGTAATGGTGGACATCGTATGCCTGGTTTCCACATCACGAGTTATATCAAGTTAGCTGACATAATTATACTCTCAACAAACTCTCAGTAAATGTAACAAAGTACAATGATCTTCTAATTAATCAACTTGAAATTTACTTGGAGAGGAAGTTCATTATTGAGGAAGACATTGCATTATTCCTTATCTAGCATGTCTGTTAATCGCTTTTTCCCCAGGTGAATCAGAAAGTGTGCACGTCATTCAATCAAATGCATTCTCCCAGCTTCTTCACCACCAAAAATTTCGAAAGCCTTGGCTACAGAATAACTCAAAACCTGTACACAATATTTGAAGAAAATGCAGTTTTATTTCATAATATTAATGCAATTCATGTACCCGAGAAGC
Source organism: Cladorhizidae sp. MBARI D1340-BT2 (assembly GCA_028752905.1). Classification (NCBI taxonomy): domain Eukaryota; kingdom Metazoa; phylum Porifera; class Demospongiae; order Poecilosclerida; family Cladorhizidae; species Cladorhizidae sp. MBARI D1340-BT2. The sequence continues at coordinate 9,218,338 of JAQNBH010000010.1, forward strand.
TGGATCCACCCTAGTCTTGGAGAAAGTGTTCAAGTATATACTCATGTTCAAACTTGAGCTTGGGGATGAGGAAGGGCTAATCTACTTTCAGAGCGATACAATTTCAGCGGATGGGTCCATGATATTTCCTTTCCTCTATATACACTTTAATTATTATATAAACATAAAATATTGACACTCCCCATAACTTTCTTCTACTGCTGGACCTCTTCTACTGCTGGACCAAATATGTCTTACAATCTCGAAGAGATGAGGACTGACAAGAAATAAACTTCGAGCATCACTGTTCTGCTGCAGGCTAATGCAGGCAAAATGTGTCAGTCACAGCTAATCCATCACAAAATACGGCCATCACACAGAAGTTACCTGTGTCTAGGTGACCTACAGCTTCCCCAAATAGATTGTAGAGCTGTCCCAGCTGGGGATTGTACACATATGAATTGGATAATAAACCCTTTACCTAACATTTTACCACAAGGACAAGCATAATAATATAATATAGAATCAGCAAGTTTATCCTCATCATTACCATCAAGGTTTTACTCAAAGGCAAAAAGGTGACAATTCACATCCCTGATATTGGTAAAACTGTTATAATTAAGTGAATTGTATGACATTATTCAATAGTCCGGACTCTAAATAAACGTTTTTAGTGTGTCACGTGTGTTGCACAGATAGTGAAATCAAGATGTCTTCTTATAATGTCTGTTGTCTTCGGTTGTTAGTTTACTAGTTGATTAAGGACTTTCACGGTCGTTGAAGAGTGAAAGAACTATAACCTTAGGGTATTAAACAAGGTTATAACATTTGGCGACGAGGATTATAACGGATCGACACGGATTATTACGAAAAGAGTTTTCGAGATGGCCGTGCATGGTTCAATGTCTGCCTTTACTTCAGCGCACGAGGACTGGAGAGCCTATGTAGAAAGGCTGGAACAGTACTTCGTAGCAAACAGTGTGACTGAGGCCGACAAAAAGCGAGCTATACTATTGAGTGTTTGTGGTTCCAAGACCTACCAACTCATTAGAGATTTAGTTTCCCCTACCAGACCAGGAGAGATCGCATACACTGACCTTGTGGAGTTAGTTATTAAGCACTACTGTCCCAAACCTTCTGTGATCATGCAGCGTTATAAATTCAATTCTCGAGTTCGTGCTAAGAATGAGTCCATAGCTGATTACGTGGCAGCACTAAGACAACTCTCTGAATTTTGTGAGTTCGGGGCTACTCTTGACCAGATGTTAAGAGATAGGCTGGTCTGCGGTGTCAACGATGAGAAAGTACAGCAGAGACTGTTAGCAGAAGTTGATTTAACCTTCTCACGTAGCTTACAACTAGCCCAGACAATGGAGACTGCGGAGAGAGACACACGACAGTTGCAGGGAGCTCAAGGAACCTCTGTCTTGTTCACTCATAGCAAGGCATCTAAGAAGCCTTTTACTACTTCTCGTTTCCAGAAGTGTGTTTGTTTCAGGTGTGGTAGTGACAGTCATTTAGCCAATACCTGTCGTTTTAAGGAAGCAGAATGCCGAGCATGCAAAAAGAAAGGACACATCGCCCGGGTGTGTCGCTCGAAAATGAAGTCAAGAGGACAGGATAATTCAAAGTCACAGTATCGTTCGACTAGTACCAATTACGTAGAGGAGGAGCAGTCTAGATTGGTGGAAGATGGTGCTTATGGAATGTTCACAGTAACGGACACATCATCCAAGCCATTATTCGTGCATATGAACTTGTGCGGATCCGTTGTGAAAATGGAAATTGATACAGGAGCAGCATTCTCTATTGTGAGCGAAGAGACTTACAATGGTATCAAGAGATCGGGAGTGACCTTACCTCTGGAGGAATCCCAGGTACTCTTAAAAACATACACTGGTGAGATCTTACCTGTACTTGGCAGGGTAGTGGTGGTTGCTAAGGTTGACCACCAGGAGGAGGAGCTTCCGTTGTTCGTTGTAAAAGGAAAAGGGCCAAGCCTCATTGGGCGAGATTGGTTAGCTAAACTTAAATTGAATTGGCACGAGATTCATCAGTTTAGCATGAATAATAAGGTTGAAGAACTCCTAGCCAAGTTCTACCCTGTGTTTGCCGATGGGTTAGGTACCTTATTGGGCACTAAAGTAAGGATTCATGTCAAAGAGGGTGCTCAACCTAAATTCTGTAAAGCAAGGAATGTTCCTTATATGATGAAAGAAAAGTTGGAGAAAGAATTGGAACGCCTGGAGAAACAGGGAACCATAACCCCGGTTCAATTTTCAGATTGGGCAGCTCCGATTGTGCCTGTGTTAAAACGCAATGGTGATCTTCGTGTGTGTGGTGATTATAAGCTGACTATTAATCAAGCATGTCATGTGGAGTCATACCCCTTACCTCGTGTGGAGGATATTTTCTCAGCTTTGTCAGGTGGTGAAAGGTTCTCGAAATTAGACCTATCACAAGCCTATTTACAGTTAGGAGTGGTGGATGATTGTAAAAAGTTCCTAACTATTAATACACACAAAGGGTTGTTTGTGTACAATAGGTTACCCTTTGGGGTATCATCAGCCCCTGCGATCTTTCAAAGGGTAATGGACAGTTTGTTTCAGGGTTTTGCTGGTGTCTCAGTTTACCTGGATGATATCCTGGTAACTGGAAAAACCACTGAAGAGCACATTGCTAACTTGGAGAAGGTGTTAGAAAAGCTCAGGCAAGCCGGCCTGAGACTTAACAAATCGAAATGTGTGTTCCTGGCTTCAAAAGTCGAGTATCTTGGATATATAATTGATAAGGAAGGCCTACATCCAACTCTGGAGAAGGTAAAAGCCATTCGAGAGGCCCGTGCTCCGACGTCAGTGACTGAGCTTAGAGCATTTCTGGGTATACTTAATTATTACTCCAAGTTTCTTCCTAATCTCTCGACAAAGCTAGCCCCTTTGTACACCTTGTTATGCAAGGACTCCAGATGGCAATGGACGGAAAAGCAAGAAAGTGCATTTTTACTAGCTAAGCTAATGCTACAGAGTGATTCACTTTTGGTCCATTATGATCCTCAGAAGGACCTATTGTTGGCTTGTGACGCATCTCCTTATGGATTGGGAGTCGTGTTATCACATGTTTTGGAAGACAAAACCGAACGTCCTATTGGGTATGCTTCAAGGACTCTCACTGTGTCTGAGAAGGGCTATTCTCAATTAGAGAAAGAGGGATTAGCTATCCTATTTGGTGTCAAGAAATTTCATTCTTACCTGTGGGGTCGATCATTTGTCATTAGATCTGATCACCAACCACTCTACCATTTGTTTAATGAAAAGAAAGCAATTCCTCCCCTTGCCTCAGCACGTCTACAAAGGTGGGCATTGTCATTGAGTGCATATCAATATCGTATTGAATACAAGCCTGGGAAGTTGCTTGCTAATGCGGATGCATTAAGTCGGTTGCCAAGCCCAGTTGTCACATCCTCTGATTGTCTTCCTGCTGAGTTAAACCAATTGGTTCTTCACCTTGAGTCTACCCCGATTTCTTCCAAGGAAGTGAAACAATGGATTGAGAAAGATCCGCTTCTCTCAAGGGTGAAGAAGTTTGTAATGTGTGGATGGCCGTCAGTGAAGCTTGACCGAGAATTTCAACCGTATGAGTCTCGTAAGTTGGAACTCAGTCTTCTGGATGGTTGTTTACTGTGGGGTTCACGGTTGATTATACCCCAGCCTGGTCGGAAATGTTTGCTAGATCAGCTACATGAAACTCATTTAGGAATTAGTCGTATGAAGAATCTGGCAAGAAGTTATTTTTGGTGGCCAGACATGACTTCTGAAATCGAGTTATGTGTACAGCAGTGCAATGTTTGCCAGGAATCACGACCGCAACCTCCTGTGGCCTCGATGCACCCGTGGGAAATAACAAAGCAGCCTTGGAACCGTATCCACCTAGACTTCGCTGGCCCGTTCATGGGTAACATGTTTTTAGTCTTGGTCGATTCTCATTCTAAGTGGATGGATGTGGTGATTATGAGTTCAATCACGTCCACCATCACCATAGAGAAGTTGCAAGGTATTTTTGCTATTCATGGTCTTCCCAAGACCATAGTCACTGATAATGGCAGTTCATTTATGAGTGATGAGTTTCAGAGATTTTGCCAAGTGAATGGTATTCAGCATACGACGTCTGCACCTTACCACCCTTCCACGAATGGGTTGGCTGAGAGGGCGGTGCAATCTTTCAAGCAAGGGTTGAAGAGGATGGAAGGTGGATCACTGCAGTCCAAGCTATCGAGATACTTGTTCCGCTACAGGATAACGCCACACAGTACGACAGGGTTATCCCCAGCCGAGGTTCTGATGGGTCGTCGACCGAGATCCAAGTTAGACTTGGTTCATCCTGACTTGTCAGAGAGAGTGGAATCGTGCCAGCGTAAGAGGACACATGGCAGCACCGGACGGGATCGCGTTTTCCGAGTGGGTGACAAGGTTTTTGTTAGAGATTTCAGGTGTAAGAATGTAACCTGGATGCCTGGTGTTGTTGAGCATGTCACTGGACCTTTATCTTACCGAGTTAAAGTTACCTTGGGAGTCGTACGTCGTCATGTGGATAACATACGTCAGAGACAGAGCGAGTTAGGATCCAGCACTATAAATGGTCAAGTGTCTGGACCTGCAATTGTGTTTCATGATATTCCTGTTCAAGTGCCAGAGACACTGAAACTGTCCCCTGAAGGGAGTGTTCCACATTCCGACTCAGCTACGTCAGCCATGGTCAGCTCTCCTCGCTTACCCCGTGTTAATGTGGATGATAATGTGGATGATAACAACACTTCAGTACACATCCCTGATTGTGAGTCAACAACAGTACTGCGCAGGTCTGTCCGAAACAGACCCCCTCCTGATCGTTTTAAGGGATCAGTGTTTTAACTGATAATTATCGTGAATTTGTTATCTTTACTCTCTTATAAACTAAGAAGGGAGGAATGTTATAATTAAGTGAATTGTATGACATTATTCAATAGTCCGGACTCTAAATAAACGTTTTTAGTGTGTCACGTGTGTTGCACAGATAGTGAAATCAAGATGTCTTCTTATAATGTCTGTTGTCTTCGGTTGTTAGTTTACTAGTTGATTAAGGACTTTCACGGTCGTTGAAGAGTGAAAGAACTATAACCTTAGGGTATTAAACAAGGTTATAACAAAAACCAACCAACGCTGACATGTAATCACCAACATTAACTTAATCACAATAACAACTTCAATCACTATAAATATTATATTTTTTATTATTATTCTATTTTAATTTGTTTATGTATTTACTGTTAATTATATATAATATATATATATTATTATTTTGTTTATTTATTATTTATTTATGAATGTATTTTATCCGGTGCACGTGCTATATTTAATATAGGCCCGTGTACTGGCACGTGGTAGCTAGCTACCGCAGGCTCACATGAGCCTTAGCGAAGGCTAGAGTGAATACAATTTGAAGTTGATTATTGAGGTGATTTTAATGTTATTACTGAGAGTTCATTGAGAATATAATGCTTATCATCAACCAGATCTGCTTTAATATGCATCTCAGAATGCATAGCTACATACATGGTTACTTCCTCTCTGGACAGCTTTAAACATCAGCAGCAAAAATCAACTGTCTGTCGACTTCATCTGAAATCTAAGTGAGCGAGTATTCATAGGATGAGATTACCCACTTAAAATTGTTTCCATTGCCAACATTTAACAAAATAAAATTCCCCAAGCTTTAGCATAATTAGTGTACTTATGCAAGGTCACTGAAATAGCAATGTAATAACCTCAGATTGCTTCAGCTCATATACCCTTCCTGAAAGGTGCCTCAGATATAAACACCATCGGATCATCAGAGAATCCTAATGCATTGCACAAGAGGATTTCAAGTTGGTGGATTTTTGTTGTTGCTCCCAGAAAACGGATTGAAATAAACCTGGCTCAGCAATATGGCAGTTTATTGTCTTCGTCAGCTATAGTTACCAAATCCTGGTCAAGCTCGTTACACAGCTGTAATTCTCGTCTCTGCATCCAGCTAGCTTCAAATTCAACCTGTGCCATACTTCATTTGTAACTGAGTGAAGATGCTGAAATCTTGCCTCCTTTTCTGGTGTATTGAAGAATGAGTTATTTTTCCTCAAAACACTCAAAAATGTCCCAAATTTTATTCCTGGAAGGATAGTTCTTAGTTCTGGTTAGCATGGCATGAAGAGTCTGCATGTACTTGGCAACACACACAGCAACAACCAGAATGGGAGAGAAGTATATAATCTAGTGCATTGACTCATATGTCTAGTTGAACTGCCATTAGTATCCAGGTAAGCCAGAACATCATTCCCTAGCATTATGTTAAAACAGGATATATCCCAGTGAAACACTAGCACTATAATTATATGGATCCCTATATATATACATGAGACAATATCTATTGTGAACTTTCCTTTTCTAGCAGAAGAAATGTTTTATCAGAATTGCCACAACAAAAGCCACAATCATTTAAGGGGGTCGGATGGGCAAAAAAACAAAACAAAAAAAAAATATATAACTCCTCTCTTGTTTGGAATTTTTGTTTGAAATTTTGTATGATGTGTACCTATACACTGAACTACCTTCTGGTACTGTGACAGCCACCCAGCTCCAACTGATCCAGACTTAAGTGACCTTTTGTGGTTTGGCCAGGACAGCCATATTTGGAGTAGTGTTTACTTTAGGGTTTCACAACTTACTACAAGGAAATTAGCAAGTACAAAGAATGCAACTACATGGAGTTTTTGTGAAAAGATGTGTTGGATGATTTTTAATGATTTTTTTAGTCATGAAAAATATTTTCTGTACTATTCTAAAGCCAATTCAAATATACTTGCTTAAAATGAAAAACTAAGAATGTCATTACGTAGATCTCATTGAGAGGAACCAGAATATATATAATATTTCCTCTTTACTCCAAGTATAAAGCAGGGGAGATCCGTCCTAAGGCCAAAAAATCCCTATTCGGGAATAGGCATTATAAGAAAGGCAGTTCAATCATTGAACTAAACGTTTGAAAAGGGAGGAATATACCGACAAAAATCATCCAAAATGATACATACCAACAAACTATGGCACTATATACCAGAACACAACACATACAAGAGTAACTAAACTGTTTTTTTCTCCTCTTCCAATCCTGGCTCGCGATTCATGGGTCGCTTGCCAGTTCCCCTGCTAGGTCCTGACTGGTTGCTAGGTCCTGGCTGATTGCTAGGGCATGGGGTAGCAGTGTCAAAGCACCAGCAGCATACATAACACTCCCACTCCTCTGCTGCTGATCCTCAAACCCTTTCATCACCCACCTGGCCCTTCTCCTCAAAGTTTTGGTTCGCTCCGTTGCCCTGTATCTTGCCTTCTTCATCCTAGCAACATCTCAAGAAGTGCCCTACTTCCCAGGCGGGCATAAATCGGTTTCAAAAGCTTAACAATGGCTTCTGGAATGTGTGTGTGCTTGTGATGATAGTCTTCATGCAGTGCCTGAGCCACTTTGGTATTTGCACCAAGAGGCCTCTCCAGTTGAGCAAAGGTGGTGACCGCGTCTCTCGTCAGTGGAATTCAAGTGGAGTAGGGTCGCTTGAACAGACTTGATCATTCTATCCAGATCCCCAACACTCTTCCTGGTTGCATCTCCATGTAGTTTTGGAGAGGATTAATCAGGGTGTCTGTCAAGCGTCCTACTCCACCAATGGTCTTTTCATCTGAGACTTGCTAACAATACTAGCCTCATTGCACGGACTCAGTAACAGCTTATTAATTCTGAGGGGAAGGTGGTTAGCCCCCCCCCCCCAATCCCTTAACTACACCCTTGTAACATGAACACCCTTGTAACATGAATAACTCACCTTCTCTTTAGGTTTGTAGTGGCCTTACAATTTATATGGTAAGGGGTCGACACGATAATTTTTCTAAAGCATGCCATGGCAGGTCATTAGCAGCTAGTCCAGCTTAATGAACCCACTCTAATTGAAGAGTACAGGTTTAGCTAACCTTGGTTCAATTTATAGCACTTCAAGTCTAACCACTCTGGAAATACCCTTACCTAGCCACCTAACCCATAGTTTTTTAGGGCCTGATGTTTAACTGTATATAACTTTAGCATACATATACCTATGATAATATGTTTAATATCACATAAGAGCAGACAGAGAGATCTATCTTTTAAGCTATTTAGCAAGTTCATACAATAAAGTATATAGAAAATATGGAGCTCCAAAGTTGGAGGTAATCACAACAAATTATGGGGTAAAAATTAAAATAACCCTTTAAAATCAGGAAGGGATCCCCGATAACTCGCTGTATTGGTGTGTGTGTGCAAAATAAGAGCATTTCAGCACTGCAAAAAGTATTTCAATGCTATGACAATAATATAACTGAGGAAAAAATTATTTTTCATTCAAATACTTTTTTTGCCCATCCGACCCCCTTAATAAAGCTAGAGACCAAAGATGCAGAAGTGATATATAGCCATCGGAACAGGATGCAAAGAAAGTAAATCCTGGTGAAATATACTCTTGCCTTGCACAAGCAATTATCATGTAAAACTTGCTTCAATGTCTATTGTACAGCAACAAACAGACTCTCACCTTTAGTGTAAATACCTGCAAGCATCATTCTTTGCTCTACCAACTATGTCCATGGAAATACATTTCCAGCTTATGTTATTATACACACACGAGACATAATAAAGACCTTGTGGAAGAATTCTTAGATCTTCCATTCGCCTCTGAAGAGCTGAAAATGATTAAACAGGAGCTGTGTACAGGTGCCATGATAATTATAGTAAAAGTGGAGATCATATCACAGGATGATCGACACCACTATGGTTTTATAATAGTTGCTGGGCTTTCTTAATCTCTTTTCCTTCCCCTTCTATTATAACACACTAAAACTCATCTTAAATAACATATATCACATTCTAACACGACTTAAGCTCAGCTCGTGAGTATTAGTTATACCAACCATGCAGTCTTATAAATATTAAGCATCTCGACATTTTGCAATGACCTTCAATTGAAATTGAACTTTATGGGCCAAATGTTGTTCAGTGCTCCAACAACTCCTGCTCTCTTCCCTTCTTCACAATGCAGAAGTAATTCCAAAACCTTGGCTTCAGGTGGGCAGTGGTGGGTGCTAATTCCTCAAAGAATTCCATGTAATGTAAATTTGGCTATATACCATACAATATTATTTGCAGTTAAAAAAAAGATGTGTATCTGCGAAGACAAATTCTTTACAAAGTACGCTATCATTAAAGTGGTGTCATGACAACCATAAGTCAAAGGGTTACAGTGGTGTCATGACAACCACAGGTCCAGGGGCTATAGTGGTGTCATGACAACCACAGGTCCAGGGGCTATAGTGGTGTCATGACAACCACAGGTCCAGGGGTTATAGTGGTGTCATGACAACCATAGGTCCAAGGGCCACACTGGCGTCATGACAACCATAGGTCCAGGGACTAATCAGCATTAGCTTAGACTGGTGTTTTGACTTGGGAGGATCAGCGCCGTCGTAATTACGCCCCAACTAAAAATGGGCAGCTCCACCCCTGTAAATCCCTTTATATAGCAGCAGACCTACTGTAACTTAAAAAAATATATATTGGTAACCCTCCCTGTCAAACTTGCACCTTACACTTGATGTATGAATCATGGATCATGTATGCGATAAAAATATTTGAAATAAGGTATAGAATTGAAAAGGGAAAAGAGGATCGAGCATTCACTATAAATACAAGTAATGACATATCAACACAAAACACATCACTTCTTCCTTCTGGCTATATAGCATCCACACTCCTCCTTCACACACCAGCACCACTCCACTCCCCAGTCTTAGCATCAACACTAACCCTAACCTCAGAGTGAACACTCACTCCTCCATCCTTCCCCGGCATTTGGCTCGCTTCCCCCAGCATAAAATCTTCGCCACATGCCTCCACATCACACATAGAACCAAGCTCCACCCCCACCCCATTCTCCATAGCAATAGTGCTCTCCCACTCATCATTACCAGGAGGACTAGTTCTCTCCTGGATAAGCGTCGATGTTTCCTCCATGTCAGAGAAGTTTTCATCATTTTGCTCGTCCAACCACATAGCAGATACACTGTTGCTGACATTGGAAAAGTGGATTCTGCTTGCATCGTCGGCAGAGGTCAGAGGCATCTGTCTCTTTCTCTTCCAAGTCCGGTATCTATGGCTGAAGAGTTCGAAGAGCAGATGGAGAATGAGCACTCCTCCCACCACTGCCAGCACAAACACCACTATGCGCTCCCACTGTATGTGATGTGTGTGTGTGTGGGTGTGTGTGTGTGTGTGTGTGTGGTATGACAGATGGGTGAAATAGAGAATTAAAAAATTCATTTTTTTTACAACACAGCAGCTATAGGAGACCCTTACAAGCACACTTGAGTCGTTTATTTTTACACAAAATCTTGGTCCACGTGTCATATAAGTACACAAACCTCATCATGGAGTGCATGATTCCGAGGTGTCCAAGCAGTCACTAATGCATATGTATTGTTCTATACTCTCTAATGCGTATGTGTTGTGCTGCACTGTACCAGTAAGTGCGGGAGCACCTCTAAGTTTAGTAGCCTGTGAGAGATAGTCAAGACAAACGTTCTATAACGAAATGGCCAGAGCTACTGTAGGGCTAAATGTAGCACTGACTCCTACGATAGGGTTAGGGCTAAGTGTAGCACTGACGCCTTGTGCACTTCAACATCTTCTCTATCCACTGACCACCACCTGTACCCCTTCAACATCTTCTGTATCCACTGTCCACCACCTGTATCCCTTCAACATCTTCTGTATCCACTGTCCATCACCTATACCCCTTCAAAATCTTCTCTATCCACTGTCCACCACCTGTATCCCTTCAACATCTTCTCTATCCACTGTCCACCACCTATACCCCTTCAACATCTTCTCTATCCACTGTCCACCACCTGTATCCCTTCAACATCTTCTCTATCCACTGTCCACCACCTATACCCCTTCAACATCTTCTCTATCCACTGTCCATCACCTGTATCCCTTCAACATCTTCTCTATCCACTGCCCACCACCTATACCGCTTCAACCCGTCTCTGCTATAGCTTTCCAATCTTACAACCAACAGCAAGCAACATCACAACTGATGAGTTACGTAATACAAAACTAGTAATCTCTGAGATAGCCCGAGGCAAATGAGGTTGACGACCATTACCAACTTATGGGAATGAAATATGTACTGTACCTGTAGACGCTAGCCTTACAAAGTGAATGTCTATCAGCACACACACATGCAGCTTCAGACTGAGCACCTCAAACTCACTCAATACACACACACATGCAGCTTCAGTCTGAGCACCTCTACACTCACTCAATGCACACACACACATGCAGCTTCAGACTGAGCACCTCTCACACTCACTCAATGCAGTCATGGTTACCATTTTACATGACCAATACAATCGCTGGACAACATCTAAACTTAGGATTACATTACCAGTTTCAATGAGCGTGCTCCCAGAGGCAACGACAGGTCATCCGGAACTTCAGGGAGGTCGGGGCAGGACAGGGCCGGAGCGAAGGAGGGGGACAATATTGCCTTCAATACCAGTCTACGAAACAACACAACATATACGACCACGTGACAGAGTGGATCACTATCTATTCCTTCATGTGCTCAACTAACCAAGGTCACCACAAGTTAAAGATTTCAAGTGTCATGGTCACGCTGATAACCTCACGCTGATAACCACACCCACAAGATAAAGAATACAAGTGTCATGGGTCATGCTGATAACCACACCCACAAGTTAAAGATTTCAAGTGTCATGGTCACACTGATAACCACACCCACAAGATAAAGAATACAAGTATCATGGGTCATGCTGATAACCACACCCACAAGTTAAAGATTTCAAGTGTCATGTTCACGCTGATAACCACACCCACAAGTTAAAGATTACAAGTGTCATGGGTCACGCTGATAACCACACCCACAAGTTAAAGATTGCAAGTGTCTTGTTCACGCTGATAACCACACCCACAAGTAAAGATTACATTATCATGGCCACGTTGATAACCACCACAAGTATCATGGTCACGCTGATAACCACCACAAGTGTCATGGTCACAATGATAACACACACTCAAGTTAAAGATTTCAAGTGTCATGGTCACGCTGATGACCACACTCCTTTCCCCCCTCTTATATACATAGATAGCTGCAATGCAACTAACATTGCCTTGATCTGGTTGGTCTCTTCTGGATTAAAAACAGGCCAGTCTAATAAATACTTATCCTCCTAGACTGGGCTATGAATGTGTGCGCACACAGTAATATGTGTCTCCTGCCAAGGTTTGGAACATCTTCAAGAGCAGAATAGTCAGCAGGTTTGGAGAGAGCACTGCATCTGATTCTTGTGCTGGTCATAAGCACAGCACTCAATATCCACTTCTCTCTCTCTCCTCCACTCAGACTTGCACCCTTTAAGTTTGTGTACTTCTAGTTGATAGAACAAGTAGTGAGCTTGACCGGGAAGAGATGGGGGAGAGATGGGAGAGGAGGGGGAGGAGGGGAGAGATGGGAGAGGAGGGGGAATAGGGGAAAGATGGGAGGGGAGGGGAGGGGAGAGATGGGGAGAGATGGGGAGGAGGGGGAGGAGGGAAGAGAAGGGGGAGGAGGGGAGAGATGGGAGAGGAGGGGAGAGATGGGAGAGATGGGGGAGGAGGGGAGAGATGGGGAGGAGGGGAGAGATGGGGAGGAGGGGAGAGATGGGGAGGAGGGGAGAGATGGGAGAGGAGGGGGAGGAGGGGAGAGATGGGGGAGGAGGGGAGAGATGGGGGAGGAGGGGAGAGATGGGAGAGGAGGGGAGAGATGGGAGAAGAGGGGAGAGGAGGGGAGGAGGGGAGAGATGGGGAGGAGGGGAGAGATGGGAGAGGAGGGGGAGAGACAGGGACGACCAGGGGGATGTCCCATACCAGTATCCTCTATGGTATGGTACAAACACACAGAGCCAGACATAAATGGAACTCCTTCCCTCCTCCATCTTATCCCTCCTCACAAACATTTATCTCGCCCGATGTATAGCACCTGCACTACCAATGCCCTCCATTAGGAGCCATCCCTCCAATTGTAACCACGCTCAAACATACAAACAAACATACAAACAACACAAACATACATACAAACAAACAACACAAACATACAAACAAACACAAACAACACATACAAACAAACATACAAACAAACACACAAACAACACAAACATACAAACAAACACATACAAACAAACATACAAACAAACACACAAACAACACAAACAAACATACAAACAACACAAACATACAAACAAACATACATACAACAAACAAACATACATGCTAATGGTGCCTGGAGAGCAGAGTTCAAGGGTTCAAGCCCTGCACTCAACCCTTGAGCCACAGGCACCAAATGTGTCCTCCAAACAGAAATATACTTGACTCCTTCACAACTGCAACCAATAGTAACCTCCTTCCAATAGTAGGCACAGGTAGTTGGACGTAAGTAGAAAGTAACCATGGTTCCTATTAATTGTGCAAGCTGATGCATGCAATCAGACCTGTGTACTACTAGCATGCGCCTTGTGATGCACCTTATGTCGTACTACTAGCACGCGCCTTGTGATGCACCTTATGTCATACTACTAGCACGCGCATTGTGATGCACCTTATGTCGTACTACTAGCACGCGCCTTGTGATGCACCTTATGTCATACTACTAGCACGCGCCTTGTGATGCACCTTATGTCATACTACTAGCACATGCCTTATGTTGCGATACTAGCACGTGCCTGTAGCCAGCAAGAAGCAGTATTTCCTTACCCATTTTTTTTTTCCGGGGGAGAAAATTTGTTTGCAAGACTCAAAGAAAACAGGCGACTTACCATGAGGTTTGATAAATCCGACAAAGCTTTCTTGGCATACACCTTTGTTAACCCTTTCATGGTCGGTAAAAAAATAAAATATTTGTACCATCACTAAAATTAACTGTATTGTCTCAAATATTTATTGAAGTCCTTAGCAACCATATATTTTTGGAATCACACATAGTTACTTAATATGTAGGTGTGGTTTATGTTGCCTAGCAACAAAGTATGTGGTTGTAATTGTGGTTTTAGTAATTAATTTTTGAATTTCAAGGCAATTATTGTTCTATTTTCAAGTATATTTTATGATAACATGTTTTATACATTTGCAGGTACACAAATTTCAACCACAATGACCAGACTTCAGCATGGAATTATGAAAAACAGAAGAAAGCTTACATCACAGAGCTCAAATACCCAGCAGTCACGATGAGATCTCATCGTGACTGCTGGGTATTTTAGCTCTGTGAGAGGTGTGACTGCTGTGACTTTGTGTAGATCCAAAAACTGTGGACATAGAAACAGATATTTTTATATTCTATACCTTTTTGAACAGTAATACTTACCTAAAGGCTGAGTCTGTCAACGCCTTCAATTTTCTACCCGCGCGCTTGACCAGGTAATAAATTTTTAACGCCTACTCAAAATGGTCCTTGTATGCTCTAGAGCTTCCTCTAGCCACTCGTACCATTATTATTTTTTTTGCACTTCGCAACTCGGAGTGGTTTTGGACGGCGGTTTTGGGTTGCAGGTTTTTGAGGTCCCTCCGCTTTAGGGTCTAGTAACTTGCCTATAGTTATACCTATGAAACATATTTTAGTATCAAAAGAGAGCACACAGAGAGACCTATCTTTTGAGCTATATATCAAGTCCATACCATGAAGTTTGCAGAATCTACTGAGCTCTAAAGTTGTAACCACAGGTTTAAAAAATAAAAATTAAAGTTTGAAGACGGCACCCCTTAAAGCGCCCGTGACCGTTAAAGGGTTAACAATAGATTCTCCATCCTGCATATTTAATGTGAAACTCACTTGATTTTTTTGTCCTGAGCTGATAATGCTACTGTCAGATTTAATTTAATTCCAATTATAAATTTCTTACTGAGTGTGTCTTACTGAGTGTGTCTATAAACGGCATATTTTCTTTCCCTTGATTTTTTGTCCTGAGCTGATAATGCTACTGTCAGATTTAATTTAATTCCAATTATAAATTTCTTACTGAGTGTGTCTTACTGAGTGTGTCTATAAACGGCATATTTTCTTTAGAACCAAACCAGCATCTGCACGAATATGGTTTAACAATACTTCGTTGTCTATTGCTTGCTGTGTTATACTATGAAAATGCTCGTATTTACTAAGTTGCCATAAATACGTCTCTCAGTGGCAGTCCAGCAGGGGAATGCCTCGTCTGTTTTGGGGTTGGTCGGGAGTTGGCTTTTTAGTTATTTTTGTAATTTATTATTATATAACTATATAGCATGTGTTAATTAGGTGTTAATGAACTTGGTATGTCACGTTTGCTCTTTATATAAATAATAAAAATGTTATATGGCTGTAATGATCTAAAAAATAAATAAAGAATAATATTTTTTTTTTTTTTAACAAGTCGACTACTGTATCTCCATAAAAGGCTGTTCTGATGGTGGATGTTAACACAATATTTTCCTTGAGAATGGATGGTTAGGTGACTTTAGTTAATTTATCAGAGGGGGTCCTGGAGTAGGCTAGTCTCATGTTTTTCAAGCTCTGGCTGCAGGCTGGTAGTCCATGAGTTATTGTCAGGTGAGGCATTCTCAATGGTGTGCGTACAAATGTGTAGCTTCCATTCTTCCTGGTCAACTTAGTCAGGTGTTGGTCACTGAAGGTGTGGGCCCATCCCCCATCCCGGTGTGTGTGTGGGGGTGTGTGTGTGAGGGATGTGTGTGCGGGGTGTGTGTGTGTGAGGGGTGTGTGTGTGAGGGGTGTGTGTGTGGGGGGGGGGGGCACACTAACCAACCCACTAGTCAAGAAAGCAGTTGTTAAAATGAGGACGATATCTTTAGTCCACTACAATGAAGTGCTTACTTGAGCTGTGCTGTGCATGTCTCCTACAAGACTGATATATATGTACACAGCCTGAGGGGGAATTGCAAGCTCATTCACTTAGACATCAATTAGTCATTGTTGTGCAACCAAACCTAATCTCCTCTAGTTCTGCCACACCCTCTAGGATATCGCATATCGCATGCCCTGGGGGTGACGGACTCTAACAGTATGGATCCAGAATGAGACCGGTGCCGGTGCCAGGTGTATTCTAGAGATTAGGGCAAGGGATATTGTTGGCCTAGGGCCATCCAAGGATAGGCCAGATGGTTTCCAGATGATATCTCAGGGGTATTGGAGAGAAAGGTTTGGCAATATACATCTTCCCCTCACCTGATCCCCCCCCCCTTCTCTCCAGAGTCCAAAGCATGCACTAGACATTAGTCTGGCTGCTGACTCATTTGAGACTGTGCTTTAATTAATTAAAGACAAACCGTCTGCGCCATCTCTCTCTCACGCATACCTCCTCCTTCCCTGCACCTCTTCTCCAGTCAGATCCGAGCCGTACAAGGTCAGCTTCCAGTCCTTCAGCACGCTGCCCTTGCGCACAATGGATTGGAACACTGCATGTGAGAGAACGCACCACGACCATAGTAACATGAGGCAAGAGGTGGGAGCAAGTCACAGCAGCAACACTTACATGGACAGCAATTAGATCATCACACAGCTGTAGTGTGATAGGGTATTTACTCCCATATTGGAGATTCATTAATTGTGCCCATTTTACAGCCCCTGGGTTAGAACTGTACTGATTTTGTAGGTGTGTATTGCCATAGCAATGAACACGCCCAGCACAGTTACACTCGAATTCTGTTTGCTTAGAAAAAGTTTACATTAGCCATAGCAACAAAGATTTGAGTATGTTCAGTCTTTTTTTATTACTTCTTTAATTTAATTAACACGCAATGCAAAGTGACTTGTTTACTGCAGCAGACTTAGCAACGCTATGAAGGCTTGCTATTTTAGAGCCAGCCTTGTGGAGTGCATAGTATGAGATGCATTCACTCCTGCTACAGTCACTATGATCTGGACATGGGTGATGTCATGTCACACACACCCAAGCTGCCAAGTATAACAATATATGATTAACTGTGACCTTTCCATATTTCACTTATCATACTATACTGCATGGCATTGTTTACACTGTAGGATTACCCATACTACTACTACTACCATATTACTACTATTAGTACTACTATATTACTACTATACTATACTACTACTACTAGTATACTACTGTATACTATTATACTGATACTACTACTACTACTACGGCTTGTCGTACAGACTGATGACATTAGCCCCCATTTACACCTACAGGATTTCCCCCCACCAATTCTGTGTCAGTAAATCTCGGAGCTATCACGGGGGTCTTTGCCCACTTTCTTTCAGGGGTTGGGTGGGTGGGACGGGGCATGTTCTCCCTCTCCTTGGACGTAATTTCCCAGCCCCCCTTCTCAGGGTTTCATTTAGAAAATTGTCCAAAGATGTGACAAAGTTTCTAATGGATTTTAATAATACAAAAAGGTTCCAAGGGGGGGCAGCCCCCCCCCCACCCCCCACCTAAATGAAACCCTGCCCCCTTCTCCACCTGTTCATGATCTAAAGAGTGATAAACATTCCTTACATCTTCCCACTCCACCACCTCCACACTTCACCCTCCCCACTAAACCAACACTGATGTGAGATATTAATTAAGAGGGTTATTCGCTGATGGTAATGGAAAGGAATGGTGATGGAAGGATTATCGGGGGACATATCCTTTGCTTAGCGTAGCTTATACTGGAAGCCACATGGAGCTCCAATGTCCTGTAATGCACGTACTCGGGGATAGGACTCCAACCGTGAAAAATGCGAATATTAGACCCATGGTTTTATCTGAGGAAATATTCTTCGAGTGGGGATGGGGGGGGAAGTTGGGGAAATGTGTCACTTGCCACATATTCCTGTCCAACTGCATAAAAAATATTATTTTTTTGAGTGAAGGGGGAAACGTGTCCTCTCTCAGATTAAACCCTCGGGACCCCTTGAGGCTACCCAGATTTTTGTATGTGGAGTTTAAGAAGGCGTGGTTTGTATTCCCAAGAACATTTGGACTTGTCTCTGCCCGAGGCGATTAACGACGTACGGTTTGGATCGTCTGTGACCTTTAGAGTCCACACCCCTGTCGGAGTCTCTCCCCAGAACCTTGTGGAAGTGAACGTCCAATCATTGAGACCATCTGTATCCCTGCATGCAGTGAGAGGAAGGAAGAGAGTGAGATAAGAGGGAGATGGAGGAAGGAGATGTATCATTCAAGATGACTTGGAGCCAATTCCATCTTTAAAAACTCAATAAGGTCAATTAGCATCTCCAACTGGCCAATACCCCTGCACCCACGGAGATGCATGCCAACCAACTCCCACCCACTCATCCACCCGCCTAACCAACCAATCCCACCCACTCATCCACCCACCCACCCATCCACCCACCAACCCAATCAACCACCCACCCACTCATCCAACCAATCACCCACTTGCCAACCCACCCACTCATCCACCCACCAACCACCCACTCATCCACCCACCGAACAACTCACCAACCCACTCACCAACTGATCCCACCCACAAACCCACCATCTCTTATGGTGTCTAACACACTATCCCAAGCAGCCACACTCTTTTCCCTAAAAAGAAATGTTAGTGCCAAAAGATGTAGATCTCTCTGCTTCTTCAAAATAACCCAAACCTCAGTTATGTGTGTGTGGGGGGGGGGCACAGGAAACAGTGCAAGCCCTTAGACAAGCTACATGTATGGTACAAGTGTCTAGTATACCTATAGAACGTTTCTAGCATTTCTAGTTTACTACAGGAAGTGTCTGTGTACGATAGAAAATCTCTAGTATACTACAGGAAGTTCTGTAATGAGATTCATAACCACACACACACACTTTAGATTTGATTAACACACACATACACTTGTTGTTCTTCAGATGGGGAGGGCCATCGTACAGCGTGCTGGTGGGAGTGGCAGCTTCCCGCTAGTGCAGAGATGGAATCTCATGGTAACCAAGCGGCAGCTGCAAGTCACCGATTTCGCGGCAAGGAAGGAGGAGAGCCTCATAGTCACCAACAGCAAGGCTAACTCGCCAAGTTTTGAAAGAGGCAACAGCCGTATCTGACGTCTGGAAGAGCCCCTTCAATCTTGGGATAGCATTTCCCATGGATACTCAAGACAATACGTGCTGTGTCAGCTCACTTATTGACAAGGCAACAGCAGAGTTATCTATCACTTCTCTATTAGGTCTCACTTCAAAGAGGTTGTGAGTGTGTTAAGCTCATGTTCCCAGCTTCAAATACAACTGAATTCATGTCTGCAAAGGGATTGAGCAATCCTGAAAGGAGACTTGTTGATTGTTCTCACCACTTAGCAACTATAATCTCATACCTCTAATTATCTCCTGGGGAGAAATATTTTCAATATCCCAGATTCCCATTCCTTTGATGAGCTGCCACAGATAATATATCAATAGACACTCCCTGACAACCACTTGCTTAATAATGACCGTAAATTTACTTACTCCCACATAGTAGCTAGATGCTGTAGCCTTCATCAAGAATAAAGATAGGGCAGTGGCTAGATGCTCCAGCCTTCATCAGGAATAAAGATAGGGCAGTGGCTAGATGCTCCAGCCTTCATCAGGAATAAATATAGACAGTGGCTAGATGCTCCAGCCTTCATCAGGAATAAAGATAGGGGAGTGGCTAGATGCTCCAGCCTTCATCAGGAATAAAGACAGGGCAGTGGCTAGATGCTCCAGCCTTCATCAGGAATAAAGATAGGGCAGTGGCTAGATGCTCCAGCCTTCATCAGGAATAAAGATAGGGCAGTGGCTAGATGCTCCAGCCTTCACCAGGAATAAAGATAGGGCAGTGGCTAGATGCTCCAGTCTTCATCAGGAATAAAGATAGGCAGTGGCTAGATGCTCCAGCCTTCATCAGGAATAAAGATAGGGCAGTGGCTAGATGCTCCAGCCTTCATCAGGAATAAAGATAGGGCAGTGGCTAGATGCTCCAGCCTTCACCAGGAATAAATATAGACAGTGGCTAGATGCTCTAGCCTTCATCAGGAATAAAGATAGGGCAGTGGCTAGATGCTCCAGCCTTCATCAGGAATAAAGATAGGGCGGCTAGATGCTCCAGCCTTCATCAGCAATAAAGATAGGGCAGTGGCTAGATGCTCCAGCATTCATCAGGAATAAAGATAGGGCAGTGGCTAGATGCTCCAGCCTTCATCAGGAATAAAGATAGGGCAGTGGCTAGATGCTCCAGCCTTCATCAGGAACAAAGATAGGGCAGTGGCTAGATGCTCCAGCCTTCATCAGGAATAAATATAGACAGTGGCTATATGCTCCAGCCTTCATCAGGAATAAAGATAGGGCAGTGGCTAGATGCTCCAGCCTTCATCAGGAATAAAGACAGGGCAGTGGCTAGATGCTCCAGTCTTCATCAGGAATAAAGATAGGGCAGTGGCTAGATGCTCCAGGAATAAAGATAGGGCTAGATGCTCCAGTCTTCATCAGGAATAAAGATAGGACAGTGGCTAGATGCTCCAGCCTTCATCAGGAATAAAGATAGGGCAGTGGCTAGATGCTGTAGCCTTCATCAGGAATAAAGATAGGACAGTGGCTAGATGCTCCAGTCTTTATCAGGAATAAAGATAGGGCAGTGGCTAGATGCTCCAGCCTTTATCAGGAATAAAGCCAGGCAGTGGCTAGATGCTCCAGCCTTCATCAGGAATAAAAGATAGGGCAGTGGCTAGATGCTCCAGCCTTCATCAGGAATAAAGATAGGGCAGTGGCTAGATGCTCCAGCCTTCATCAGGAATAAAAGATAGGGCAGTGGCTAGATGCTCCAGCCTTCATCAGGAATAAAGATAGGGCAGTGGCTAGATGCTCCAGCCTTCATCAGGAATAAAAGATAGGGCAGTGGCTAGATGCTCCAGCCTTCATCAGGAATAAAGATAGGGCAGTGGCTAGATGCTCCAGCCTTCATCAGGAATAAAGATAGGCAGTGGCTAGATGCTCCAGTCTTCATCAGGAATAAAGATAGGGCAGTGGCTAGATGTTGTAGCCTTCATCAGGAATAAAGATAGGGCAGTGGCTAGATACTCCAGCCTTCATCAGGAATAAAGATAGGAATAAAGCCAGGCAGTGGCTAGATGCTCCAGCCTTCATCAGGAATAAAGGTGTCCATTATTCCTGATGAAGGCTGGAGCATCAGCCAAAATGTCGAGCTAGTAAAGTTGTTTGTATGTTGATAATAATTTGTTCAACCCCCCCGCCCCCCCAACATATCATATCTTTGGAGGAGCTAAAGCTTCGAGGATTGCCGTAATCGAATTGTATTGTTGAATAACTTTCGAGGTTATTGTACCCCTTACCAGATGCTACAAATAATTGGAAGGCGTGATTTTCAGGTTTAGGATCTAGTTTGTGAAAACCTCAAAACTTTTAGCTCCTCCAGAGACAAACACACACTCACACACACACACACTCACACACACATACACTCTCTTTCTCACACACGCACACACTCACACATGTATGGTACATGTCCAATCACGCAGTGGATATTTGCAGGGTGATCTGCGGACGTCCAAAGTTCTCCTTAACACTGGCTAGGGCTAATCTGGCTAGGGCTAGGGCTTAACACTGGCTAGGGCTTAACACTGGCTAGGGCCGAGATTAAGTGAGCAACAACTTTGAACTTCAGGCATCCATAGCTATCCTGGGGGATTGTCTACGGTTCCCACTGGACCGGACCAACTTGAAAATCCACCACCCCTCACCCACAATATCAATTACTGCCATTTTCAGCACAAAGTTTGTCAACACTAACTATCACTGACTTGTCTTTGGGTCGTGGGGTGGAGAGGGTGCAGTGAGTGCCGTTAGGAGAAGTCAGCGAGATCTGCAGCGCACCTCGCCGCACATGGTACAAGGTGACCGTCATGGCAACATACTCCAGAGAGTTCATGGAGGATTCATCTTCATCTTCAGTCTTGTGGTTCCTTTCTGCAACGGCTGAAAGGAAGGGAATTTTTTTAGCATTTTCAATACCACTTGTTACTAGACAGGAGCTGAATGCACATCAATCAGCATTGAGTACAATAATGATGATGATGGTGATCAAATGCAAGGCATCGAGTGGTGAGCCAGCAAGGTGGGTGGACGGGAAGAATGGCGAGGATAACATTTCAGTTTGAAATCCTAGAATTGTTAAATTGCATTGTTCTAGACATCTGCCTAGCCCTAGCCCTAGTCTGCCGATCCCTACCCCACCTAGCTCTAGTCTGCCTAGCCTAGCCCTAGTCTGCCTAGCTCTAGTCCACCTAGCCCTAGTCCGCCTAGCCCTAGTCCGCCTAGCCCTAGTCCGCCTAGCCCTAGTCCGCCTAGCCCTAGTGAATCTGTACACTATCAGTTTAATACCATCAGTCTAGATTGTTTAATGGAAGTAGCCTAGAATTGTATTAAAAAAATGTTCCAACGGATTTTGAACTGTTGCAAGGTCGAGCAACTGACGCCCTGGCAACGAGCCTGTGGAAGTAGTGGCAGTGGGAGGAGTTTTATTAAGAGGGACTTGGAAGTAGCCTCCCTTGAAGACGAGAAGCTAATGAGGTCACCAGGCAATGCTTTCCACAAGAATTCTCAGAGCAGTAAAGAGAACCCATGCAGAAATCAACAAGAACTTGTTCAAGTGATAGTTTGAATATTTGGTGCTGTCAGTGCGTTCCGTGTGCTCTCCATCATTAGCACATCTCTCCACCATTGCCTATGCATCAGGTATCTTTGCCTACTATATAGCCAGTTCTCTACCCATAGAGAGTGGCAGTGCATGTGTTCAGCTTACCAAGGCTTCTAATAGTTTCTGCATCATCACAACAAAGAAGGTGCATCCCTCCTCCATGGCTAGAGCATGTCGACCAAGTGAGTAGTCAAGTCAGAAGGACACTCCAGCCTTCTCCCCATTACTCCATTCTCACTTACACGCACCTGCGCAGACATTTTTTCATTCCTCAAACTTCCAATCTGCTGCTATTTTATTTTCATTCCTCAAACTTCAGATATACTGCCATTTTCTCGATCTTTCTCATCGCTATGACGACGGCTTTAACGGTTTACATTAGCACTCTGTATTTAAGGAGGTGACCAATTCATCATTTTGACGGGTGAATGTGCGGTGAATACATACATACATAGGTACATACATGATACATATGCCATGCATGGCAATACTAGGACCTCTATGGCTTCGCTCGTCTCCAGATTATGATGTCATCATGATGTAATTACAGGGGCACCTGTTATATTGACGAGCAGAGGAGTGCCATCGCTAGGAATAGTGAGGACGCCATGGCCACTCCTGACAACCTGCTGTGTCAGCAAATCTGGCAACAGAGGCCACACCTTTGCCACAGAGACCATCCTGTAGGCGTCCATCAGACCAAACCCGTGCTGGTCACTGTGGTGGAAGCCGGCGCCATTCTCCACCCACTCTGCATCCTCCACGTCTATCTTGACGGCAGAATAGACCAGGATACTCTGCACGTCTCGCCATGACAGGCAGTTCCTGAGGAGTAGTTTAAATACTTGTTTATTGATATCCCTAAAAGTCCGTGCACTTTATTATAGGCACGTGCAGTAGTTATAATAGCACGTGCAGTAGTTATAATAGACATGAGCAGTAGTTATAATAGGCACGTGCAGTAGTTATAATAGGCACGTGCAGTAGTTATAATGGGCACGTGCAGTAGTTATAATGGGCACGTGCAGTAGTTATAATGGGCACGTGCAGTAGTTATAATGGGCACGTGCAGTAGTTATAATAGACATGAGCAGTAGTTATAATAGGCACGTGCAGTAGTTATAATAGCACGTGCAGTAATTATAATAGGCACATGCAGTAGTTATAATAGCACGTGCAGTAATTATAGTAGGCACGTGCAATATTATGTACATGCACACTCATACTTACTCATACTTCAAGTATTACAATGGGATGGGTGGGGTTGCTGGCCTAGCCCAGTACTGCCATGCTAGTTGGTGTGTAGTCCTACCTGTACTGCCATACTAGTTGGTGTGTAGTCCTACCTGTACTGCCATGCTATCTAGTTAGTGTATAGTCCTACCTGTACTGCCATGCTAGTTGGTGTGTAGTCCTACCTGTACCGCCATGCTAGTTGGTGTGTAGTCCTACCTGTACTGCCATGCTAGTTAGTGTATAGTCCTACCTGTACTGCCATGCTAGTTAGTGTATAGTCCTACCTGTACTGCCATGCTAGTTGGTGTGTAGTCCTACCTGCACTGCCATGCTAGTTGGTGTGTAGTCCTACCTGTACTGCCATGCTAGTTGGTGTGTAGTCCTACCTGTACTGCCATGCTAGTTGGTGTGTAGTCCTACCTGTACTGCCATGCCAGTTTGGAGACCAAACTCCCCCCTTCTCACAATCCCTCAAGCCACCCCTAGTTACCATGTGCATGCATAGTGGAGTTACACGAGTGTGTAGGTAAATCTCTTTTCCTGGCTCAGCTTGCCACAAAAATGTCACCACTATCCCACTATCCTTAGTATGCAATATGCTAAGAGACCAGATATGCAAAGCCAAAGACTGTGTAGAGCCGGAAATGTCAAGAATTAGGTTAGAAGCACGGGCAGTCAAAATTAGGTTAGAAGCACGGGCAGTCAAAATTAGGTTAGAAGCACGGGCAGTCAAAATTAGGTTATGAGCACGGGCAGGCAAAATTAGGTTAGGCGCACGGGCAAATTAGGTAGGAGCACGGGCAGTAAAATTAGGTTAGGAGCACGGGCAGTCAAAATTAGGTTATGAGCACGGGCAGGCAAAATTAGGTTAGGCGCACGGGCAAATTAGGTAGGAGCACGGGCAGTAAAATTAGGTTAGGAGCACGGGCAGTCAAAATTAGGTTAGGAGCACGGGCAGGCAAAATTAGGTTAGGAGCACGGGCAGTCAAAATTCGGTTAGGAGCACGGGCAGTCAAAATTAGGTTAGGAGCACGGGCAGTCAAAATTAGGTTATGAGCACGGGCAGGGTTAGGAGCACGGGCAAATTAGGTTAGGAGCACGGGCAGTAAAATTAGGTTAGGAGCACGGGCAGTCAAAATTAGGTTAGGAGCACGGGCAGGCAAAATTAGGTTAGGAGCACGGGCAGTCAAAATTAGGTTAGGAGCACGGGCAGTCAAAATTAGGTTAGGAGCACGAGCAGTCAAAATTAGGTTAGGAGCACGGGCAGTCAAAATTAGGTTAGGAGAACGGGCAGTCAAAATTAGGTTAGGAGCACGGGCAGGCAAAATTAGGTTAGGAGCACGGGCAGTCAAAATTAGGTTAGGAGCACGGGCAGTCAAAATTAGGTTAGGAGCACGAGCAGTCAAAATTAGGTTAGGAGCACGGGCAGTCAAAATTAGGTTAGGAGAACGGGCAGTCAAAATTAGGTTAGGAGCACGGGCAGTCAAAATTAGGTTAGGAGCACGGGCAGTCAAAATTAGGTTAGGAGCAAAGGCAGTCAAAATTAGGTTAGGAGCACAGGCAGTCAAAATTAGGTTAGGAGCACGGGCAGTCAAAATTAGGTTAGGAGCACGGGCAGTCAAAATTAGGTTAGGAGCACAGGCAGTCAAGGCCACAGTTGGCATATCAAATTAATGGAAAAAAACAAAAAAAAACAAAATATATATATATATATAATTAGCGAGTACCCATAGAAACTCTGTGAGTTGTAGATACGTACAGTGACGTTTCGACTAGCTGCTCTAGCCTCCATCATTCCAAAGGCTAGAGCATCTAGTCGAAACATCGAGTGGGTACATTACAAGTTGCTTATTGAGATAGTGACTGTGTCTATAGTAGAGTATGTCAACTGAGAGCTCCTAGCCCTAGCCCTGAGAAGTTTATACATTTAGTGTTACAGTTGAAAAGGTGGTTATCTTATCAGCATTTTCAGGTGTGCAGGATTATAAGATGTTGGCAGATTAGGTTTTGATCCTTTTACACAAATCTGCCCTAGGCTTGTTTTGTGAATATATCTGGTACAGTACCTACCATCAAATATGCTAGCGGGTAATGTAGGCATTAGATACTTCACGAGGAATAGTAAAAATAAAATTGGTGTCAGTTATTCCTTGCCGGGCCCCCTGGATGCTCAATGCTGCCCTCAACCCCTCTACCAGTGCTTGCTGCTCTGTCTTCATCGCGCACTCTTATCCCATCAATGTCTCTGATTCATCATCGACTATTACATACAGTGTATGTGTAAGGTGCAACAAACAACGCATTCCACGGAACAGCTTCAAACCACGCTTCAAATTATTTCTCCATAGAGAGGCGCCGTTTTATGTATGGATGAAAAACAGCATTTACAGGACTCAGATCATCCCACAGACTTAATGAACTTGCCCCTCATTACTCATTAATATTCTGAATCTGCCTACCAAATTTGGTCAAGATGCTCCACCAGTTTTTATCTTGACCTTTGACCCCAAAATTCAACAAGTTGTTCACTGGTATTCATGTCATATTTGGTAAAGGGTGAGAAAATTATTGAGTACTATATATATGTACACTACACACATCAACAAACAGGAGAGAAAAATGGACTCTACACAATTTGCTATTGGGTTTGGTAATAACGTGAGGTTTGGTAATAACGTGACAGACATGTTGATGGTGTACGTCACTGGTAAACCACCCTTAGTTAAGGTTCCAAAAAGAGCCCAACAAACTCTAATATTAGCACACCTGATCTGTAGCATGAGCGCGACCATGCCTGCCGCTATAGGAGCAGCTGCCGAAGTGCCAGAAAATGACTTGGTACATCCTCCGTGGCTGCTGGCGTCCGTGGTGACGATGGTTCTGTCTCCCATCATGTGACCGTTGCTATAGGTGACGGCCAGCATGGAGGGGCAGAGCTCGGCGTAGTACGGCATCTTGTTCTTCTCGTCGATGGCCCCTGAGGAGCAGCACATAATTGGTGTACATATACACGCATGGAGAACACTTTGAGAGAGAAAGAAAGGGGGGGAATGGAGGGCAGAAAGCAGAGAGAAAGAAAGAGGAAGGGAAGAGAAAATAAAAATAAAGAGTAAGACAAGAAATATTCCGAGAGACAAATAGACGAGGAAAAATGGGATGGTGGGAGGAGGGGAAAATAGTGACAAAGAAAGAACTGGAAGAATATAGAGAGAGATGAGTGAGACAGTTCGTATTTACATAAAGATGACCCATGCATGGTCACACTCTGCAATAGATACGACGGGCCATGGGCCGTGACAAAACTCCCCCACTCAACTCCCTCTGTGAGGGGTTGCTTCAAAATTTGACAGCACCCCCGGCAGGTCCTTACCAACTGTCAAGGTGAAGATGGAGTTGGCGTAGCCATCGAAGTTGCAGTTGTCCTTCAGCTGACCGCCATTGCCCGAGGCAAACACGTAGATGTTGCCGTAACCATAGCGACCTTTAGCCGTACCTAACTCCAGTGCATGCTGTATAGGAACAACAGCAACATCACGCACAACAAGAGAGAGAATCACAAAAGAGAGAGAATAGCAAGAACTGGGAAGACCTGTCTTTAAGCTACGCCATTTTCCATACACCGTTTACTCAAATAACCTTTGATGGAGTGAAAGACGTGCCGAGAAAAAAAAGAAAACCCCCCCCTGGCAACCTCATTATAGTATGTTCTGTAGTAAACTAGACACATCCTGTAGTATACTAGACACATCCTGTAGTATACTAGGCATTTATTGTAGTATACTAGCACTTCCTGTAGTATACTAGACACTTTCTGTAGTATACTAGACACATCCTGTAGTATACTAGACACTTTCTGTAGTATACTAGACACATCCTGTAGTGTACTAGACACATCCTGTAGTACACTAGGCATTTATTGTAGTATACTAGACACTTCCTGTAGTATACTGACACCCATGCTTCAAAATAATAATACAGCATCACAAACTAAGTCCACACAAAATGTACCTGTGCCAGTTTTCCCGGACCCTCAATCGTCCTTCCATTGTCCTCCGGGCCCCAGGAGCAGCTGTAGATCCAGTTGAGGTGAGCCTTGTAGATGAAGGACTGCGCTTCCAGGGAATCCGTCACCTTCCCGTCCAACATGCGTATCCCAGACACCTCGGCTCCAAGTGCCACGCCCACTGCGCACACGCTGTTGTTAGGAACGGCTGCAATCAGTCCCGCACATCTGCAGAGACACAAAATTGGACACTTAATTAAAACAGTTTAATATCACACTAGTAGGAGTTTTTTTGGTATGTGTTCATTTTAACAGTAACCCCCCCCCCCCCCCCCCCCCCCCGAGTGACAGGCACATGGTCTGATGATGTACTCCATAGGATGCACCGAAGAAATCAAAACCAACATTTCCCTCCCTAGTTGGTTGCCACCATGTCCACCTGCCCGAGTCACGTGTAGCTGGTCCACCAAGTACAGCGTGCCTCTTAAAGGTGCATGGCCATGACAACGGGCAAGTCGTTAGTAATGGCTATAGACGTATGCTAGCGCTAATAGTGCACCACGACCGCCATTGGCCAAGAAATACGAAGGGAAAAAAGGGGGAGGGGGAAAAGGAAAAAAAGAGAAAAAAGATGGCCGATGATCTACAGGTCTGTGTCTCACCAAGATGAGCACCAGCATCTGCTACATCAGTCGCCCCCAGAGAGGTCAAACACACTTCTTGTTCCCTCGACTTATCTCTCGAGGTTTAGATGTCGAGATTGTCAAAGCTGGTGAGCAGTGGACAGATTCAAAACAGGTTTTCTGTTCTTGCTGGGTTAAAATGGTCTTCTAGAGATGTGACTCTGGCTGGCTATTCCATGACACCACCACCAACATTGTTCGGTGCACCACTGACATGAGTAGATGGTTCAGGGCAAGTGTTTCTGGTGATTGGAGGGCCAGCAAGACACAACATACAATTCTTGAAACTACGAGATGCTGTTTGTTTCTGGTTCAGGCACTCACCAGACCAGGCTGGATGAATAGCTAACTAATGAACTGCTAGACTACATGTATATATTCTACTAGCCTCCCCCCCCCCCTCCCCAAACCAACTCGAGCTTCACCTAATCATTCACTAGTGCTCACCTACTCATTAGCTATCCTTCATAAGTGCTCTACTACTCATTAGCTATCCTTCATAAGTGCTCTACCTACTCATTAGCTATCCTTCATAAGTGCTCTACCTACTCATTAGCTATCCTTCATGAGTGCTCACCTACTCATTAGCTATCCTTCATAAGTGCTCACCTACTCATTAGCTATCCTTCATAAGTGCTCTACCTACTCATTAGCTATCCTTCATAAGTGCTCTACCTACTCATTAGCTATCCTTCATAAGTGCTCTACCTACTCATTAGCTATCCTTCATAAGTGCTCTACCTACTCATTAACTATCCTTCATAAGTACTCTACCTACTCATTAGCTATCCTTCATAAGTGCTTACCTACTCATTA
This sequence comes from Cladorhizidae sp. MBARI D1340-BT2, assembly GCA_028752905.1. Classification (NCBI taxonomy): domain Eukaryota; kingdom Metazoa; phylum Porifera; class Demospongiae; order Poecilosclerida; family Cladorhizidae; species Cladorhizidae sp. MBARI D1340-BT2. Next base: position 9,247,864 of record JAQNBH010000010.1, read on the forward strand.
GCTATCCTTCATAAGTACTCTACCTACTCATTAGCTATCCTTCATAAGTGCTCTACCTATTCATTAGCTATCCTTCATAAGTGCTCACCTACTCATTAGCTATCCTTCATAAGTGCTCTACCTACTCATTAGCTATCCTTCATAAGTGCTTACCTACTCATTAGCTATCCTTCATAAGTGCTCTACCTACTCATTAGCTATCCTTCATAAGTGCTGTACCTACTCATTAGCTATCCTTCATAAGTGCTACCTACTCATTAGCTATCCTTCATAAGTGCTCTACCTATTCATTAGCTATCCTTCATAAGTGCTCCACCTACTCATTAGCTATCCTTCATAAGTGCTCTACCTACTCATTAGCTATCCTTCATAAGTGTTCACCTACTCATTAGCTATCCTTCATAAGTGCTACCTACTCATTAGCTATCCTTCATAAGTGCTCTACCTACTCATTAGCTATCCTTCATAAGTGCTATACCTACTCATTAGCTATCCTTCATAAGTGCTCACCTACTCATTAGCTATCCTTCATAAGTGCTCTACCTACTCATTAGCTATCCTTCATAAGTGCTCACCTACTCATTAGTTATCCTTCATAAGTGCTCACCTACTCATTAGCTATCCTTCATAAGTGCTCACCTACTCATTAGCTATCCTTCATAAGTGCTCTACCTACTCATTAGCTATCCTTCATAAGTGCTCTACCTACTCATTAGCTATCCTTCATAAGTGCTCTACCCAAACCAAGAGTGAGCTCATCGTACACCAGAAGTCCACACAAACATCCACAGCTACAGGAGGTTAAGTGGTGCTAATTCTACAGGAAGTATCAAGTGTTGCAGACAATGTTAATTGTGTTTTTATTTGTCACCATCAGGACAACATCACAAATTTGTACCCAGTTCCGGGATAGATATTCCAACGTAGAGGTAACCAATTTAAAATTCCAGCTATTCAAATTTGTACTCAAAAAGGTCCCCAATTGAACTTGAAGAACATGGTCACCTCAGGAGGGTAAGACATCAACCAAGAGAAAGCTGAGCTCTTAAGCTCTGCTGGACCCCATGCAGAAGCATCTGGTACACTTACATAGCATGGCCAGAGGTACAAGGCAGCCAGCTAAGTGGGCACACAAGTCAGTATCATGTTGTCTTACACGAACTTCTTTGTGTTTCATAGCTCTACACAGAATGAGGCTTTGCCATTAAAATTTGAAGAGTAAATACACACACACACACAAACACTTGTATATGCACATAACTTCTGTTTGCTCACATCCAAATGAGTGGTGGACCATTGGCCGTGATATAGTTCAGAGGTAGCACTTAGGGCTAAGGCTGTGTCAGCTAGGGCAGTTAGGGCTAAGGCTGTGTCAGCTAGGGCAGTTAGGGCTAAGGCTGTGTCAGCTAGGGAAGGGGTAGCACTTAGGGCTAAGGCTGTGTCAGCTAGGGCAGTTTGGGCTAAGGCTATGTCAGCTAGGGCACTTAGGGCTAAGGCTGTGTCAGCTAGGGCAGGGGCACTTAGGGCTAAGGCTGTGTCAGCTAGGGCAGGGGTAGCACTTAGGGCTAAGCTAGGGTAGGGGCACTTAGGGCTAAGGCTGTGTCAGCTAGGGCAGGGGTAGCTAAGGTTGTGTCAGCTAGGGCAGGAGTAGCACTTATGGCTAAGGCTGTGTCAGCTAGGGCAGGAGTAGCACTTAGGGCTAAGGCCGTGATACTGTAGCTAGGGCAAGGGTGGCACTTAGGGCTAAGGCTGTGATAGCTAGGGCAGTTAGGGCTAAGGCTGTGTCAGCTAGGGCAGTTAGGGCTAAACTGTGAGCTAGGACAGGGGAAAGACTTAGGGTAAAAGCTTTGTGGTCTAGGGCACGGCTAGAAGATAAGGCTGTACTAGGGCCAGAACAAAGCCCTGGGGCATTGCCTCGGGTTATGTAACATGCAAAGATTGACTAAAAGTTAGAGCCAGCAATAGAAGGCAAAGAGACACACACACACACACACACACAGGGAAACGTTGTCTTGTTTTCCTCATGAGAAGATGCTCCGGCATGCGATGCAGCCTCCAGCTGGGATGAGGTGTATCCACCAACAAAACATATCGTCAAATCTTCATTAATCTCATTCCAACTGATCAGTGCCTCCATATGGACTGTTGTCAGTTTAATGTATGTGCATGCATGCTCGTGCATGTGCATGCATGTGTGGTGTTGGAATGCTGACTACACAATGTAGAGTATGTACACACATGGTGTGGCATTCAGATGGAGGCCATTCCAGTAATCAAAGTTAATAATATGTAGGGAGAAGCTAAGCAAGTTTATCGAAACACACAATGTCTCCTGACATGTCCACCTGTCTCTCCAGCTGATCTAGTGAGTGCTGCTCAGCTCTCTCCTGACATGTCCACCTGTCTCTCCAGCCGATCTAGTGAGTGCTGCTCAGCTCTCTCCTGACATGTCCACCTGTCTCTCCAGCCGATCTAGTGAGTGCTGCTCAGCTCTCTCCTGACATGTCCACTTTGTCCCACCCTGTGTAATGCTTGTTGGCACTGCGCAAGGGCACTGTATCAGGTTACCATCCATCCTGTTGTGATCTGCGCAGGGGCACTGTATCAGGTTACCATCCATCCTGTTGTGGTCTGCAGTCTTCCTGCAAGTGCACTTTGTCCGAGCCTTTCCTTGCTCCTCTCCTTCACTGCACGTGCACCATTGCTTGTTAATCACCGTGTCTCCACACACCACCCTCACATCACTGGAACTACACGGGAGTACCCTCCCTCCTCCCTCTACACATCTACATAGATGGTGTTCCTGTCTTTCTCTCGCCACTGGTGTGGGGTCCACAATCAATTTGCTTTCACCTTTCCTTCGGCCATTGAGCTGTTTTGTGCTGGGCCATGCGAGGCTCCTCCAGCCTGGAGCTATCTGTGGCTAGAAGTGTGAACAACATATTATCCCAACGCAGGGAACGACGACTAACCTTTGACCTTGTATGTATGACGCACGCACACGCACAAACATACACGGCTAATCTGGCACTGTCTCTCGGCACTTCGACACTCGAGAACACAAAGGGTTAAACTTACTTTGTGCCGTGAGTATTATCGCCTTGGCTCTTAAGGTTTGGAGAGGGGTCACGATCATTATCGTTGAAGTCATAGCTACCAGCAGCATTCTACACACAAGAGACATGCATTGGTGGTTACATCATGTTACACTTGTAGTTACAGCATGTTGGTGGTTACATCATGCTACATTTGTAGTTACAGCATGTTGGTGGTTACAGCATGTTACACTTGTAGTTACAGCATGTTGGTGGTTACAGCATGTTACACTTGTAGTTACAGCATGTTACACTTGTAGTTACAGCATGTTGGTGGTTACATCATGTTACACTTGTAGTTACAGCATGTTGGTGGTTACAACATGTTACACAAGCAACTAGAGCATGTTATGGAAGTATAGTTGGGCATGTTATCAAGGGTGGTGTCTACTCAAGAATTTATGAGCACTCTCTGTTATACAGGTCTACCAATACTGAAATAAGCATTGCGAGGATTAGGGCTCAGACTAAGCAATGGGAAGGCTAGGGCTTGCTAGGGTTCCAGCTAGGACTAGGGAGGCTAGGCTAGGGTTCCAGCTAGGGCTAGGACTAGGCTAGGGTTCCAGCTAGGACTAGGGAGGCTAGGCTAGGGTTCCAGCTAGGACTAGGGAGGCTAGGCTAGGGTTCCAGCTAGGACTAGGGAGGCTAGGCTAGGGTTCCAGCTAGGACTAGGGAGGCTAGGCTAGGGTTCCAGCTAGGACTAGGGAGGCTAGGCTAGGGTTCCAGCTAGGACTAGGGAGGCTAGGGTTCCAGCTAGGACTAGGGAGGCTAGGGTTCCAGCTAGGACTAGGGAGGCTAGGCTAGGGTTCCAGCTAGGACTAGGGAGGCTAGGGTTCCAGCTAGGACTAGGGAGGCTAGGGTTCCAGCTAGGACTAGGGAGGCTAGGCTAGGGTTCCAGCTAGGACTAGGGAGGCTAGGGTTCCAGCTAGGACTAGGGAGGCTAGGGTTCCAGCTAGGACTAGGGAGGCTAGGCTAGGGTTCCAGCTAGGACTAGGGAGGCTAGGGTTCCAGCTAGGACTAGGGAGGCTAGGCTAGGGTTCCAGCTAGGATTAGGGAGGCTAGGGTTCCAGCTAGGACTAGGGAGGCTAGGCTAGGGTTCCAGCTAGGACTAGGGAGGCTAAGCTAGGGTTACAGCTAGGACTAGGGAGGCTAGGGTTCCAGCTAGGACTAGGGAGGCTAGGCTAGGGTTCCAGCTAGGACTAGGGAGGCTAGGCTAGGGTTCCAGCTAGGACTAGGGAGGCTAGAGTTCCAGCTAGGACTAGGGAGGCTAGGCTAGGGTTCCAGCTAGGACTAGGGAGGCTAGGGTTCCAGCTAGGACTAGGGAGGCTAGGCTAGGGTTCCAGCTAGGACTAGGGAGGCTAGGCTAGGGTTCCAGCTAGGACTAGGGAGGCTAGGCTAGGGTTCCAGCTAGGACTAGGGAGGCTAGAGTTCCAGCTAGGACTAGGGAGGCTAGGCTAGGGTTCCAGCTAGGATTAGGGAGGCTAGGGTTCCAGCTAGGACTAGGGAGGCTAGGCTAGGGTTATAGCTAGGACTAGGGAGACTAGGCTAGGGTTACAGCTAGGACTAGGGAGACTAGGCTAGGGTTACAGCTAGGACTAGGGAGACTAGCTAGGGTTACAGCTAGGACTAGGGAGACTAGGCTAGGGTTATAGCTAGGACTAGGGAGACTAGGCTAGGGTTATAGCTAGGACTAGGGAGGCTAGGCTAGGCTTAAGACTATCCCAGGGAGGCTAGGGCATATGTAGTCCAGCACAGGATGGCTGGGCCAGGACTAAGGAGGCTAGGGCATATAGTATCTATAGGGGTAGAGTTGGGACTAGCATTAGGAAGGCTAGGGTTAGGAGAGTGGATAGGGCTAGGGTTAAGTCTAGAGAGGCTAGGACCAGGAAGGCTAGGGTTAGGTCTAGGGAGGCTAGGACCAGGAAGGCTAGGGTTAGGTCTAGGGAGGCTAAGACCAGGAAGGCTAGGGTTAGGACAGTGTATAGGTCTAGGGTTAGGTCTAGAGAGGGTGGGACCATGAAGGCTAGGGTTAGGATAAAGGAGCCAAGGTTATGGCTATGGCTGGAGGTAGGGCTACCACCAGGCCTAGTGTTGATCATACACACTTCTTGATTCTCTGTAATATATATTGGGTGAGCATCCATTGCCAGGGAAGTTGGTGTACATGCAGCAACTGCAAGCCTCCACACAGCAAGTCACACACACACACACACACATACGCTCAACTTACATAATTCTGTTTGATGTCAATGTTGCCGTGCTCCAGACCTGCAGGAAGACAAACATGTCGACCAAATATCACTGCAAGGCTCCCTGCACCATTAATTCAATATCTGGGGGTTACTATGCCCCCTGTAGCACTGAATCTCAATATCTGGGGGTTACAATGCCCCCTGCAGCACTGAATCTCAATATCTAGGGGTTACAATGCCCCCTGTAGCACTGAATCTCAATATCTAGGGGTTACAATGCCCCCTGTAGCACTGAGTTTCAATGTCTGGGGGTTATAATACTTCCTGTAGCACTGAACCCCAGTATGTACAATGCTTGCAGCAGTAGGGGTTAATCCCAAATCTTGCAGCAGAAGGGTTAAGCACAATGCTTGTAGCACTAGGGGTTAAGCACAATTCTTGTAGCAGTAGGGGTTGGGTTACAATGCCCCCTGTTGCACTGAATCTCAATATCTAGGGGTTACAATGCCCCCTGTAGCACTGAGTTTCAATGTCTGGGGGTTATAATACTTCCTGTAGCACTGAACCCTAGTATGTACAATGCTTGCAGCAGTAGGGGTTAATCCCAAGCTTGCAGCAGAAGGGTTAAGCACAATGCTTGTAGCACTAGGGGTTAAGCACAATTCTTGTAGCAGTAGGGGTTGGGTTACAATGCCCCCAGTAGCACTGAATCTCAATATCTAGGGGTTACAATGCCCCCTGTAGCACTGAGTTTCAATGTCTGGGGGTTATAATACTTCCTGTAGCACTGAACCCTAGTATGTACAATGCTTGCAGCAGTAGGGGTTAATCCCAAGCTTGCAGCAGAAGGGTTAAGCATAGTGCTTGTAGCACTAGGGGTTAAGCACAATTCTTGTAGCAGTAGGGGTTAAGTACAATACTTGGTTAACAATACTTGCAACAGCAGTCAGCAGAAGAATGGGTGCTTGATAGCAGTGGCATGCCAAGGCCATGCTGCATGGTACAGGACCACATAGTAGCACGCGCATGATTATGTATCAAGGCCATGCTGCATGGTACAGGGCCACATAGAAGCACGTGCATATGATTATGTATCAAGGCCATGCTGCATGGTACAGGGCCACATAGTAGCACGTGCATATGATTATGTATCAAGGCCATGCTGCACATGGTACAGGGCCACATAGAAGCACGCCCACATGATTATGTGGCCATGCTAGCTTTTTCAAAGTGCCTCAAAACAAAGAGACTTTGGAGCTTGTTGTGTGGTGAGCAGTCGTGCGGCAGAGATGGAAGCCACCTGTAGATTCTACTGCAGAACGGAGCAAATCAGTCCTTCAGAGATGCAGCAATCCTCACAGAGGAGTGGGAGTGTGTATCCAAGCAGAGGGCCACTCACCCGAACATGCCAGTCGATTGCTTCAAGAACCGCCTGCCAAAGCGCTCGCTACATTCAGTGAACTTTTTTCATCTTCCAAGGAAAATTTCACTGCACATTATTGCTCACGAACACAGCGAATCTATACCCCTCACCTCACATGCAACCTCGACCATCAGCGTTTTTGTCCGTTCTTCTCGCTCCGTGTCACAGCAGAGAGCGTGGCTGGACACATTCGAAAGTGACGAAGAGTTGTCCTTAATATCGATGTCGGCTCAAGATCTGTCACAGTGCGAGGAATGGGAGGAGTTTAGCTAGAGAGGCAGTGGAATGCAATGTTGGGAGACTGTCCATGATTTTGTGATGAGCAAGGTCAAGACGAAGACCTTCCACACCGAAGTTCAGTTATCCGAGCAAGTCGGTCACCTCCTAATTACTTGAGAGTCCTTCCTTAGGAGACGGACAATTTGGATCTGAATAATTCATGAGCAAATGCTCCTCCCCCTATATTACATAGGTTCAAGGTTCAGAGACACATTTTCTTGGAGACATTAACCCTTAGAACCCTATGCTCCCTAATATGGGCATGCCTCCCACCCTGTGGTCCCGGGGGGAAAAAAGACTCAAAAGTTCAAAGTTGATTATATTTATTGACAATGGAGAAAAAAATGAAAAAAGAGCGAAAAAAGGGGAAATACCCGGCCGAAAAACCGGCCGCCTCTATGTATCGGCCGAAAAACCAGCCGCTAGGGTTGCTAGGGTTGCTAGGGTTCTAAGAGTTAAGAACAACTTGTAGACTCACTTATGTTTGTGTGACGTCTAAATGCGGACTGGGCGTGGCCATTCTGTCGCTGCTAGGTAGCTGTTGTAACTTCCACATCAACCTTTGCACCTACACATTGCTCCAGATCTCTTTACAATTAGTGCCTGCTCACAGGAAGACTAGGGATGGCTGCGTACAAAGCTCTCACTCAGGAAACTAGCTACTGGTCAGTTATGGGATCTTGGTCGTGCTAGATCGCCGGCATAGGTGAGTATTAGTGCCTTACCCTCATGCCTACTAATGAGTTTCTCTACCCCGTGCTTGAGTGAGTTGACGAGAAGCAGCACCCGGCAATTATTATATTATAATAAATCTGGGTGTGGCCAAGATTTGACGCAGAACACCTGGACTCATCTCACGGATTCAGTTACTAGCCAGGGCTCCAAGTGCGGCATCCCAAACCAGTGCTTAGCAGGATGAAAGGGCAGAGCAATTGGTGTCCAGCATTTGTGATGCAGTTGAGTCGAACACGCAGAAGTACTGACTATTGACTGCAGAGCTTCGCAAGAATAGAAGACTCAAGCCTGATGTTAATTAGTTATCAGCCAGGCTCTAATTAGCTATAAGCCTGGCTCTATTAGCTATATTCCTGACACCACTCTAATTAGTTATAAGCCAGGCTATAATTAGTTATAAGCACAGCTCTAATTAGTTTAAGCACAGCTCTAATAGTTATAAGCACATCTCTAATTAGTTATAGTTATAAGCACAGCTCTAATTAGTTATAAGCACAACTCTAATAGTTATAAGCACAGCTCTAATTAGTTATACGCCTGGCTCTAATTAGTTAGTTTATAAGCATGTCATGCCTGGTTTTGATTAGTTATATATAATCCTCTTTTAATTTAAGCCTGGTTCATAATACGTACTGGGCCTTGCAACACGATGTGATGCGTAGAGACTATTTGTGAATGTTTAGCGACAACAACTTCACATTGCATCACACCTCGTCACTGGGAATAGACTCAAGTTCTGTTTCAGCGACAGTGCCGCATGATTTTTTTAACACTTTCTTGCCGTTCTCATTCCTGTGCATGGGAAGTGGCCTCGGGGGCTTTCAGGGACATCAGGGCGGAGGAGAATACCTGGAAGAATGGCGCCAATGAGGTAATAAGGTTTGGGAGGACAGCCACAATCTCCTCCCCTTCCTCCTCCCCCTTCTTCTATACCTTCTCCGCTCAGGACCAACCCCAGTAGCAGAATAGTCTACAGATTTCCTTCATCAGAGCGCCCATATCCCCTCAGGTGCAGATGGTGGAATCAACGGTATTTAATTTATGAATGGGTGTAGTCTATTGTGGGGTTCAAAGTGCACCAACAATGTTAGCGGTCGCTGAATTATGAACGGGCAGCAACCACAAACAATGACATGTTGCGATGGGATGCAACATCGAGCGACATGTTGCGATGGGGCATGACATCGAGCGACATGTTGCGATGGGATGCATCATCGAGCGACATGTTGCGATGGGGCATGACATCGAGCGACATGTTGCGTTGGGACGCGACATCGAGCGACATGTTGCAATGGGACACGACATCGTGCGACATGTAAAACTGGCATTAGCTATAATCCTGCCATGAGGGAGTGGCACAGAGATGCATGCACTCCATGTAATGAGGGAGTGGCAAAGAGATGCATGCACTCCATGTCATGAGGGAGTGGCACAGAGATGCATGCACTCCATGCCATGAGGGAGTGGCACAGAGATGCATGCACTCCATGTCATGAGGGAGTGGCACAGAGATGCATGCACTCCATGTCATGAGGGAGTGGCACAGAGATGCATGCACTCCATGTCATGAGGGAGTGGCACAGAGATGCATGCCATGAGAGAGTGGCACAGAGATGCATGCACTCCATGCCATGAGAGAGTGGCACAGAGATGCAGGGTGAACTATATTTAAATCATGCAAGTGTTGTAAATACAAGCAAAATCTCAGAGGGTCCTCTCGGCAGGTGTGTAGATGTGCTCACTCACCGGCTGCCTACATATGTGCGCAGGGGCATCATCTTTGTGGAAAAATGACAGAATCCACACACATTATGACCCTCTTGATATCTTAATTCTTACTTGATTTTTATCAAAGATGCCACACTAAAAACTGGAGAAATTCCCCCTAATAAGATATATGGTTTTTCGCTCTCAAATAAGCATTTGAGATGAACAACTCGGCTGACTGTCAAAAGGAAAGAAGGCTTTTGACGTTGCAAAACTTGCTGGTCCACTAATGGATTCTATGCTCATAAAACTCAAACTCACTACTACAGGATTTTGAAGTAAACAGCATCTGCTAATACTTATATCATTAGCACCAAAACAAAGTAATGTTTTCTGTTGGTGCAGCTGCAAGTCGTCTTATCAGCTTCTCTTCAAAAATACCAATTAATGTAAGCTTCAGTGTGTATCTTCAAGCTTCAGTGTGTATCTTCCACCCCAGCCATTGTTCAGAGAGAAACAACTACTTCACATATCCAGAAATTTTCCGTGCACAAGGCTCCCTCAGAGTTTGAGGGTGTATAGTATTAGGAATGGGCTATCTGGCATTCCCGTGGACGCCGACAACTGCAAGGCTAGACCTTTGCAGCTGCCATAGCAATGGTTGTAGTTTGTAGCTATGTGTTTAATCAACACAGCTGGGGCTTAGCTCTACCACTGTCCCTATAAGCAGTGGTAGATCTAGGAGATGAATTATTGGGAAGAGCACTAGCAGAGCTACAAACATTCCTCTTGGCAGTGGTAGATCTAGGAGATGAATTATTGGGAAGAGCACTAGCAGAGCTACAGACATTCCTCTTGGCAGTGGTAGATCTAGGAGATGAATTATTGGGAACAGCACTAGCAGAGCTACAGACATTCCTCTTGGCAGTGGTAGGTCTAGGAGATGAATTATTGGGACAGCACTAGCAGAGCTACAGACATTCCTCTTGGCAGTGGTAGGTCTAGGAGATGAATTATTGGGAACAGCACTGGCAGAGCTACAGACATTCCTCTTGGTAGTGGTAGGTCTAGGAGATGAATTATTGGGAACAGCACTGGCAGAGCTACAGACATTCCTCTTGGTAGTGGTAGATCTAGGAGATGAATTATTGGGAACAGAGCTACAGACATTCCTCTTGGTAGTGGTAGATCTAGGAGATGAATTATTGGGAACAGCACTAGCAAAGCTACAGACATTCCTCTTGCCAGTGGTAGGTCTAGGAGATGAATTATTGGGAACAGCACTAGCAGAGCTACAGACATTCCTCTTGGCAGTGGTAGGTCTAGTGGTCTTGGAGACTTGGAGATACCTCCTCCACATACAGTAGAGGTCAAAATACGCACTACATTTACGTTGCGTTGGGTTTCCGTGCAAAGTCCACGGAGTGCATGGGCATCCGTAGACTTCATTTTAACGGTATTTAAAATAAAAAAATTTATGCTGTATATATCTTGTCGAGAGCTGTATCTTGTCCAGAGTTGCAGCATTCGAGCAGCTCTGGTAAGCTTTGTGCATTCCATGAGCTAATATTGTATCCGGTCAAGCGACCAGTGAGCTGTGGTGATGTAGAGAGCTATTGCATCGAGCGTCAGTCAACTGTAGCAATGTCTGGATACTGTACACAAGCCACGGTCAGCTATGGTGATGTCGAGAGCTACTGCAGCCAGTGAGCTGAGTTGATAAAGAAGCCACGAGCTCAGGTGATAACGAGGCCACTCCAGTCAAGCTGTTCCCCATCTAAGAACAGGACATAGTGAGTGAGTGGAGGCAATAACTGAACATTTGTTCAGCTCTGTCGATGTCGAGAGCGACTCCAACAACTAGTCCAACCAGTATACATGTAGTTTCTAGTTCTTGAGATGGGCCACCTCGGAGCATGCTGGTGGGAGTGGAGTGCAGCTTTCTTGCAGAGGTGGAAGCTTATGTGGTCAAGCTGCAGCTGCAAGTAATGGATTATGCTACAAGTCTAGGGAGGGCAGGAAACCTTGTGCTTGCCAACACCGTTGGTAAGGTGAGAGAGAGGTCACTTGATTCCTTAGAAACAGTGTACGATAGGACCTGTCACTTGGTTTCTTAGCAACAGTGTACGATAGCACATGTCACTTGATTCCTTAGCAACAGTGTACGATAGCACCTGCCACTTGATTCCTTAGCAACAGTGTACGATAGCACCTGTCACTTGATTCCTTAGCAACAGTGTACGATAGCACATGTCACTTGATTCCTTAGCAACAGTGAACGATAGCACCTGTCACTTGGTGGATGATAGCACCTGTCACTTGATTCCTTAGCAACAGTGTGCGATAGCACCTGCCACCTGATTCCTTAGCAACAGTGTACGATACACTTGATTCCTTAGCAACAGTGTATGATAGCACCTGTCACTTGTTCCTTAGCAACAGTGTATGATAGCACCTGTCACTTAATTCCTTAGCAACAGTGTACGATAGCACCTGTCACTTGATTCCTTAGCAACAGTGTACGATAGCACCTGTCACTTGATTCCTTAGCAACAGCACCTGTCACATCATTCCTTAGCAACAGTGTACGATAGCACCTGTCACTTGATTCCTTAGCAACAGTGAACGATAGCACCTGTCACTTGGTGGATGATAGCACCTGTCACTTTATTCCTTAGCAACAGTGTGCGATAGCACCTGCCACCTGATTCCTTAGCAACAGTGTACGATAGCACCTGTCACTTGATTCCTTAGCAACAGTGTATGATAGCACCTGTCACTTGATTCCTTAGCAACAGTGTATGATAGCACCTGTCACTTAATTCCTTAGCAACAGTGTACGATAGCACCTGTCACTTGATTCCTTAGCAACAGTGTACGATAGCACCTGTCACTTGATTCCTTAGCAACAGTGTATGATAGCACCTGTCACTTAATTCCTTAGCAACAGTGTACGATAGCACCTGTCACTTGATTCCTTAGCAACAGTGTACGATAGCACCTGTCACTTGATTCCTTAGCAACAGCACCTGTCACATCATTCCTTAGCAACAGTGTACGATAGCACCTGTCACTTGATTCCTTAGCAACAGTGAACGATAGCACCTGTCACTTGGTGGATGATAGCACCTGTCACTTTATTCCTTAGCAACAGTGTGCGATAGCACCTGCCACCTGATTCCTTAGCAACAGTGTACGATAGCACCTGTCACTTGATTCCTTAGCAACAGTGTATGATAGCACCTGTCACTTGATTCCTTAGCAACAGTGTATGATAGCACTTTCACTTGATTCCTTAGCCGATAGCACCAGTTATTTGATTCCTTATCAGTGTACGATTTATCAACAACAAAACCACATGATCACACGAAATAAAGCCACACCCATTAAGTGTGCAATGCACATACTCCCACTCACCGTCATCGACCACAGCTATGACCACACCCACTCCAGTAATGTTGCTCTGCCAGACAAGAGTAATGTTTATATCGTGGCCAGCCTCCTTAGAATTCAGCTACAGAGCAAATATAACAAATATAACAATAATGATGATTGGGGGTTTCATTTAGGGGGGCCTTGGAACCTTTTTGACGCCCCCACCCCACCTAAATCCAGATATCTCCAGTTGCCCCCCTTTGGACAATTTTCTAAATGAAACCCTGATGATGGTGATGATAATAAATGAAGGGGTCTTTACCAATTAGAAAAGGCAATCGTTGTATTGATTACACCATTACATTCAGAAGGGTGGCTAGCACCTTCTGATATAACAAAGTCATAATTCTCTAACATTAGCTCAGGCATGTCGGCCAAAACATCAGCTACCTTCCAAGCTGATAGAGTGAGCATTAGTCATTCAATTGCATTCAGTATTAATCTCTACCCCCATGCTCAAGCTATTCTACTCCTTTGCTTGAGCTAGACTAACATTGCGTCCACATTGACGAGAATATGGCAAGTTCCACACAGGATATGGGGATATGGAGGGGGGGGGGAAGGGAATGTTTGCTGTGCCAACCCATTTCCATAAACGCAACAGTCTGCAGAGAAGTGAACAAGAGGAAGGACTAGTGACTATATATCTCTCCTTTGAAGAGCTTGGGGCATGATGTGCACTTCATGCTAATAAAAATTGCGCTTGATTGATTGCTCAGGGGTGGGGGAGGAGTTTGGTTTCCGTTACGGATATCCCCTCCTTCCCACGTGACACATTGCATGTAATTCTAGACACTCCCCAAGTTTTACTTATGTGAAGTTCGTTTATAGTGGCTTATCAGTTACACACAATTAGAGCTACTTCTATAGTTAGTCTTGTGGCTTATCAGCTACACACAAGTAGCATTTGTGGTCTAAAGCATCAAGTATCTTATGTAGTGACACAAAGACAATCAGAATCATCATGCAGAGTGAGCGCTGGAGAGATCTTGCATATTACAACAAACGTTTCGCTTAGTGGACAAATCCATTCCATTCCAAGTCTGTATGGAACATGGACAATAAACTTAGTTTTGAAGAGGTTCATCGCTTGGTTTACTCATGCGAGCAACCAATGCTTCTCGTCACACCGATATTTAGTACTGTAGTGGATAGAATGAGAATAGAGTCGGTACAATAGAACCGAGCAATATAACGAACACTTCGGGACCAGAAGGTGTTCATTATAGTGAAATGTTTGTTATACTGAAAGTAATGATGACATAATTTCGTATTGTGTTGAATACACTGTTTTTCCTCCTGTAGGCCCCAGATGCTGTTCAGTGGCTTGATGGTTTTCTGGAAAGTAGGGTATATATTACCAATACCAAATTCGGTAGCTACTCTAGCAAAAGAATAACCCTTTCCACACATTTCCACCACCTTTTCCTTCTGCTTCAACGTCAAGTTTTTCCGCTTGGCAGACATCTCAAAGAAGTCAGCTGCTACAATCCTAGGCTACCGGACACACGGAGTCACGTGTACGCGAGCGATGACTGCACGCGCGTGACTCGTGCGAGTAATTACTTTAAACACCGGTCTGGTCCGCGTTTGCGTTTGCTATACCGAGACATCCGGATAAGTGAGTTCCGTTATACAGAGGTTCTACTGTTACCATGGTGATTGAAAAGTAAGCACAATCTTGCGAGAAGTGGGAAGGATTTTGACTTGAAAGGAGTGAATGTTTTACACAGAGAGAGAGACAACTACACAGGGAGAGAGACAACTGCACAGGGAGAGAGACAACTGCACAGGGAGAGAGACAACTACACAGGGAGAGAGACAACTACACAGGGAGAGAGACAACTGCACAGGGAGAGAGACAACTGCACAGGGAGAGAGACAACTGCACAGGGAGAGAGACAACTGCACAGGGAGAGAGACAACTGCACAGGGAGAGAGACAACTACACAGAGAGAGAGACAACTGCACAGAGAGAGAGACAACTGCACAGGGAGAGAGACAACTGCACAGAGAGAGAGACAACTACACAGAGAGAGAGACAACTGCACAGGGAGAGAGACAACTACACAGGGAGAGAGACAACTACACAGGGAGAGAGACAACTGCACAGGGAGAGAGACAACTGCACAGGGAGAGAGACAACTGCACAGAGAGAGAGACAACTACACAGAGAGAGAGACAACTGCACAGAGAGAGAGACAACTGCACAGGGAGAGAGACAACTACACAGAGAGAGAGACAACTACACAGGGAGAGAGACAACTGCACAGGGAGAGAGACAACTGCACAGGGAGAGAGACAACTGCACAGGGAGAGAGACAACTGCACAGGGAGAGAGACAACTGCACAGGGAGAGAGACAACTGCACAGGGAGAGAGACAACTACACAGAGAGAGAGACAACTGCACAGGGAGAGAGACAACTGCACAGGGAGAGAGACAACTGCACAGGGAGAGAGACAACTGCACAGGGAGAGAGACAACTGCACAGGGAGAGAGACAACTACACAGAGAGAGAGACAACTACACAGAGAGAGAGACAACTGCACACAGAGAGAGACAACTGCACAGGGAGAGAGACAACTGCACAGGGAGAGAGACAACTGCACAGGGAGAGAGACAACTACACAGGGAGAGAGACAACTGCACAGGGAGAGAGACAACTACACAGGGAGAGAGACAACAACACAGAGAGAGAGACAACTGCACAGGGAGAGAGACAACTGCACAGGGAGAGAGACAACTGCACAGGGAGAGAGACAACTGCACAGGGAGAGAGACAACTGCACAGGGAGAGAGACAACTGCACAGGGAGAGAGACAACTACACAGAGAGAGAGACAACTACACAGGGAGAGAGACAACTGCACAGGGAGAGAGACAACTGCACAGGGAGAGAGACAACTGCACAGGGAGAGAGACAACTGCACAGGGAGAGAGACAACTGCACACAGAGAGAGACAACTGCACAGGGAGAGAGACAACTGCACAGGGAGAGAGACAACTGCACAGGGAGAGAGACAACTACACAGGGAGAGAGACAACTGCACAGGGAGAGAGACAACTGCACAGGGAGAGAGACAACTACACAGAGAGAGAGACAACTACACAGGGAGAGAGACAACTGCACAGGGAGAGAGACAACTGCACAGGGAGAGAGACAACTGCACAGAGAGAGAGACAACTACACAGAGAGACAACTACACAGGGAGAGAGACAACTACACAGAGAGAGAGACAACTACACAGAGAGAGAGACAACTACACAGAGAGAGAGACAACTACACAGAGAGACAACTGCACAGGGAGAGAGACAACTGCACAGGGAGAGAGACAACTGCACAGGGAGAGAGACAACTACACAGAGAGAGAGACAACTACACAGAGAGACAACTACACAGGGAGAGAGACAACTGCACAGAGAGAGAGACAACTGCACAGGGAGAGAGACAACTGCACAGGGAGAGAGACAACTGCACAGGGAGAGAGACAACTGCACAGGGAGAGAGACAACTGCACAGGGAGAGGGACAACTACACAGGGAGAGAGATAACTGCACAGGGAGAGAGACAACTGCACAGGGAGAGAGACAACTGCACAGGGAGAGAGATAACTGCACAGGGAGAGAGACAACTGCACAGGGAGAGAGACAACTGCACAGGGAGAGAGACAACTGCACAGGGAGAGAGACAACTGCACAGGGAGAGAGACAACTGCACAGGGAGAGAGACAACTACACAGGGAGAGAGACAACTGCACAGGGAGAGAGACAACTGCACAGGGAGAGAGACAACTACACAGAGAGAGAGACAACTGCACAGGGAGAGAGACAACTGCACAGGGAGAGAGACAACTACACAGGGAGAGAGACAACTGCACAGGGGGAGAGACAACTGCACAGAGAGAGAGACAACTGCACAGGGAGAGAGACAACTGCACAGGGAGAGAGACAACTGCACAGAGAGAGAGACAACTGCACAGAGAGAGAGACAACTACACAGGGAGAGAGACAACTACACAGGGAGAGAGACAACTGCACAGGGGGAGAGACAACTGCACAGGGAGAGAGACAACTACACAGGGAGAGAGACAACTGCACAGGGGGAGAGACAACTACACAGGGAGAGAGACAACTGCACAGGGGGAGAGACAACTGCACAGGGAGAGAGACAACTGCACAGGGAGAGAGACAACTGTACAGGGAGAGAGACAACTGCACAGGGAGAGAGACAACTGCACAGAGAGAGATAACTGCACAGGGAGAGAGACAACTGCACAGGGAGAGAGACAACTACACAGAGAGAGGGACAACTGCACAGGGAGAGAGATAACTGCACAGGGAGAGAGACAACTGCACAGGGAGAGAGACAACTGCACAGGGAGAGAGACAACTGCACAGGGAGAGAGACAACTGCACAGGGAGAGAGACAACTGCACAGGGAGAGAGACAACTGCACAGAGAGAGAGACAACTGCACAGGGAGAGAGACAACTGCACAGGGAGAGAGACAACTACACAGAGAGAGATAACTGCACAGGGAGAGAGACAACTGCACAGGGAGAGAGACAACTACACAGAGAGAGGGACAACTGCACAGGGAGAGAGATAACTGCACAGGGAGAGAGACAACTGCACAGAGAGAGAGACAACTGCACAGAGAGAGAGACAACTGCACAGGGAGAGAGACAACTACACAGGGAGAGAGACAACTGCACAGGGAGAGAGACAACTGCACAGGGAGAGAGACAACTACACAGGGAGAGAGACAACTGCACAGGGAGAGAGACAACTGCACAGGGAGAGAGACAACTGCACAGGGAGAGAGACAACTGCACAGGGAGAGAGACAACTGCACAGGGAGAGGGACAACTACACAGAGAGAGAGACAACTGCACAGGAAGAGAGACAACTGCACAGGGAGAGAGACAACTACACAGAGAGAGAGACAACTGCACAGAGAGAGAGACAACTGCACAGGGAGAGAGACAACTGCACAGGGAGAGAGACAACTGCACAGGGAGAGAGACAACTGCACAGGGAGAGAGACAACTGCACAGAGAGAGAGACAACTGCACAGGGAGAGAGACAACTACACAGGGAGAGAGACAACTGCACAGGGAGAGAGACAACTGCACAGGGAGAGAGACAACTACACAGGGAGAGAGACAACTGCACAGGGAGAGAGACAACTGCACAGGGAGAGAGACAACTACACAGGGAGAGAGACAACTGCACAGAGAGAGAGACAACTACACAGAGAGAGAGACAACTGCACAGAGAGAGAGACAACTACACAGAGAGAGAGACAACTGCACAGGGAGAGAGACAACTGCACAGAGAGAGAGACAACTACACAGAGAGAGAGACAACTACACAGGGAGAGAGACAACTGCACAGGGAGAGAGACAACTGCACAGAGAGAGAGACAACTGCACAGAGAGAGAGACAACTGCACAGGGAGAGAGACAACTGCACAGGGAGAGAGACAACTGCACAGGGAGAGAGACAACTGCACAGGGAGAGAGACAACTACACAGGGAGAGAGACAACTGCACAGGGAGAGAGACAACTGCACAGGGAGAGAGACAACTGCACAGAGAGAGAGACAACTACACAGGGAGAGAGACAACTACACAGGGAGAGAGACAACTGCACAGGGAGAGAGACAACTGCACAGGGAGAGAGACAACTGCACAGGGAGAGAGACAACTACACAGGGAGAGAGACAACTACACAGGGAGAGAGACAACTGCACAGGGAGAGAGACAACTGCACAGGGAGAGAGACAACTGCACAGGGAGAGAGACAACTGCACAGGGAGAGAGACAACTGCACAGAGAGAGAGACAACTGCACAGGGAGAGAGACAACTGCACAGGGAGAGAGACAACTGCACAGGGAGAGAGACAACTGCACAGGGAGAGAGACAACTGCACAGGGAGAGAGACAACTGCACAGGGAGAGAGACAACTGCACAGGGAGAGAGACAACTGCACAGAGAGAGAGACAACTGCACAGGGAGAGAGACAACTGCACAGGGAGAGAGACAACTACACAGGGAGAGAGACAACTGCACAGGGAGAGAGACAACTGCACAGGGAGAGAGACAACTGCACAGAGAGAGAGACAACTGCACAGGGAGAGAGACAACTGCACAGGGAGAGAGACAACTACACAGAGAGAGAGACAACTACACAGAGAGACAACTACACAGGGAGAGAGACAACTGCACAGGGAGAGAGACAACTACACAGAGAGAGAGACAACTACACAGAGAGAGAGACAACTACACAGGGAGAGGGACAACTGCACAGAGAGAGAGACAACTGCACAGGGAGAGAGACAACTGCACACAGAGAGAGACAACTGCACAGGGAGAGAGACAACTGCACAGGGAGAGAGACAACTGCACAGGGAGAGAGACAACTGCACAGAGAGAGAGACAACTGCACAGGGAGAGAGACAACTGCACAGAGAGAGAGACAACTGCACAGGGAGAGAGACAACTGCACAGAGAGAGAGACAACTGCACAGGGAGAGAGACAACTGCACAGGGAGAGAGACAACTGCACAGGGAGAGAGACAACTGCACAGAGAGAGAGACAACTGCACAGGGAGAGAGACAACTACACAGAGAGAGAGACAACTGCACAGGGAGAGAGACAACTACACAGGGAGAGAGACAACTACACAGGGAGAGAGACAACTGCACAGGGAGAGAGACAACTACACAGAGAGAGAGACAACTGCACAGGGAGAGAGACAACTGCACAGGGAGAGAGACAACTGCACAGGGAGAGAGACAACTGCACAGGGAGAGAGACAACTACACAGGGAGAGAGACAACTACACAGGGAGAGAGACAACTGCACAGGGAGAGAGACAACTGCACAGGGAGAGAGACAACTGCACAGGGAGAGAGACAACTGCACAGGGAGAGAGACAACTGCACAGGGAGAGAGACAACTGCACAGGGAGAGAGACAACTGCACAGAGAGAGAGACAACTGCACAGGGAGAGAGACAACTGCACAGGGAGAGAGACAACTACACAGGGAGAGAGACAACTGCACAGGGAGAGAGACAACTGCACAGGGAGAGAGACAACTGCACAGAGAGAGAGACAACTGCACAGGGAGAGAGACAACTGCACAGGGAGAGAGACAACTACACAGAGAGAGAGACAACTACACAGAGAGACAACTACACAGGGAGAGAGACAACTGCACAGGGAGAGAGACAACTACACAGAGAGAGAGACAACTACACAGAGAGAGAGACAACTACACAGGGAGAGGGACAACTGCACAGAGAGAGAGACAACTGCACAGGGAGAGAGACAACTGCACACAGAGAGAGACAACTGCACAGGGAGAGAGACAACTGCACAGGGAGAGAGACAACTGCACAGGGAGAGAGACAACTGCACAGAGAGAGAGACAACTGCACAGGGAGAGAGACAACTGCACAGAGAGAGAGACAACTGCACAGGGAGAGAGACAACTGCACAGAGAGAGAGACAACTGCACAGGGAGAGAGACAACTGCACAGGGAGAGAGACAACTGCACAGGGAGAGAGACAACTGCACAGAGAGAGAGACAACTGCACAGGGAGAGAGACAACTACACAGAGAGAGAGACAACTGCACAGGGAGAGAGACAACTACACAGGGAGAGAGACAACTACACAGGGAGAGAGACAACTGCACAGGGAGAGAGACAACTACACAGAGAGAGAGACAACTGCACAGGGAGAGAGACAACTGCACAGGGAGAGAGACAACTGCACAGGGAGAGAGACAACTGCACAGGGAGAGAGACAACTACACAGGGAGAGAGACAACTACACAGGGAGAGAGACAACTGCACAGGGAGAGAGACAACTGCACAGGGAGAGAGACAACTACACAGGGAGAGAGACAACTGCACAGGGAGAGAGACAACTGCACAGAGAGAGAGACAACTGCACAGAGAGAGAGACAACTGCACAGGGAGAGAGACAACTGCACAGGGAGAGAGACAACTGCACAGGGAGAGAGACAACTGCACAGGGAGAGAGACAACTGCACAGGGAGAGAGACAACTGCACAGGGAGAGAGACAACTGCACAGGGAGAGGGACAACTGCACAGAGAGAGAGACAACTACACAGAGAGAGAGACAACTGCACAGGGAGAGAGACAACTGCACAGGGAGAGAGACAACTACACAGGGAGAGAGACAACTGCACAGGGAGAGGGACAACTGCACAGAGAGAGAGACAACTGCACAGGGAGAGAGACAACTGCACAGGGAGAGAGACAACTACACAGAGAGAGAGACAACTGCACAGAGAGAGAGACAACTGCACAGGGAGAGAGACAACTGCACAGGGAGAGAGACAACTACACAGGGAGAGAGACAACTGCACAGAGAGAGAGACAACTACACAGGGAGAGAGACAACTGCACAGGGAGAGAGACAACTACACAGGGAGAGAGACAACTGCACAGGGAGAGAGACAACTACACAGGGAGAGAGACAACTGCACAGGGAGAGAGACAACTGCACAGGGAGAGAGACAACTACACAGGGAGAGAGACAACTGCACAGAGAGAGAGACAACTGCACAGGGAGAGAGACAACTGCACAGAGAGAGAGACAACTGCACAGGGAGAGAGACAACTGCACAGGGAGAGAGACAACTGCACAGGGAGAGAGACAACTGCACAGGGAGAGAGACAACTGCACAGGGAGAGAGACAACTGCACAGGGAGAGAGACAACTACACAGGGAGAGAGACAACTGCACAGGGAGAGAGACAACTGCACAGGGAGAGAGACAACTGCACAGGGAGAGAGACAACTGCACAGGGAGAGAGACAACTGCACAGGGAGAGAGACAACTGCACAGAGAGAGAGACAACTGCACAGAGAGAGAGACAACTGCACAGGGAGAGAGACAACTGCACAGGGAGAGAGACAACTGCACAGGGAGAGAGACAACTGCACAGGGAGAGAGACAACTGCACAGGGAGAGAGACAACTGCACAGGGAGAGAGACAACTGCACAGGGAGAGGGACAACTGCACAGAGAGAGAGACAACTACACAGGGAGAGAGACAACTGCACAGGGAGAGGGACAACTGCACAGAGAGAGAGACAACTGCACAGGGAGAGAGACAACTGCACAGGGAGAGAGACAACTACACAGAGAGAGAGACAACTGCACAGAGAGAGAGACAACTGCACAGGGAGAGAGACAACTGCACAGGGAGAGAGACAACTACACAGGGAGAGAGACAACTGCACAGAGAGAGAGACAACTACACAGGGAGAGAGACAACTGCACAGGGAGAGAGACAACTACACAGGGAGAGAGACAACTGCACAGGGAGAGAGACAACTACACAGGGAGAGAGACAACTGCACAGGGAGAGAGACAACTGCACAGGGAGAGAGACAACTACACAGGGAGAGAGACAACTGCACAGAGAGAGAGACAACTGCACAGGGAGAGAGACAACTGCACAGAGAGAGAGACAACTGCACAGGGAGAGAGACAACTGCACAGGGAGAGAGACAACTGCACAGGGAGAGAGACAACTACACAGAGAGAGAGACAACTGCACAGGGAGAGAGACAACTGCACAGAGAGAGAGACAACTGCACAGAGAGAGAGACAACTGCACAGGGAGAGAGACAACTGCACAGGGAGAGAGACAACTGCACAGGGAGAGACACAGGGAGAGAGACAACTGCACAGGGAGAGAGACAGCTGCACAGGGAGATAGCAGATCTGGATTAAGCAGAACACACCCTCACTGAACAAAGAGGAACAGCCATAATCTCTCCGCCATAACCACCAGGTGGTGTCAACAGACAGTAGGAGGGAGAGGAAACCAAAAGTCAGCGCAATAGTGCGATTAGCATCATGTGACTGCATTCAGCTGATGAAGACCAACACTGATGGTCGATAGCTCCTGGAAAGCTTAGAATATTTGTTTGTGAAAACAAGAACTGGTTGCCACAACTGTCACTACTTCGACGACTGAATTGTTTCTTGGGATATGAATATTGCTAAGGACCAGATTAAAATATCTTTTCATGCAAAAAGTGAAGAGCTAGAGAAGTGAGGTGAGTTACTCCAGGTTCCTATAGTACCGGTCAAGAATATTGAAATTTGATTTTGGCGAATATCATGCATGGTCAATCTTTCGTAAAACATAGTGATCGCGCCGGTGACCACACTCACATCAAACAACAAAAAATGTTGCCAAATCAACACGATATACATGTTTATATATATATTTTTTATAGTCCCATTTGCAAGAGTAGAGTTTGAGTCGACTCGGACAGCTCACTAGGGACTGGCTGAACAATAATTAACACCAACGTGTGGAGTATAATGATCTATGCCACAAGCAGTGCTACTAAAACTAAGTGGGTAACTCTAATTCTGCTCCAAGTGGGTCACCTCAATATTCATATATGCACAAATCTACACACAGAAAAGTTCCATACCAGATGCCATTGCTTTGCAAACATGGGGTCGTTCAGTTGCAAGTAATCTGTCCTTTTCTCCCTCAGTAGTGCCTTCTCCTTGGATGCCCAAAAGAGTGCTGGATGCTCAGACAACAAAAAATCCAGCTGCCCTTGATCTTCTTTGTCCCGCTTTTCCCTCAGACCTCGGTCACCTGACATCCGTTGGACGCTAGGTTCTTGGTGGAACCTGAAGACACCAGGAAAGGGGTCCACTCTACCAACATTTACCAGCCCTAGCTCCACAGCTATTCTGTCGGCCTTTTCTTCATCACTCTCCTTCAACAAAATGTTGTGAAGTGTCCATTCGGTGGAGGTAGGAGTTTGAACAAGTTTGACAAGCCACTCTGCACCGTCCTGATCTTCCATGTCTTTATATTTTAATATTTCAGGCTTATACCTTCTATTGGATAAGCCACTGTTATCGTTAGATTTGTCCTCCACAGATTCATCCTCAAATCCTAATGTTCCCGCCTCACCACCCGTAGTGAGAACGGACTTGACTTTCGCTTTCCTTGAGTGAGAATTTGTTCCCGAGTTCTCCAATTTGGTGGGGTCTGAGAGCGATACTTTAGTCGAGAAGATTATTAGAGTTAGAAACAAAACACCTAACATATAGCCTCTTTCGGACAACCACGACATCTTCCAGCTTGTTTGTTTGTTTGCGGGTGTCTTTCGAACACCACGCCCTCTTATTTAGCAAGAAGGCGGGGCTTGGAAACGGCACTCTGGCGCGCATGCTCAGTGCTGTGTTCTGGTACTAAATAGCCCTGAACAGAAAAACAACGACAACAACTTATCTAAAGCTTGAGACTAAATTCCCATAATTTTTCCCCCGATGCCTCAAAACTGCAGTTTGCCCAGCTGGCAGGTTTTACTTTGGACTAATATAATAATCCTTACTCTCCTCTATTTCCTGTGAGTGCTATATATAATGTTTGTAGTGCTTACTTGACTGGTAAGTCTTGGGCTTTTTGTGTAGGTCAAAAGAGATCACCTGATGCTGGTCAAGAAAAGTGTAATCAGCACCTAACTAAAGCTAGCACACACCCCAATACTAATGTAAAAAAGCAAACTACAAACTATGTCAGTGCAAAAAATCGAGAACGAGCTTTCAAAAGTAATCCCTGGAAAAAAAATTCAAGTCAGCTCTCACCTAAACTCAATTTTGATGCCAACTCATCTTTGAAAATCAGGCTAGGAATAAGCTCTTCTTAAATTCAAATGCCAATATATCAGAATTTGTTATACCAGTAGCTTAGAGAGATGAGGACTTTAATAAACTTTTTCACCCAAAACTTCCCGTCAGCAGATAAAGACCCTGCTAAAGAAATACAAATATCATCTTCCCTTGGAAGGGATGGAATTATCTATACACACATGAAGAAGTGGCCAAGTACTCATCTGTTCATGTTCTATCTTTCTATGCAGCTACACTTATTACTGTGCTCACATTCTTGTGCCCCCCCCCCCCCCCCCCCCCCCCCCCACCTGGTCAAAAGGTATACTCCACAAATCTGGTCACATGTAACTCTGCTAATTTCGGCCCTATCAATGATAAATTGGTAAGATTTTAAATGAAATCGTACCATGATACTTTGACAAATTCTGGCTGTCTAATGACTTTGTAGACCTATCTATCCAGACAGAGCCATTAGGCTGACTAGACTGAAGCCTAGGGACGCCGCAGGGACTAGGAGCCCATCATTTT
This sequence comes from Cladorhizidae sp. MBARI D1340-BT2, assembly GCA_028752905.1. Classification (NCBI taxonomy): domain Eukaryota; kingdom Metazoa; phylum Porifera; class Demospongiae; order Poecilosclerida; family Cladorhizidae; species Cladorhizidae sp. MBARI D1340-BT2. The sequence goes on from JAQNBH010000010.1 coordinate 9,272,958, forward strand.
TTTGGCTGAGGCACTGTTACCAGCACCCTAGGGGTCCAATGGTTAAAGGCACTTTGCACTCTGCGCCAAATTGATACATGATACTTGTTAAGCCTTCAATTAGTTTACAGATGTTTAGAATGCTCGTTTCCAAAAACTTGCAAGGACATCTTCCCTCTGATGCATACACATATATTTTTCCCCTTTTGGTGGCAAACTGTTTTGGCGAGTGTTCTTCTCTGCTCTCAAACATAACCTCTACTCTGAAACTAAACAGTCGAGCTCTGATGCACATGGAATCGTCTGTGCTCAGGAAAACTGATTTCAGTTCATTTTTTTGGTTGAATTATGAGGAAAGTTTTTAATTGAAGGTGTTTTTTTACATGAGCTCATAGTGAAAAGAATTTTAAAATTAACTGCACTTTATCAATACAATAAATATCCTTCCAATGTAAATTTTCTATTTATTAAATATAAGTACAGGAACAACATTAAGTCTCGTAGTTCAAATATGTAAATTTCATTTTGTATAATTGATGAATTTCTACATGTCCTAATAAATAAGAATTTTGTTTTACCTTCTATTTTTTTGTATTAAAACCCCACATAAATTAAAATTAATTAATTCTCTTATATAGCATCTATTAATAAGTAATTAACTGCTTCCTTATTGCAGGGAAACGAATTGTGTGTTTTTTTCCCTTTCCTACAACAAATTACTAATAATTTATTAAAATTACATATTGTGTGTTATATTAAAACATAATTTATTTATTTTTTAAATAATTTTTGTTCACTTCAAAATATTACCGATTATATATACTCCCAAAATGTGCTTTCCTGTAGAATTCTACTCACTCAATAAAAATATTAATATAAATATTGTGAGTAGAATTCTACAGGAGACCTGCAAATTGGATATGGAAGTAGACCTGTGTAATGCCTTTGGGTCAACCCCTCACATGCTTGTTCAAGATATGTGCTCCACCATTACTCCCTATCTGATTTAGCTAAATGATAAATTCTTATGTTTCAAACTCATGATATATACATACAAGGTTGACAAATAACTTAAAAAATAAAAAATGTCACAAAAACAACAACAACATCCTATAATTGTATTAAAACTACTCGTAAACTAGTTCAAAGTGCATGACATATTACATACAAACATAAGATATACAAAGATTCAACCTAATTGGAGAAATCTAGAAGAAATTTTGATAATTACTAGAATGAATATTCACTAGGGATACAGAATTTACAACAAAATTTTGAATTAAAAATATAGTCCACTAATTAACTAACAATCATTAACAAAATGCAGGCTTAAAGTGGTGTGACAAATTACTGATCATAATCACTTTGTCAGCATTGTCTTTCATATCTGTGTTGAGTGGTTTATACTCGAACTGCCATTTCCACATTTAGTCCGTAACTGTTAAGGATTGTTGCCATAGCAAAAAATCTTAAACTCAGTGCCCCACGTCAAGGACCATCTTACTCATGTTTATATGCTCTATACCACTAGAACAGACACTCTGAAACAAATTGACATTACCCAAAATGAATGAAACAATAATTAGTCGTCAATTGACTGCAGAGTTCCATTCAGAATCTGGCTGAAGGAGTGGAACAGACAACTGCTATTGCAGCTGGTCTAGGGGGCTGATTGATTGGAATATTACATATACCTGATCCATGTTTTATTCTGGTGGAATGTACAAAGTCCAAGTTGAGTTAACTTGAATAAAATTTCTGCCAATCATCACAAGCAGTGACTATAATGGAGTCAGTAGACATGGATTGTGTGATTTCTGGGGAACTATCAACAACAGGTTTTGATGAAGAAGTCTGGTCCGTTTTGGAGCTTGGGAACCTTGAGCTTCTTCACTTGTTTTGTGTTCAACCAGGTGAGGATGGTTGTTCAATATATCAGGAGGTTGCTGGAATTTACTTTCTTTATTAGCACTTCATTTTTATCTGAAAGTCAGTAGGTGTTTTTGCCACATGCTTCTGCCACAGTGTAAGGACTTAGGTGGTGCTCTGTAAAATCTCCTCCCTTTCTCTCCTCTCATACTAGATTCTTGAGCAGAACTTCATCGCCAACACTAAACTCTTGTCTTTGATGTTTTTTGTCTTATTGTTCCTTTTGAATGGACTGTGCTGTTTTAATATTGGAGGCAACTTTAGCAATCATGCTGTCCCGAATAGCTCGTCAATTTTGCTGCAATGGATTGATCACTGTCAAAATTGTCCTGATCCTTGGAAGTTGTATTGCAGTAGTTCAACTCAAAGAGTACAGCTTGCCTGTTGTACACAATTTGGAATGGAGTCATTTTGTTATAAGAATGTTTGGATATTCGATACACAAACAGAATGCTGGTAGGTATTCAACCCAGTTGTAATGGTCTTCAATGGATTTTATGAATGAATCCTTCATACAGCAATTCTGATGTTCCACAAGGCCATTTGTTTGAGATGATAAGCATCCATTCAAATACTCTTCCTTGATCATTAATTTGTATTGTATTTTCACACCACCATGTCGACATGATATCCTCAAAGAGAAACTTGCAACACTTTCTGCAGTGTGATCTTTTAAAGGCAGAGCCACAGGCCATTTGGAGAAGTAGTCCGCAGCAACAATAATATAACAACACACATCCTCCTGTTTTAGGCAGATCAACCCCATTTTGACCATCACTTCACTTGGCACTGAAAAAGGATGAAGTTCACCAACTTTCTAACAATGATCACCAGACAAAATAAATGTTCTGGCACCCCTGCCCAATATTCTTCACACCACTCTTTCTTATGAATATCCATTACACAATTCCTCCATGTCACACTTGAGCCTACTATCTCCAATGCTCCTTCCCTACCAAACTTCCTTTTCAGCTCACAAAACTCTGCCCAGCAACCTGGACAATAACTTAACAGTACCGCAAGTTTTTTCACTAGCCTATCTTCATTCATTCTCTGCAACCTCCATCCAAATAACACTTGCTTTTCTTCCCTTCTCTGCTCCAGCCTCCTCCAGCCCAAGTACCCTCTTACTGCCATCCCTGTATTATTACTCCCTCCAGCCAGTTTCCTCACAACTTTCTCTTGAATTCTTTCCAAATTCTTGCCGGCTGTCTTCACTCCTGTCCACCATACTTCAGACTACTACTATTACTACTACTATTACTACTACTATTACTACTATTACTACTACTATTACTACTACTATTACTACTACTATTACTACTACTATTACTACTACTATTTCTATTACTACTACTACTACTACTACTACTACTACTATTACTACTACTATTACTACTACTATTACTACTACTATTACTATTACTATTACTATTATTATTACTATTATTATTACTATTATTATTATTATTATTATTATTATTATTATTATTATTATTATAATAATTTCTACTGCTACTGCCGGCTGCTGCTGCTACTACTACTACTACTACTACTACTACTACTACTACTACTACTACTACTACTACTACTACTACCACTACTACTACTGCTGCTGCTGCTACCACTACTACTACTACTACTACTACTACTACTACTACTATCAGTTTATTTGTTTACGATGAAATTAGTATCTAAATAAACATGTTTTGAGGGGGGTAGTCTGAAATCATAGGGGATCACCCAAGCCAACCCCAGAAATCCTACGAACTGATTTTTACCGTGGATAAGGTGAAGCTACACCTGATACTGGGCCGGTAGGTAGGTATAAATCCTGGATAGTAAATATTGTTTTTGCATAAACGAGTATTGCTAGAGGGACTACTATAAGTACGGGGGGCTTTAGTATGCGCATGCCCAGTTAGACGATCCAGGCGTCCTTGCGAATTTCCCAACGCAAGGCTGGGTTAAAAGTGAAATTATAACAATCCTAGCCACACCATTATGCTCGTTTGTGCAAAATAATAATGTTTGTCTATTTGATGTGCCAATTATCATCTTAATATTTCAGTCTTTTAGTAAACTGTGTGAAAGTGAATGGCTAAATTGGAAAAACCCTTCTGCATGGCTGCAGTCTTCTTGAGCCTAATTTTAAATGGTAAGATTCTATATGTGATTGTGGCCTCTAAAACTGCCCACTTTTATTGAGTATAGGGTGTCAGTCATCACTTGATTGCTGACCAACTAGTTATAGTGACTTTAGACAGAATACACTATAGCCTATACATCGATTTGCCTTAGTGTGCTTTGTTACACTATTAATATAGAGTGTTTAACATAGGTGGAGAAGCTGGAGTGGTAGCTATCTGTACACCTGATAATTGTGCATACCTTGTAATTGACATAATTACTGTGCTAGTACGTCAACATCAAAGTGGCTATTCCTAGTCTGGCATTGACTATTCAGCAAAGGGTCTGAGAACACTAGTGTACTAAATTTGTTCTCTGCTGAGCCGGGCCTGCTGCTAATGAATGAGTGGACTTTTCAGCAAAGGAAGTGTGTGGTCATGATTGTGTAGATGACATCATTAATGAAGGCAAGAGAAGATGCTTTCTGCATGTTCTGTTTGGTTGTGATACTGACCTCCATAGCAAAAGGAAGAAGGAAATGGGTAATGAGTTATTAGGTTCTACTCCACATGGAATAAAATGGTGCCAAGTATGCCATGAAGGCTGCATGTACTGACAGAGACACACTGTACATCACTGCCACCAGCAGGAACAACATTATTGTTGTAGCTTTCTTCCCCACAGAATAAGTAAAGGGTCAGCTAACGAGATTAAACCATTCCATGCTTTTGTTATGGTCTTTACTTTAGTTCCTGTTTGATTAATAATGAACCTCTAAATATCAGCTGACGTATGAGGAAACACGAGCTTTTGAGAGCTGATACTGAAATCTCTAGTTGTGATAGTTGTTAGGTCTGACTTGCAATGTAGTTGCCCCCCAGGGTGGCAAGGGGATGGACTTCCCTAGAAGCTCCTACTGATTTGTATGCTTTCCTTTTATAGCTTAGAGGATATCCAGAGGATAATAAGGGTGAGGGTTATCCACTGGGTTTTCTGTGACTCTAGGTCATGTGACTTATGAACTGCATTTTTTATTTGTGCAACAACCTGCTATGAAAATTGTAACCACCCACAGAACATAATAATGTTCTAAACACTTGACCTGACTCTCTTCTATATAATATGCGTGTGTGTGCACATTTGAGGGTCTAGCTAGCAAGAATATATGGTGACGCTCAAGGTGACTCAGAATTGGTGGTAGTTTGTATATTTGAAACTCTAACTGGCGATGTTTGTAGATGCCACCATGAGCCCTCCTGTGGTTGGTCAGGTGTATGTATGCACCTGTAGGTTACTTCTGGGTCACCTAACAGTAGTATAGATAATAGACATTTGTTCTGGACCAAGGTGCACCAGAACCCCCTCTATATACTACTAATTCATTTACAAAAGGTAGTGAGTGATCTTTACTCTACACTTGTATTTGTGACATCATATATATATTTTTTGCCACAGCTATCAGCTTCCTCGAAGAAGTAACTACTGCAAGATATTTTCTAAAAGTAGCTGCTCAGAATCTATCCATATTCTATGAGGGTGAAGTAGCTATGGATGTAGCAAGATTTGCAAATGATATAAGTCTGGCAACACAGCAAATTATTGTTCTTCTTGTTGCAAAGATTCATTTGCTTGATTTTATAACAAGTAAAAAAAATGTCCATGCACATGTACCGACAAGAACTATCCCCTATAATGCAAAACAGGAATTTACACAGCATGAAATGAATGACTTTGCACTTCTCTAGTTTTGCTATACCAGTTTTCTATAATGACATTAAATATATAATAAATTACCATGGTTAAAATTCACTTTCTACCAGCTTGGAAATTGTTATTTGACTGACATTTCGGTTAACTAGCTTTGGCCTTCTCTAGGGAGGTAATGAATGACAACTGGTAAGGTCTATCGGTCTGATAAAAAGAGGATTTTAAATATTATGTTGTTACCATGTATATATTGTTCAATTATTATTTCTCTTCCTCTTGTATATTTATACCTCATTCACCTATATATTATATATAGCTATAGCTATTCTTGGACGTAATAATATTACAGATATTTTGAACGTATTTAACACACTGAGGAGCAATGTTTCCCCATCTGCTAGCAACATGCAAGCAATGGTGAGTTAAGTCTATTACATGCCAATGTGAGTGAAGTATGTTACATGTCAGATGTGAGTGAAGTATGTTACATGTCAGATGTGTGTGGTCTATTACATGCCAGATGTGTGTAACGTCTGTTACATGTCAGATGTGTGTGAAGTCTATTACATGCCAGATGTGAGTGAAGTATGTTACATGTCAGATGTGAGTGAAGTATGTTACATGTCAGATGTGTGTGGTCTATTACATGCCAGATGTGTGTAAAGTCTGTTACATGTCAGATGTGTGTGAAGTCTATTACATGCCAGATGTGTGTGAAGTCTGTTACATGCCAGATGTGTGTGAAGTCTATTACATGCCAGATGTGAGTGAAGTCTGTTACATGCCAGATGTGAGTGAAGTCTGTTGCATGCCAGATGTGAGTGAAGTCTATTACATGCCAGATGTGTGTGAAGTCTATTACATGCCAGATGTGAGTGAAGTCTATTACATGCCAGATGTGTGTGAAGTCTGTTACATGCCAGATGTGTGTGAAGTCTGTTACATGCCAGATGTGTGTGAAGTCTATTACATACCAGATGTGAGTGAAGTCTGTTACATGCCAGATGTGAGTGAAGTCTATTACATGCCAGATGTGTGTGAAGTCTGTTACATGCCAGATGTGTGTGAAGTCTGTTACATGGCAGATGTGTGTGAAGTCTATTACATGCCAGATGTGAGTGAAGTCTATTACATACCAGATGTGTGTGAAGTCTATTACATGCCAGATGTGTGTGAAGTCTGTTACATGTCAGATGTGTGTGAAGTCTATTACATGCCAGATGTGAGTGAAGTCTGTTACATGCCAGATGTGTGTGAAGTCTGTTACATGCCAGATGTGTGTGAAGTCTGTTACATGCCAGATGTGAGTGAAGTCTGTTACATGCCAGATGTGAGTGAAGTCTTTTACATGCCAGATGTGTGTGAAGTCTGTTACATGCTAGATGTGTCTGAAGACTATTACATGCCAGATGTGAGTGAAGTCTGTTACATGCCAGATGTGTGTGAAGTCTGTTACATGCCAGATGTGAGTGAAGTCTTTTACATGCCAGATGTGAGTGAAGTCTATTACATGCCAGATGTGAGTGAAGTCTATTACATGCCAGATGTGTCTGAAGTCTGTTACAAGCCAGATGTGTCTGAAGACTATTACATGTCAGATGTGAGTAAAGTCTATTACATGCCAGATGTGAGTGAAGTCTATTACATGCCAGATGTGAGTGAAGTCTATTACATGCCAGATGTGTGTGAAGTATATTACATGTCAGTTGTGTCTGAAGTCTATTACATGTCAGATGTGTGTGAAGTCTATTACATGTCAGATGTGTCTGAAGTCTATTACATGTCAGATGTGAGTGAAGTCTGTTACATGCCAGATGTGAGTGAAGTCTATTACATGCCAGATGTGAGTGAAGTCTATTACATGCCAGATGTGAGTGAAGTCTATTACATGTCAGATGTGAGTGAAGTCTGTTACATGTCAGATGTGTGTGAAGTCTATTACATGCCAGATGTGAGTGAAGTCTGTTACATGTCAGATGTTAGTGAAGTCTGTTACATGCCAGATGTGTGTGAAGTCTGTTACATGCCAGATGTGTGTGAAGTCTATTACATGCCAGATGTGAGTGAAGTCTGTTACATGTCAGATGTGTGTGAAGTCTATTACATGTCAGATGTTAGTGAAGTCTGTTACATGCCAGATGTGTGTGAAGTCTGTTACATGCCAGATGTGAGTGAAGTCTGTTACATGTCAGATGTGACTGAAGTCAGTTACATGCCAGATGTGACTGAAGTCAGTTACATGTCAGATGTTAGTGAAGTCTGTTACATGCCAGATGTGTGTGAAGTCTATTACATGCCAGATGTGTGTGAAGTCTATTACATGTCAGATGTGAGTGAAGTCTATTACATGCCAGATGTGTGTGAAGTCTATTACATGTCAGATGTGAGTGAAGTCTATTACATGCCAGATGTGTATGAAGTCTATTACATGCCAGATGTGAGTGAAGTCTGTTACATGCCAGATGTGTGTGGAGTCTATTACATGCCAGATGTGTGTGAAGTCTGTTACATGTCAGATGTGAGTGAAGTCTGTTACATGTCAGATGTGTGTGAAGTCTATTACATGTCAGATGTGAGTGAAGTCTATTACATGCCAGATGTGTGTGAAGTCTGTTACATGCCAGATGTGTGTGAAGTCTATTACATGCCAAATGTGAGTGAAGTCTGTTACATGCCAGATGTGAGTGAAGTCTATTAGAAGACTGTTACATGCCAGATGTGAATGAAGTCTATTACATGCCAGATGTGTGTGAAGACTGTTACATGTCAGATGTGAGTGAAGTCTATTTATTACATGCCAGATGTGAGTGAAGTCTGTTACATGCCAGATGTGAGTGAAATCTATTACATGCCAGATGTGTGTGAAATCTGTTACATGCCAGATGTGAGTGAAGTCTATTACATGTCAGATGTGAGTGAAGTCTGTTACATGCCAGATGTGAGTGAAGTCTGTTACATGCCAGATGTGTGTAAAGTCTATTACATGTCAGATGTGAGTGAAGTCTGTTACATGCCAGATGTGAGTGAAGTCTATTACATGTCAGATGTGAGTGAAGTCTGTTACATGTCAGATGTGAGTGAAGTCTGTTACATGCCAGATGTGAGTGAAGTCTGTTACATGTCAGATGTGAGTGAAGTCTGTTACATGCCAGATGTGAGTGAAGTCTGTTACATGCCAGATGTGAGTGAAGTCTATTACATGCCAGATGTGAGTGAATTCTATTACATGTCAGATGTGTGTGAAGTCGATTACATGTCAGATGTGAGTGAAGTCTGTTACATGTCAGATGTTAGGGAAGTTTATTACATGTCAGATGTGTGTGAAGTCTGTTACATGCCAGATGTGAGTGAAGTCTGTTACATGCCAGATGTGAGTGAAGTCTGTTACATGCCAGATGTGAGTGAAGTCTATTACATGCCAGATGTGAGTGAAGTCTATTACATGCCAGATGTGTGTGAAGTCTATTACATGTCAGATGTGTGTGAAGTCTGTTAAATGCAAGATGTGTGTGAAGTCTATTATAATGCCAGATGTGTGTGAAGTCTATTACATGTCAGATGTGTGTGAAGTCTATTACATGTCAGATGTGTGTGAAGTCTATTACATGCCAGATGTGAGTGAAGTCTGTTACATGCCAGATGTGAGTGAAGTCTGTTACATGCCAGATGTGTGTGAAGTCTGTTACATGCCAGATGTGTGTGAAGTCTATTACATGTCAGATGTGAGTGAAGTCTATTACATGCCAGATGTGTGTGAAGTCTATTACATGTCAGATGTGAGTGAAGTCTATTACATGCCAGATGTGAGTGAAGTCTATTACATGTCTGATGTGTGTGAAGTCTGTTACATGCCAGATGTGTGTGAAGTCTATTACATGTCAGATGTGAGTGAAGTCTGTTACATGCCAGATGTGTGTGAAGTCTGTTACATGCCAGATGTGAGTGAAGTCTGTTACATGTCAGATGTGAGTGAAGTCTGTTACATGCCAGATGTGAGTGAAGTCTGTTACATGCCAGATGTGTGTGAAGTCTGTTACATGCCAGATGTGAGTGAAGTCTGTTACATGCCAGATGTGAGTGAAGTCTGTTACATGTCAGATGTGAGTGAAGTCTGTTACATGCCAGATGTGAGTGAAGTCTGTTACATGCCAGATGTGTGTGAAGTCTGTTACATGTCAGATGTGTGTGAAGCTTATTACATGCCAGATGTGAGTGAAGTCTGTTACATGCCAGATGTGTGTGAAGTCTGTTACATGTCAGATGTGAGTGAAGTCTGTTACATGCCAGATGTGAGTGAAGTCTGTTACATGTCAGATGTGAGTGAAGTCTATTACATGTCAGATGTGTCTGAAGTCTATTACATGCCAGATGTGAGTGAAGTCTGTTACATGTCAGATGTGAGTGAAGTCTGTTACATGTCAGATGTGTGGAAGTCTGTTACATGCCAGATGTGAGTGAAGTCTGTTACATGCCAGATGTGAGTGAAGTCTGTTACATGTCAGATGTGAGTGAAGTCTGTTACATGTCAGATGTGAGTGAAGTCTGTTACATGCCAGATGTGAGTGAAGTCTGTTACATGTCAGATGTGAGTGAAGTCTGTTACATGTCAGATGTGAGTGAAGTCTATTACATGTCAGATGTGTGTGAAGTCTATTACATGCCAGATGTGAGTGAAGTCTATTACATGCCAGATGTGAGTGAAGTCTGTTACATGTCAGATGTGAGTGAAGTCTATTACATGTCAGATGTGAGTGAAGTCTATTACATGCCAGATGTGAGTGAAGTCTGTTACATGTCAGATGTGAGTGAAGTCTATTACATGTCAGATGTGTGTGAAGTCTATTACATGCCAGATGTGTGTAAAGTCTGTTACATGTCAGATGTGTGTGAAGTCTATTACATGCCAGATGTGAGTGAAGTCTATTACATGCCAGATGTGAGTGAAGTCTGTTACATGCCAGATGTGAGTGAAGTCTATTACATGCCAGATGTGTGTAAAGTCTGTTACATGTCAGATGTGTGTGAAGTCTATTACATGCCAGATGTGAGTGAAGTCTATTACATGCCAGATGTTAGTGAAGTCTATTACATGCCAGATGTGAGTGAAGTCTGTTACATGCCAGATGTGTGTGAAGTCTATTACATGCCAGATGTGAGTGAAGTCTATTACATGCCAGATGTGTGTGAAGTCTGTCACATGTCAGATGTGAGTGAAGTCTGTTACATGCCAGATGTGAGTGAAGACTGTTACATGTCAGATGTGAGTGAAGTCTGTTACATGCCAGATGTGAGTGAAGTCTATTACATGCCAGATGTGTGTGAAGTCTGTCACATGTCAGATGTGAGTGAAGTCTGTTACATGCCAGATGTGAGTGAAGACTGTTACATGCCAGATGTGAGTGAAGTCTATTGTACATACCAGATGTGTGTGAAGTCTGTTACATGTCAGATGTGAGTGAAGTCTATTACATGCCAGATGTTAGTGAAGTCTATTACATGCCAGATGTGTGTGAAGTCTGTTACATGCCAGATTTTTGTGAAGTCTGTTACATGCCAGATGTGAGTGAAGTCTGTTACATGCCAGATGTGTGTGAAGTCGATTACATGCCAGATGTGAGTGAAGTCTATTACATGTCAGATGTGAGTGAAGTCTGTTACATGTCAGATGTGAGTGAAGTCTATTACATGCCAGATGTGAGTGAAGTCGATTACATGCCAGATGTGAGTGAAGTCTATTACATGCCAGATGTGAGTGAAGTCTGTTACATGTCAGATGTGTGTGAAGTCTGTTACATGTCAGATGTGAGTGAAGTCTATTACATGCCAGATGTGAGTGAAGTCTATTTCATGCCAGATGTGAGTGAAGTCTATTACATGCCAGATGTGAGTGAAGTCTGTTACATGCCAGATGTGTGTGAAGTCTGTTACATGCCAGATGTGAGTGAAGTCTGTTACATGCCAGATGTGTGTGAAGTCTGTTACATGTCAGATGTGAGTGAAGTCTGTTACATGTCAGATGTGAGTGAAGTCTATTACATGTCAGATGTGAGTGAAGTCTATTTCATGCCAGATGTGAGTGAAGTCTAATACATGCCAGATGTGAGTGAAGTCTAATACATGCCAGATGTGAGTGAAGTCTATTACATGCCAGATGTGTGTGAAGTCTATTACATGCCAGATGTGTGTGAAGTCTGTTACATGCCAGATGAGAGTGAAGTCTGTTATACATGCCAGATGTGAGTGAAGTCTGTTACATGCCAGATGTGTGTAAAGTCTATTACATGCCAGATGTGAGTGAAGTCTATTACATGCCAGATGTGTGTGAAGTCTGTTACATGCCAGATGTGTGTGAAGTCTGTTACATGCCAGATGTGTGTGAAGTCTGTTACATGCCAGATGTGTGTGAAGTCTGTTACATGCCAGATGTGTGTGAAGTCTGTTACATGCCAGATGTGTGTGAAGTCTATTACATGTCAGATGTGTGTGGTCTGTTACATGTCAGATGTGTGTGACGACTTTTACATGCCAGATGTGAGTGAAGTCTGTTACATGTCAGATGTGAGTGAAGTCTATTACATGCCAGATGTGTGTGAAGTCTGTTACATGCCAGATGTGTGTGAAGTCTGTTACATGCCAGATGTGAGTGAAGTCTGTTACATGTCAGATGTGAATGAAGTCTGTTACATGCCAGATGTGAGTAAAATCTATTACATGCCAGATGTGTGTGAAGTCTATTACATGCCAGATGTGAGTGAAGTCTATTACATGCCAGATGTGTGTGAAGTCTATTACATGCCAGATGTGAGTGAAGTCTGTTACATGTCAGATGTGAGTGAAGTCTGTTACATGCCAGATGTGAGTGAAGTCTATTACATGCCAGATGTGAGTTAAGTCTGTTACATGCCAGATGTGAGTGAAGTCTGTTACATGCCAGATGTGAGTGAAGTCTGTTACATGCCAGATGTGTGTGAAGTCTATTACATGCCAGATGTGAGTTAAGTCTGTTACATGCCAGATGTGAGTGAAGTCTGTTACATGCCAGATGTGAGTGAAGTCTGTTACATGCCAGATGTGTGTGAAGTCTGTTACATGCCAGATGTGTGTGAAGTCTATTACATGTCAGATGTGTGTGGAGTCTATTACATGCCAGATGTGTGTGAAGTCTATTACATGCCAGATGTGAGTGAAGTCTGTTACATGCCAGATGTGTGTGAAGTCTATTACATGTCAGATGTGTGTGAAGTCTATTACATGTCAGATGTGTGTGGAGTCTGTTACATGCCAGATGTGTGTGAAGTCTATTACATGCCAGATGTGAGTGAAGTCTGTTACATGCCAGATGTGTGTGAAGTCTATTACATGCCAGATGTGAGTGAAGTCTGTTACATTGCAGATGTGAGTGAAGTCTGTTACATGTCAGATGTGTGTGAAGTCTATTACATGTCAGATGTGAGTGAAGTCTGTTACATGTCAGATGTGAGTGAAGTCTGTTACATTGCAGATGTGAGTGAAGTCTGTTACATGTCAGATGTGAGTGAAGTCTGTTACATGTCAGATGTGAGTGAAGTCTGTTACATGTCAGATGTGAGTGAAGTCTATTACATGTCAGATGTGAGTGAAGTCTGTTACATGTCAGATGTGAGTGAAGTCTGTTACATGCCAGATGTGTGTGAAGTCTGTTACATGCCAGATGTGTGTAAAGTCTATTACATGCCAGATGTGAGTGAAGTCTGTTACATGCCAGATGTGAGTGAAGTCTGTTACATGCCAGATGTGAGTGAAGTCTATTAAATGTCAGATGTGAGTGAAGTCTGTTACATGTTAGATGTGTGTGAAGTCTATTACATGCCAGATGTGAGTGAAGTCTATTACATGCCAGATGTGAGTGAAGTCTGTTACATGTCAGATGTGTGTGAAGTCTATTACATGCCAGATGTGTGTGAAGTCTGTTACATGTCAGATGTGAGTGAAGTCTGTTACATGCCAGATGTGTGTGAAGTCTGTTACATGCCAGATGTGTATGAAGTCTGTTACATGACAGATGTGTGTGAAGTCTATTACATGTCAGATGTTAGTGAAGTCTGTTACATGCCAGATGTGAGTGAAGTCTGTTACATGCCAGATGTGAGTGAAGTCTGTTACATGCCAGATGTGAGTGAAGTCTATTACATGCCAGATGTGAGTGAAGTCTGTTACATGCCAGATGTGAGTGAAGTCTGTTACATGCCAGATGTGTGTGAAGTCTGTTACATGCCAGATGTGTATGAAGTCTGTTACATGACAGATGTGAGTGAAGTCTATTACATGCCAGATGTGTGTGAAGTCTATTACAAGCCAGATGTGTGTGAAGTCTATTACATGCCAGATGTGAGTGAAGTCTGTTACATGCCAGATGTGAGTGAAGTCTATTACATGCCAGATGTGTGTGAAGTCTATTACATGCCAGATGTGAGTGAAGTCTGTTACATGTCAGATGTGAGTGAAGTCTGTTACATGTCAGATGTGAGTGAAGTCTGTTACATGCCAGATGTGAGTGAAGTCTGTTACATGCCAGATGTGAGTGAAGTCTATTACATGCCAGATGTGAGTGAAGTCTATTACATGCCAGATGTGAGTGAAGTCTGTTACATGCCAGATGTGAGTGAAGTCTGTTACATGTCAGATGTGAGTGAAGTCTATTACATGTCAGATGTGAGTGAAGTCTGTTACATGCCAGATGTGAGTGAAGTCTGTTACATGTCAGATGTGAGTGAAGTCTGTTACATGCCAGATGTGAGTGAAGTCTATTACATGCCAGATGTGAGTGAAGTCTATTACATGCCAGATGTGAGTGAAGTCTGTTACATGTCAGATGTGAGTGAAGTCTATTACATGTCAGATGTGAGTGAAGTCTGTTACATGCCAGATGTGAGTGAAGTCTGTTACATGTCAGATGTGTGTGAAGTCTGTTACATGCCAGATGTGAGTGAAGTCTGTTACATGCCAGATGTGAGTGAAGTCTGTTACATGTCAGATGTGAGTGAAGTCTGTTACATGCCAGATGTGAGTGAAGTCTGTTACATGTCAGATGTGAGTGAAGTCTGTTACATGCCAGATGTGAGTGAATTCTGTTACATGCCAGATGTGAGTGAAGTCTGTTACATGCCAGATGTGTGTGAAGTCTATTACATGTCAGATGTGAGTGAAGTCTGTTACATGCCAGATGTGAGTGAAGTCTATTACATGCCAGATGTGAGTGAAGTCTGTTACATGCCAGATGTGAGTGAAGTCTGTTACATGTCAGATGTGTGTGAAGTCTGTTACATGCCAGATGTGAGTGAAGTCTGTTACATGTCAGATGTGAGTGAAGTCTATTACATGCCAGATGTGAGTGAAGTCTATTACATGCCAGATATGAGTGAAGTCTATTACATGCCAGATGTGAGTGAAGTCTATTACATGTCAGATGTGAGTGAAGTCTGTTACATGTCAGATTTGAGTGAAGTCTATTACATGTCAGATGTGTGTGAAGTCTATTACATGCCAGATGTGAGTGAAGTCTGTTACATGTCAGATGTGAGTGAAGTCTATTACATGCCAGATGTGAGTGAAGTCTGTTACATGTCAGATATGAGTGAAGTCTATTACATGCCAGATGTGTGTGAAGTCTATTACATGTCAGATGTGAGTGAAGTCTATTACATGCCAGATGTGTGTGGAGTCTATTACATGCCAGATGTGTGTGGAGTCTATTACATGCCAGATGTGTGTGAAGTCTATTACATGCCAGATGTGAGTGAAGTCTATTACATGCCAGATGTGTGTGAAGTCTATTACATGCCAGATGTGAGTGAAGTCTGTTACATGTCAGATGTGAGTGAAGTCTATTACATGTCAGATGTGAGTGAAGTCTATTACATGCCAGATGTGAGTGAAGTCTGTTACATGTCAGATGTGAGTGAAGTCTGTTACATGCCAGATGTGAGTGAAGTCTATTACATGTCAGATGTGAGTGAAGTCTATTACATGCCAGATGTGAGTGAAGTCTGTTACATGTCAGATGTGAGTGAAGTCTGTTACATGCCAGATGTGAGTGAAGTCTATTACATGCCAGATGTGTGTGAAGTCTATTACATGCCAGATGTGAGTGAAGTCTATTACATGTCAGATGTGAGTGAAGTCTGTTACATGCCAGATGTGAGTGAAGTCTGTTACATGCCAGATGTGAGTGAAGTCTGTTACATGCCAGATGTGTATGAAGTCTATTACATGCCAGATGTGTGTGAAGTCTATTACATGCCAGATGTGAGTGAAGTCTGTTACATGCCAGATGTGTGTGAAGTCTATTACATGCCAGATGTGTGTGAAGTCTATTACATGCCAGATGTGAGTGAAGTCTGTTACATGCCAGATGTGTATGAAGTCTATTACATGCCAGATGTGTGTGAAGTCTATTACATGCCAGATGTGTGTGAAGTCTATTACATGCCAGATGTGTGTGAAGTCTGTTACATGCCAGATGTGTATGAAGTCTATTACATGCCAGATGTGTGTGAAGTCTATTACATGCCAGATGTGTGTGAAGTCTATTACATGCCAGATGTGAGTGAAGTCTATTACATGTCAGATGTGTGTGAAGTCTATTACATGCCAGATGTGAGTGAAGTCTATTACATGCCAGATGTGTGTGAAGTCTGTTACATGCCAGATGTGAGTGAAGTCTATTACATGCCAGATGTGAGTGAAGTCTGTTACATGTCAGATGTGAGTGAAGTCTGTTACATGTCAGATGTGAGTGAAGTCTATTACATGCCAGATGTGAGTGAAGTCTATTACATGCCAGATGTGAGTGAAGTGTGTTACATGCCAGATTTGAGTGAAGTCTATTACATGTCAGATGTGAGTGAAGTCTATTACATGCCAGATGTGAGTGAAGTCTATTACATGCCAGATGTGAGTGAAGTCTGTTACATGCCAGATGTGTGTGAAGTTTATTACATGCCAGATGTGTGTGGAGTCTATTACATGCCAGATGTGAGTGAAGTCTATTACATGCCAGATGTGTGTGAAGTCTATTACATGTCAGATGTGTGTGAAGTTTATTACATGCCAGATGTGTGTGAAGTCTATTACATGCCAGATGTGAGTGAAGTCTATTACATGCCAGATGTGAGTGAAGTTTATTACATGCCAGATGTGAGTGAAGTTTATTACATGCCAGATGTGTGTGAAGTCTATTACATGTCAGATGTGTGTGAAGTTTATTACATGCCAGATGTGAGTGAAGTCTATTACATGCCAGATGTGAGTGAAGTTTATTACATGCCAGATGTGGGTGAAGTCTATTACATGCCAGATGTGAGTGAAGTTTATTACATGCCAGATGTGAGTGAAGTTTATTACATGCCAGATGTGAGTGAAGTCTGTTACATGTCAGATGTGAGTGAAGTCTAATACATGCCAGATGTGAGTGAAGTCTGTTACATGCCAGATGTGTGTGAAGTCTGTTACATGTCAGATGTGTGTGGAGTCTATTACATGCCAGATGTGAGTGAAGTCTATTACATGCCAGATGTGTGTGAAGTCTATTACATGTCAGATGTGTGTGAAGTTTATTACATGCCAGATGTGTGTGAAGTCTATTACATGCCAGATGTGAGTGAAGTCTATTACATGCCAGATGTGAGTGAAGTTTATTACATGCCAGATGTGGGTGAAGTCTATTACATGCCAGATGTGAGTGAAGTTTATTACATGCCAGATGTGAGTGAAGTTTATTACATGCCAGATGTGAGTGAAGTCTGTTACATGTCAGATGTGAGTGAAGTTTATTACATGCCAGATGTGAGTGAAGTCTATTACATGTCAGATGTGGGTGAAGTCTATTACATGCCAGATGTGAGTGAAGTTTATTACATGCCAGATGTGAGTGAAGTTTATTACATGTCAGATGTGAGTGAAGTCTGTTACATGTCAGATGTGAGTGAAGTCTATTACATGCCACATGTGAGTGAAGTCTATTACATGTCAGATGTGAGTGAAGTCTGTTACATATCAGATGTGAGTGAAGTCTATTACATGTCAGATGTGTGTGAAGTCTATTACATGCCAGATGTGAGTGAAGTCTATTACATGCCAGATGTGAGTGAAGTTTATTACATGCCAGATGTGTGTGAAGTCTGTTACATGCCAGATGTGAGTGAAGTCTATTACATGTCAGATGTGAGTGAAGTCTATTACATGCCAGATGTGAGTGAAGGCTGTTACATGCCAGATGTGTGTGAAGTCTGTTACATGCCAGATGTGAGTGAAGTCTATTACATGCCAGATGTGAGTGAAGTCTGTTACATGCCAGATGTGAGTGAAGTCTATTACATGCCAGATGTGTGTGAAGTCTGTTACATGCCAGATGTGAGTGAAGTCTATTACATGCCAGATGTGAGTGAAGTCTGTTACATGCCAGATGTGAGTGAAGTCTATTACATGCCAGATGTGAGTGAAGTCTATTACATGCCAGATGTTAGTGAAGTCTATTACATGCAAGATGTGTGTGAAGTCTGTAACATGTCAGATGTGTCTGAAGTCTATTACATGCCAGATGTGAGTGAAGTCTATTACATGCCAGATGTGAGTGAAGTCTGTTACATGTCAGATGTGAGTGAAGTCTATTACATGCCAGATGTGAGTGAAGTCTATTACATGCCAGATGTGAGTGAAGTCTATTACATGCCAGATGTGTCTGAAGTCTATAACATGACAGATGTTTGTGAAGTCTATGACATGCCAGATGTGAGTGAAGTCTATTACATGCCAGATGTGAGTGAAGTCTATTACTTGCCAGATTTGAGTGAAATCTGTTACATGCCAGATGTGTATGAAGTCTGTTACATGCCAGATGTGTGCGAAGTCTGTTACATGCCAGATGTGAGTGAAGTCTGTTACATGGCAGATGTGAGTGAAGTCTATTACATGTCAGATGTGTGTGAAATCTATTACATGTCAGATGTGAGTGAAGTCTATTACATGCCAGATGTGTGGGAAGTCTGTTACATGCCAGATGTGAGTGAAGTCTATTACATGTCAGATGTGAGTGAAGTCTATTACATGCCAGATGTGAGTGAAGTCTATTACATGTCAGATGTGAGTGAAGTCTGTTACATGCCAGATGTGAGTGAAGTCTGTTACATGTCAGATGTGAGTGAAGTCTATTACTTGCCAGATGTGAGTGAAGTCTGTTACATGCCAGATGTGAGTGAAGTCTGTTACATGCCAGATGTGAGTGAAGTCTGTTACATGCCAGATGTGTGTGAAGTCTATTACATGCCAGATGTCTGTGAAGACTGTTACATGTCAGATGTGAGTGAAGTCTGTTACATGTCAGATGTGAGTGAAGTCTATTACATGCCAGATGTGTGTGAAGTCTGTTACATGCCAGATGTGAGTGAAGTCTGTTACATGCCAGATGTGTGTGAAGTCTATTACATGTCAGATGTGAGTGAAGTCTATTACATGCCAGATGTGAGTGAAGTCTGTTACATGCCAGATGTGTGTGAAGACTGTTACATGTCAGATGTGAGTGAAGTCTATTACATGCCAGATGTGAGTGAAGTCTGTTACACGTCAGATGTGTGTGAAGTCTGTTACATGTCAGATGTGTGTGAAGTCTATTACATGTCAGATGTGTGTGAAGTCTGTTACATGTTAGATGTGAGTGAATTCTATTACATGTCAGATGTTAGTGAAGTCTGTTACATGTTAGATGTGAGTGAAGTCTATTACATGCCAGATGTGAGTGAAGACTGTTACATGCCAGATGTGAGTGAAGTCTATTACATGCCAGATGTGAGTGAAGTCTATTACATGTCAGATGTGAGTGAAGTCTGTTACATGCCAGATGTGAGTGAAGTCTATTACATGTCAGATGTGTGTGAAGTCTGTTACATGCCAGATGTGAGTGAAGTCTGTTACATGTCAGATGTGAGTGAAGTCTGTTACATGTCAGATGTGTGTGAAGTCTGTTACATGCCAGATGTGTATGAAGTCTGTTACATGACAGATGTGAGTGAAGTCTGTTACATGTCAGATGTGAGTGAAGTCTGTTACATGCCAGATGTGTGTGAAGTCTGTTACATGTCAGATGTGAGTGAAGTCTGTTACATGCCAGATGTGTGTGAAGTCTATTACATGCCAGATGTGTGTGAAGTCTGTTACATGCCAGATGTGAGTGAAGTTTATTACATGCCAGATGTGAGTGAAGTCTGTTACATGCCAGATGTGAGTGAAGTCTGTTACATGTCAGATGTGAGTGAAGTCTATTACATGCCAGATGTGAGCGAAGTCTGTTACATGTCAGATGTGAGTGAAGTCTGTTACATGCCAGATGTGAGTGAAGTCTGTTACATGTCAGATGTGAGTGAAGTCTGTTACATGTCAGATGTGAGTGAAGTCTATTACATGCCAGATGTGAGTGAAGTCTGTTACATGTCAGATGTGAGTGAAGTCTGTTACATGCCAGATGTGAGTGAAGTCTATTACATGCCAGATGTGAGTGAAATCTATTACATGCCAGATGTGAGTGAAATCTATTACACGCCAGATGTGTGTGGTGTATTACATGCCAGATGTTAGTGAAGTCTATTACATGCCAGATGTTAGTGAAGTCTACTACATGCCAGATGTGAGTGAAGTCTGTTACATGCCAGATGTGAGTGAAGTCTGTTACATGTCAGATGTGAGTGAAGTCTATTACATGCCAGATGTGTGTGAAGTCTGTTACATGCCAGATGTGTGTGAAGTCTGTTACATGTCAGATGTGAGTGGTCTACTACATGCCAGATGTGAGTGAAGTCTGTTACATGCCAGATGTGTGTGAAATCTGTTACATGTTAGATGTCAGTGAAGTCTGTTACATGCCAGATGTGTGTGAAATCTGTTACATGTTAGATGTGAGTGAAGTCTGTTACATGCCAGATGTGAGTGAAGTCTGTTACATGCCAGATGTGAGTGAAGTCTGTTACATGCCAGATGTGAGTGAAGTCTGTTACATGTCAGATGTGAGTGAAGTCTATTACATGCCAGATGTGTGTGAAATCTGTTACATGTTAGATGTGAGTGAAGTCTATTACATGCCAGATGTGTGTGAAGTATGTTACATGTCAGATGTGAGTGAAGTCTGTTACATGTCAGATGTGAGTGAAGTCTATTACATGCCAGATGTGTGTGAAGTCTGTTACATGTCAGATGTGTGTGAAGTCTGTTACATGCCAGATGTGTGTGAAGTCTATTACATGCCAGATGTGAGTGAAGTCTGTTACATGCCAGATATTAGTGAAGTCTGTTACATGCCAGATGTGTGTGAAGTCTATTACATGTCAGATGTGTGTGAAGTCTATTACATGCCACATGTGAGTGAAGTCTATTACATGTCAGATGTGAGTGAAGTCTATTACATGCCAGATGTGAGTGAAGTCTATTACATGTCAGATGTGTGTGAAGTCTATTACATGTCAGATGTGTGTGAAGTCTATTACATGCCACATGTGAGTGAAGTCTATTACATGTCAGATGTGAGTGAAGACTGTTACATGTCAGATGTGAGTGAAGTCTATTACATGCCAGATGTGTGTGAAGTCTATTACATGTCAGATGTGTGTGAAGTCTATTACATGCCAGATGTGTGTGAAGTCTGTTACATGCCAGATGTGAGTGAAGTCTATTACATGCCAGATGTGAGTGAAGTCTATTACATGTCAGATGTGTGTGAAGTCTGTTACATGCCAGATGTGAGTGAAGTCTATTACATGCCAGATGTGAGTGAAGTCTATTACATGCCAGATGTGAGTTAAGTCTGTTACATGTCAGATGTGAGTGAAGTCTATTACATGCCAGATGTGTGTGAAGTCTATTACATGCCAGATGTGAGTAAAGTCTATTACATGCCAGATGTGAGTGAAGTGTGTTACATGCCAGATTTGAGTGAAGTCTATTACATGTCAGATGTGAGTGAAGTCTATTACATGCCAGATGTGTGTGAAGTCTATTACATGTCAGATGTGTGTGAAGTTTATTACATGCCAGATGTGTGTGAAGTCTATTACATGCCAGATGTGAGTGAAGTCTATTACATGCCAGATGTGAGTGAAGTTTATTACATGCCAGATGTGGGTGAAGTCTATTACATGCCAGATGTGAGTGAAGTTTATTACATGCCAGATGTGGGTGAAGTCTATTACATGTCAGATGTGTGTGAAGTCTATTACATGTCAGATGTGAGTGAAGTCTATTACATGCCAGATGTGAGTGAAGTCTGTTACATGCCAGATGTGTGTGAAGTTTATTACATGCCAGATGTGTGTGGAGTCTATTACATGCCAGATGTGAGTGAAGTCTGTTACATGTCAGATGTGTGTGAAGTCTATTACATGTCAGATGTGTGTGAAGTTTATTACATGCCAGATGTGTGTGAAGTCTATTACATGCCAGATGTGAGTGAAGTCTATTACATGCCAGATGTGAGTGAAGTTTATTACATGCCAGATGTGGGTGAAGTCTATTACATGCCAGATGTGAGTGAAGTCTATTACATGCCAGATGTGAGTGAAGTTTATTACATGCCAGATGTGTGTGAAGTCTATTACATGCCAGATGTGTGTGAAGTCTATTACATGCCAGATGTGTGTGAAGTCTATTACATGTCAGATGTGTGTGAAGTTTATTACATGCCAGATGTGAGTGAAGTCTATTACATGTCAGATGTGAGTGAAGTCTGTTACATATCAGATGTGTGTGAAGTTTATTACATGTCAGATGTGAGTGAAGTCTGTTACATGCCAGATGTGAGTGAAGTTTATTACATGCCAGATGTGAGTGAAGTCTGTTACATGTCAGATGTGAGTGAAGTCTATTACATGCCACATGTGAGTGAAGTCTATTACATGTCAGATGTGAGTGAAGTCTGTTACATATCAGATGTGAGTGAAGTCTATTACATGTCAGATGTGTGTGAAGTCTATTACATGCCAGATGTGTGTGGAGTCTATTACATGCCAGATGTGTGTGAAGTCTATTACATGCCAGATGTGAGTGAAGTCTATTACATGCCAGATGTGAGTGAAGTTTATTACATGCCAGATGTGTGTGAAGTCTGTTACATGCCACATGTGAGTGAAGTCTATTACATGTCAGATGTGTGTGAAGTCTGTTACATGCCAGATGTGAGTGAAGTCTATTACATGTCAGATGTGAGTGAAGTCTGTTACATGTCAGATGTGAGTGAAGTCTGTTACATGCCAGATGTGTGTGAAGTCTATTACATGCCAGATGTGAGTGAAGTCTGTTACATGCCAGATGTGTGTGAAGTCTGTAACATGCCAGATGTGTATGAAGTCTATTACATGCCAGATGTGAGTGAAGTCTGTTACATGCCAGATGTGAGTGAAGTCTGTTACATGTCAGATGTGAGTGAAGTCTATTAAATGTCAGATGTGAGTGAAGTCTGTTACATGCCAGATGTGAGGGAAGTCTGTTACATGTCAGATGTGTGTGAAGTCTGTTACATGTCAGATGTGTGTGAAGTCTGTTACATGCCAGATGTGTGTGAAGTCTGTTACATGCCAGATGTGAGTGAAGTCTATTACATGCCAGATGTGTGTGAAGTCTGTTACATGCCAGATGTGTGTGAAGTCTGTTACATGCCAGATGTGTGTGAAGTCTGTTACATGTCAGATGTGTGTGAAGTCTGTTACATGTCAGATGTGAGTGAAGTCTGTTACATGCCAGATGTGAGTGAAGTCTGTTACATGTCAGATGTGTGTGAAGTCTGTTACATGCCAGATGTGAGTGAAGTTTATTACATGCCAGATGTGAGTGAAGTCTGTTACATGCCAGATGTGAGTGAAATCTGTTACATGCCAGATGTGAGTTAAATCTGTTACATGCCAGATGTGAGTGAAGTCTGTTACATGTCAGATGTTAGTGAAGTCTGTTACATGCCAGATGTGAGTGAAGTCTGTTACATGTCAGATGTGAGTGAAGTCTGTTACATGCCAGATGTGTGTGAAGTCTATTACATGCCAGATGTATGTGAAGTCTATTACATGCCAGATGTGAGTGAAGTCTGTTACATGCCAGATGTGAGTGAAGTCTGTAACATGTCAGATGTGTGTGAAGTCTATTACATGTCAGATGTGTGTGAAGTCTATTACATGCCAGATGTGAGTGAAGTCTGTTACATGTCAGATGTGAGTGAAGTCTATTACATGTCAGATGTGAGTGAAGTCTATTTATTACATGTCAGATGTGTGTGAAGTCTATTACATGCCAGATGTGAGTGAAGTCTATTACATGTCAGATGTGAGTGAAGTCTATTTATTATATGTCAGATGTGAGTGAAGTCTAATACATGCCAGATGTTAGTGAAGTCTGTTACATGCCAGATGTGAGTGAAGTCTATTACATGTCAGATGTGACTGAAGTCTGTTACATGTCAGATGTGTGTGAAGTCTGTTACATGCCAGATGTGAGTGAAGTCTGTTACATGTCAGATGTGAGTGAAGTCTATAACATGCCAGATGTGAGTGAAGTCTGTTACATGCCAGATGTGTGTGAAGTCTGTTACATGCCAGATGTGAGTGAAGTCTGTTACATGCCAGATGTGTGTGAAGTCTGTTACATGCCAGATGTGAGTGAAGTCTGTTACATGCCAGATGTGAGTGAAGTCTGTTACATGCCAGATGTGTGTGAAATCTGTTACATGCCAGATGTGAGTGAAGTCTATTACATGCGAGATGTGAGTGAAGTCTGTTACATGCCAGATGTGAGTGAAGTCTGTTACATGCCAGATGTGAGTGAAGTCTATTACATGTCAGATGTGAATGAAGTCTGTTACATGCCAGATGTGTGTGAAGTCTATTACATGTCAGATGTGAGTGAAGTCTGTTACATGTCAGATGTGAGTGAAGTCTATTACATGCGAGATGTGAGTGAAGTCTGTTACATGTCAGATGTGAGTGAAGTTTGTTACATGCCAGATGTATGTGAAGTCTGTTACATGGCAGATGTGAGGAAGTGTGTTACATGTCAGATGTGAGTGAAGACTGTTACATGCCAGATGTGAGTGAAGTCTGTTACATGCCAGATGTGAGTGAAGACTGTTACATGCCAGATGTGAATGAAGTCTGTTACATGCCAGATGTGAGTGAAGACTGTTACATGCCAGATGTGAGTGAAGTCTGTTACATGCCAGATGTGAGTGAAGTCTGTTACATGCCAGATGTGTGTGAAGTCTGTTACATGCCAGATGTGAGTGAAGTCTATTACATGCCAGATGTGTGTGAAGTCTATTACATGCCAGATGTGAGTGAAGTCTATTACATGCCAGATGTGAGTGAAGTCTGTTACATGTCAGATGTGAGTGAAGTCTATTACATGTCAGATGTGTGTGAAGTCTGTTACATGCCAGATGTGTGTGAAGTCTATTACATGTCAGATGTGAGTGAAGTCTGTTACATGTCAGATGTGAGTGAAGTCTATTACATGCCAGATGTGAGTGAAGTCTATTACATGCCAGATGTGAGTGAAGTCTGTAACATGTCAGATGTGTGTGAAGTCTATTACATGCCAGATGTGTGTGAAGTCTGTTACATGTCAGATGTGAGTGAAGTCTGTTACATGCCAGATGTGAGTGAAGTCTGTTACATGTCAGATGTGAGTGAAGTCTGTTACATGCCAGATGTGAGTGAAGTCTATTACATGCCAGATGTGTGTGAAGTCTATTACATGCCAGATGTGAGTGAAGTCTATTACATGTCAGATGTTAGTGAAGTCTGTTACATGCCAGATGTGAGTGAAGTCTATTACATGCCAGATGTGTGTGAAGTCTATTACATGCCAGATGTGAGTGAAGTCTATTACATGTCAGATGTTAGTGAAGTCTGTTACATGCCAGATGTGAGTGAAGACTGTTACATGCCAGATGTGAGTGAAGTCTGTTACATGCCAGATGTGTGTGAAGTCTGTTACATCTCAGATGTGTGTGAAGCTTATTACATGCCAGATGTTAGTGAAGTCTGTTACATGCCAGATGTGAGTGAAGTCTGTTACATGCCAGATGTGTGTGAAGTCTGTTACATGTCAGATGTGAGTGAAGTCTGTTACATGCCAGATGTGAGTGAAGTCTGTTACATGTCAGATGTGTGTGAAGTCTATTACATGCCAGATGTGAGTGAAGTCTGTTACATGTCAGATGTGAGTGAAGTCTATTACATGCCAGATGTGAGTGAAGTCTGTTACATGCCAGATGTGAGTGAAGTCTATTACATGTCAGATGTGTCTGAAGTCTATTACATGCCAGATGTGAGTGAAGTCTGTTACATGTCAGATGTGAGTGAAGTCTGTTACATGTCAGATGTGTGGAAGTCTGTTACATGCCAGATGTGAGTGAAGTCTGTTACATGCCAGATGTGAGTGAAGTCTGTTACATGTCAGATGTGAGTGAAGTCTGTTACATGTCAGATGTGAGTGAAGTCTGTTACATGTCAGATGTGAGTGAAGTCTATTACATGTCAGATGTGAGTGAAGTCTGTTACATGCCAGATGTGAGTGAAGTCTGTTACATGCCAGATGTGAGTGAAGTCTGTTACATGCCAGATGTGAGTAAAGTCTGTTACATGTCAGATGTGAGTGAAGACTATTACATGTCAGATGTGAGTGAAGTCTATTACATGCCAGATGTGTGTGAAGTCAGTTACATGTCAGATGTGAGTGAAGTCTGTTACATGCCAGATGTGAGTGAAGTCTGTTACATGTCAGATGTGAGTGAAGTCTGTTACATGTCAGATGTGAGTGAAGTCTATTACATGCCAGATGTTAGTGAAGTCTATTACATGCCAGATGTGTGTGAAGTCTATTACATGCCAGATGTGAGTGAAGTCTGTTACATGCCAGATGTGAGTGAAGTCTGTTACATGCCAGATGTGAGTGAAGTCTGTTACATGCCAGATGTGAGTGAAGTCTGTTACATGCCAGATGTGTGTGAAGTCTATTACATGCCAGATGTGAGTGAAGACTGTTACATGCCAGATGTGAGTGAAGTCTATTACATGCCAGATGTGAATGAAGTCTGTTACATGCCAGATGTGTGTGAAGTCTATTACATGCCAGATGTGAGTGAAATCTATTACATGCCAGATGTGAATGAAGTCTGTTACATGCCAGATGTGAGTGAAGTCTGTTACATGCCAGATGTGAGTGAAGTCTGTTACATGTCAGATGTGAGTGAAGTCTGTTACATGCCAGATGTGTGTGAAGTCTGTTACATGTCAGATGTGAGTGAAGTCTATTACATGCCAGATGTGAGTGAAGTCTGTTACATGCCAGATGTGTGTGAAGACTGTTACATGCCAGATGTGAGTGAAGTCTGTTACATGCCAGATGTGTGTGAAGTCTATTACATGCCAGATGTGAGTGAAGTCTATTACATGCCAGATGTGAGTGAAGTCTGTTACATGCCAGATGTGAGTGAAGTCTGTTACATGCCAGATGTGTGTGAAGTCTGTTACATGTCAGATGTGTGTGAAGTCTATTACATGTCAGATGTGTGTGAAGTCTGTTACATGCCAGATGTGAGTGAAGTCTGTTACATGTCAGATGTGAGTGAAGTCTGTTACATGTCAGATGTGCCTGAAGTCTGTTACATGTCAGATGTGTGTGAAGTCTGTTACATGTCAGATGTGTGTGAAGTCTATTACATGCCAGATGTGTGTGAAGTCTGTTACATGCCAGATGTGAGTGAAGTCTGTTACATGCCAGATGTGAGTGAAGTCTGTTACATGTCAGATGTGAGTGAAGTCTATTACATGTCAGATGTGAGTGAAGTCTATTACATGCCAGATGTGAGTGAAGTTTGTTACATGTCAGATGTGAGTGAAGTCTGTTACATGCCAGATGTGAGTGAAGTCTGTTACATGTCAGATGTGAGTGAAGTCTGTTACATGCCAGATGTGAGTGAAGTCTGTTACATGTCAGATGTGTGTGAAGTCTGTTACATGCTAGATGTGAGTGAAGACTGTTACATGTTAGATGTGAGTGAAGTCTATTACATGCCAGATGTGAGTGAAGTCTATTACATGTCAGATGTGTGTGAAGTCTATTACATGTCAGATGTGTGTGAAGTCTGTTACATGTTAGATGTGAGTGAATTCTATTACATGTCAGATGTTAGTGAAGTCTGTTACATGTTAGATGTGAGTGAAGTCTATTACATGCCAGATGTGAGTGAAGTCTATTACATGTCAGATGTGTGTGAAGTCTATTACATGTCAGATGTGTGTGAAGTCTGTTACATGTCAGATGTGATCGAAGTCTGTTACATGCCAGATGTGTGTGAAATCGATTACATGCCAGATGTGTGTGAAATCGATTACATGCCAGATGTGTGTGAAGTCTATTACATGTCAGATGTGTGTGAAGTCTGTTACATGCCAGATGTGTGTGAAGTCTATTACATATCAGATGTGAGTGAAGTCTGTTACATGCCAGATGTGTGTGTGAAGTCTATTACATATCAGATGTGAGTGAAGTCTGTTACATGCCAGATGTGTGTGAAGTCTATTACATGCCAGATGTGTGTGAAGCCTATTACATGCCAGATGTGAGTGAAGTCTGTTACATGTCAGATGTGAGTGAAGTCTATTACATGCCAGATGTGTGTGAAGTCGATTACATGCCAGATGTGAGTGAAGTCTATTACATGTCAGATGTGAATGAAGTCTGTTACATGCCAGATGTTAGTGAAGTCTATTATATGCCAGATGTGAGTGAAGTCTGTTACATGTCAGATGTGAGTGAAGTCTATTACATGCCAGATGTGTGTGAAGTCGATTACATGCCAGATGTGAGTGAAGTCTATTACATGCCAGATGTGAGTGAAGTCTATTACATGCCAGATGTGAGTGAAGTCTATCACATGCCAGATGTGTGTGAAGTCTATTACATGCCAGATGTGAGTGAAGTCTGTTACATGCCAGATGTGTGTGAAGTCTATTACATGTCAGATGTGAGTGAAGTCTGTTACATGTCAGATGTGAGTGAAGTCTGTTACATGCCAGATGTGAGTGAAGTCTATTACATGCCAGATGTGAGGGAAGTCTATTACATGCCAGATGTGAGTGAAGTCTGTTACATGCCAGATGTGTGTGAAGTCTGTTACATGCCAGATGTGAGTGAAGTCTGTTACATGCCAGATGTGAGTGAAGTCTGTTACATGTCAGATGTTAGTGAAGTCTGTTACATGCCAGATGTGAGTGAAGTCTGTTACATGTCAGATGTGAGTGAAGTCTGTTACATGCCAGATGTGTGTGAAGTCTATTACATGCCAGATGTATGTGAAGTCTATTACATGCCAGATGTGAGTGAAGTCTGTTACATGCCAGATGTGAGTGAAGTCTGTAACATGTCAGATGTGTGTGAAGTCTATTACATGTCAGATGTGTGTGAAGTCTATTACATGCCAGATGTGAGTGAAGTCTGTTACATGTCAGATGTGAGTGAAGTCTA
Source organism: Cladorhizidae sp. MBARI D1340-BT2 (assembly GCA_028752905.1). Classification (NCBI taxonomy): domain Eukaryota; kingdom Metazoa; phylum Porifera; class Demospongiae; order Poecilosclerida; family Cladorhizidae; species Cladorhizidae sp. MBARI D1340-BT2. Next base: position 9,302,235 of record JAQNBH010000010.1, read on the forward strand.
TTACATGTCAGATGTGAGTGAAGTCTATTTATTACATGTCAGATGTGTTTGAAGTCTATTACATGCCAGATGTGAGTGAAGTCTATTACATGCCAGATGTGAGTGAAGTCTGTTACATGTCAGATGTGTGTGAAGTCTGTTACATGCCAGATGTGTGTGAAGTCTGTTACATGCCAGATGTGTGTGAAGTCTGTTACATGTCAGATGTGAGTGAAGTCTATTCATGCCAGATGTTAGTGAAGTTTATTACATGTCAGATGTGAGTGAAGTCTATTACATGCCAGATGTGAGTGAAGTCTGTTACATGCCAGATGTGAGTGAAGTCTATTACATGTCAGATGTGAGTGAAGTCTGTTACATGCCAGATGTGAGTGAAGTCTATTACATGCCAGATGTGAGTGAAGTCTATTACATGCCAGATTTGTGTGAAGTCTATTACATGCCAGATGTGAGTGAAGTCTGTTACATGCCAGATGTGTGTGAAGTCTGTTACATGCCAGATGTGAGTGAAGTCTATTACATGCCAGATGTGTGTGAAGTCTGTTACATGCCAGATGTCAGTGAAGTCTATTACATGCCAGATGTGAGTGAAGTCTATTACATGCCAGATGTGTCTGAAATCTGTTACATGCCAGATGTCAGTGAAGTCTGTTACATGCCAGATGTCAGTGAAGTTTATTACATTGCAGATGTGTGTGAAGTCTATTGTATGACATTGCACTGTGCTTAAAAATTTAGAGCTACATGTAAATACCAATTTATGCAGTTACGATTGCCATTATTATACAAGATGATTTCTAGAAGCAACAATATGATTTGTTAAAAAAGTATGGAATTAAGAAGTCACCAATCTACACCATTTGGACATCACATAATTATTACAAACAAGTGTGAAATATTGAAATTTGTTCTTTTTAAAGGTAAATTTCCCTTCACTGGGGCACAGATGGCAAGTTCTTCTTTCCTGACGAGTCAATCCAGTAAAAAATGATTAAAAATACACACTTTTTGCCTCGTTTTTATTTTTGTTACCTCTGCATAGTTAAACAAGCAAAATAGTTCCTAGATAAGCATAATGATACCTAGACAAGCATAATAGGTATCTAGATAAACATTATACGTATCTAGACAAGCATACTATGTACCTAGACAAGCATAATACAAGCATAATAAGTAAAACTTTTGGAAATTGCAAAAAAGGCATAATTGGTATTTAAATAGCTCAGCCAAGTATTGGGTTATGATATTCTCAAGCAGCATGCTCGAGTAGTTAAAAATATTTAATATGTTATTCTCGAAGGAATGGAACAAAGAGTTGGCTGCAGCTGCACAGCTATTCTCAGAGAAATGCAATCTGCAATCTAATCCAGGCAGGTACTCAAAAATTTCAAAGTTCAATACAGTGGGAGAAACTTGGGCTGCCTCCATTGCTTCAGTACTGAACTACACATTGATAATTGAAGTGGCTTGGACTAGACAGAGCAGGAAGTACAATTTTGAAAATAACACATGCAATTCTTTTGATGCCTGTTCCTTTTACACCCAGGTACATCCTTGTATATAATAGTGCATGCACCATCATCCCTGACACTATTTATTAAATTTGAGGCTTTTGACCTCCATATAATATACTTTATACCTGCTTTTTAACACATGCTCCCCAAAAAAAGAGGTTCTATTCAATTTATATACGTCTTTTCACAGATAGTAATGCACTCATGTGTGCATGCACATTCGTACACAAACCTCCCATTGCTGGATGGTTATGCATTTATGTATAGTATTATCAGGAGAAAAAGTCTCTTTTCTTTGGCTTGTATCAGTTAAAATTGTGATAGTGTGCATAGTTCTTGACACTTGAGCTGAAGGAATACTTAAATTGTCCACAATATGGCAAAGCTGACAGCAATTTTGATGGTAGCTGAGCAAAGGCAAGTCCAACCAATAGTCTTTATATAGGATGGCTTGACTTTAACTGCATCTAGTGAAACCTTCAGGAAATGTTTGATTCAAACTTAGTATCATAACAGCGGAGCTTCAAGCTCTACATCAGCAGAGCTGCAAGCTTCTACATCAGCAGATCTGCAAGCTTCTACATCAGCTGAGCTGCAAGCTTCTTCATCAGCAAGCTTCTACAGACTCTTGTCAGCAGAGCTGCAGGGTTTTACAACCTCCTATCAGTGGAGCTGCAAGTCTCTTATCAGCAAAGCTATGAACTTCTACAGACTTGTACCTGCTACAGCATCTCCAATTCTGGAAATCTCTCCCTCCACATTCACAGATTATTCAGCCATTCTCTCACTTTGTGGATCTCCCAGGAACCTACTCCCAGGCGCTTCATGGATCTGCTTAGGATATAAATACATGATAAGATTAATATTGTAATAACAGGAACATTGCATGGCTGGACAGCAAGTTTGATCGGTTCTCTTATGCCTCCAGTTTTGGACATAAGAAGAATATAATGGTGCACATGTATATAACAGTTTGCATTGAAATAAGTAGGTGTGCATGCGATATTGTTCCAGTACACACACTACATTTGTACATAGTTATCAGGGAAATAATATGTTGAATAACACATCTTGTTCAAAGAGAGTTCCAGAATGATCACCTATGTGAGATGGTAAATGGCTACCTAATCCTCCAACAAAGGAGGAAGAAAATGAAGCTAGTTCTTGCCCACAATTGTTATCAGGGAGATGCATCAAGGAGTGCCAAGAGGATCAAACAATGGAGTGAATAAAATTTGAAGTTGATTATTGAGTAGGTGATTTTAATATAGGGTATGCTGCCAACACACAGAGTGCTAGCACATTCTTTGTATTTATTTGGCCCTTATTTGAAAATGGCGTATGCAAAGATATCTAAGGTAAAACTCACTTTTTGCACTTATTAGCATCTTGAGCTTTGCTTTCGGCTGATCTTAGCTCTGGAAACACATCCAGTGTGTTTGAATCCTTACTAAACTGGTAGCCTCAAATATGTGAAATTCATCAAGGATCTCTCTATCCACTTCCACTAATTTGAGTAATCTAGGTCCTTTTCCCCCAAAATAACTTGTGTACTTTCATTACAATTTCCCCCCAAAATAACATGTGTACTCTAGCTCCTTTCATTACAATTTCCCCCCAAAATAACTTGTGTACTGTAAGTCCTTTCATTACAATTTCATCCTCCCATAATAACTTGTATACTGTTGGTACTTTCATTAAATTCCCCCCCCCCCCCTCCCCCAAATAACTTGTGTACTGTAAGTCCTTTCATTACAAATAATATGATTTTAAGCTGTATGTATATACTCGGATAAATGATTTTAATTAAATGGTAAAGGTGGATGTGGTCTGCATGAATATGATTTTTATGGTAAAGGATTGTCAAAATGGGTAGAGTCTGTGTTCATTCTTCCTCCTAGTCTGTTGTTCCCGACCATTCATTCATTCAGCAAAGGGGGTGGGAAGGTTCTATAGCATACTAAATTAGTCTTGGTGGAATGTGTATAATTACCAGTCGGATGGACTTGCCATCACTAGAAGGAACTGATGTAAATGTGGGAGAGCCTGCTTAAATATTGATACTTTCTGTTAGGCTACATCTCCTCCATACCAAGGACCTTTCCACAACTAATGAGTCAATAAAACGAGGAATAGTTCGATAATTCATTTTAATGCATGTGAAAGGAATTGGCATTAGGCAGTTGAATTTTTTTTGCAACAAAGGAGTGAATGGTTTGCTGAGAATATAGAAAACCAGCAGTCTGCATTGAATATCCTGATTTACAAAGTGGTGTGTGCAACTTTGCAAGTCTTTGAAGTAGGCTATATAATTATATAGCTAGCTGACCCTTAGCAAGGCTAAATATAGAAAAGTCAAAAAATGTAATACCAAGAATCTAGTTGGAAAAAATGGTTGAGGAGGTGAAGCTGAAGCTTGGAGTTGGAGTCTGATATTGAAATGTATCTTGACATATAATTTCAGACATCTCAACATTGTCATGGAAAAGACGTCTTGACTGTCAGAAATATACGGACTTTTATTATTTTATATTTGGTATACATTACTTTTAGATAGCGATCTGAGTCAAGGGTTACATTCATCAAACGAACTATCTCGATCATAGACTAGAATCCTATGATAATCATTCTTGACAACATCTGTGGTGCATATATACATTTTTCGTTTCATTTCCTTTTGACAAGTTAATCCGATAGTGATTGCTTAGGAATACATTTTTGTACAGATGTTTGTCTGAATATTGGGACTTCCATATTTTACCTTTATTATGATCTAACATCTGTTGTCAAGACAGGTTATAAATTGTTTTATGTTGTACTGATCATAGACAGACAGATTGTAGGTACAAGTTAATCTCACTCAGCATAGACCGTATGTGCATGTACTTTTGCGTAGTAGTCAGGAAGCATGGCAAGTGGTCAGTTGCAAAGAAGAATAAGGTCAGAAATTGATGCCCAATATTGGTGTCTTATTCACAAGTTTAATCTGTGTCTGATCAATATTTCGGGATGTAGTAAACTGTAGATTTCTCTTTCGATCAAACTTTTATTGCCAATGTGGAATACTTAGTAATTCATTTAGAGAGCGAAGTATTTTTTGTTGAAATGTTGGCAATGAAACACAACAAAGACTTCAGAACTTTTGAAGATATCAGCTGAAAATACCATACAATACATAATCATATCATGAGATAATAATGAAAACCAGTCCATAATATTGAAATATTAGAAAACAAGTCCATAGAATATTCGTATGCCCTTCTAGATAAGATACTGTGCTTCCTCATAAGTCCTAACCAAGCTATAATTGTCAGAATTGGAGGTTGCCACAGTCCAACATACTTTATATAAAAAACATTGCACTCCTGATCCCTAAACCAGCTACTATCATTACTCCTCTTATACTCACTCCATAACTGAAGAAACTTTTGCCCTACAATGTGTCAGTGCACCTTTTTCTACTCTGTTCATACTGTAGCTTGTAGTGCGGAGAGGCTACAACAACAAGTATAAATGCTCCATCCTTAACTTCAGTGTGGGATAATGTCAGTGTGGGATAATGAGACAGAATAGTACAGAATATTATTGTTCATGGAAATTATTAAAAAATATTAACATTAATCAAGGATTTGGAGAAAATTAATAGGCATAGGTATAAGATCAGTAAGCTTATTCTTGTGTTTCAATGAGTCCCACTCTAACTCTACTCTCTCACATCATCAATTGTATTTTATTACAGTGATCTTCATTGCATTCCCTACAAGAATTAGTCATTACTGAGCATTTTACTTCTTATTATGCTCAACCATTTCTTTGTATATAGATTATTTGGGATGACACTACTGATGTGGGCTGTGGATCTACAATATGTCTATCTATTTCTGGCTTCTATGTGCCATCTATTGTCCTATTTTGCTATTATGGACCAGCGTAAGTAGAACATCAATAATATAAGCATTCACAAAGTATTTGAATTACAGTTTCCATATCCATACCAGTGTAGAAAAGCTCAACTTTGAGAGTTTAGATAGAAGTAGGATTAATGATTCAAATTGGTTGACAAATATCAATCTCAGAGAACAACAACAATCTTACAAAAATGAGCACTCTTATATCTAACTACTTGTACAAAATCAGACTATCAAGAACAGGACACCACATCACAGGATATAAGTCAGCATACTCCATAGAGCCAAAAGAACCACAGGGGTCACAGGACATGACACAATCACCACACAACACATACATAAACACCACAACACCAAACTAACAATCAGCTACACTATGCAAATACATAAATGAATAATAATTCAGTTATTACACTGTTACACAGCCCCCCACTGAGAAGAAATCCGTCCCGGATTTAAGTTCCGTGTGGTACAAGCGTTCTCAATCGTTCGGGGGGTCTCCGATTGCGACGAGGATAGCGTGGTTCGGGTACCGGCAAGGGGTCATCATCAGGTACCTCAGAGAGATTGGTGCCTGGTGGGTCGAGAGGCTGTGTTGGAGTCGGTGGTGCTTGTTTCTTTCGTTTAGGGACAGTTGGCAAACGAATTCCTTCTGGACAGGGCTTGAGACGGTCGAAGTGCACAATTAGTCGATGCCTTGACGAAAGAGAGTTCTGAAGACGGTACACCGAGTTAGACAGTTTCTTGACTACTCTGAAAGGACCAGTCCAGGAGCGGTGAAGTTTCCGACCCACTCCACGAGGGACAACTTTTGAGTGCAGCCACACCAGGTCATCTTTTTCAAAGGGTTTGCCATGAACTCGTTCATCATACAGGTCTTTTTGCCTGTCGAGCTGACGTCCCATAGTGTCCCGAACACGAGTGTAGGCTTCTCGCAGCCTATCTTGCAGCTTAGTAGCGAATTCGGTTGTCGTCGTTGGCTGGTCTCCCTCAGTTGGACTGTTACCATACATAAGGTCGATTGGCATCTTTGCGTTACGCCCAAACATGAGGTAGAAGGGAGAGTATCCAGTTGTTGGATGTACACTGCTGTTGTATGCCATACATAGCGGTCGAAGATGATTTTCCCAATCAAATGGGTTCTCGGTGGCAGCAGCTCTTAGCATAGAAAGGAGGGTCCGGTTGAATCGTTCGATAAGTCCATCAGATTGCGGGTGATAAGGTGTGGTACGGGTTTTGGAAATTCCAAGGAGCTTACATACTTCAGCCACAAGTTTGGATTCGAATTGCTTCCCTTGGTCAGAGTGCAGTTGTTCAGGGGGGGAGAATCTATAAAAGAACTCGTGGGTGAGAACACGGGCAACAGTAACAGCTTCCTGATTGGGGATGGGAAATGCCTCCATCCAACGAGTGAAGTAGTCCCCGATAACCAAGATGTATGAGTTCCCGAGCTCTGATTCTGGGAATGGTCCCACTATGTCCACAGCAACCATCTGCATAGGGCTTCCCACCTTTACACTCTGAAGGGGTGATCGATTTTTGGGAGTGTTTGTTTTGGCAGCTGCACAATCAGCACACATCTTACACCAGTCACAAACATCATTATGGTATCCTGGCCAGTAGAATCGTTCACGGACACGAGCAAGGGTCTTGTCCTCCCCGAGGTGACCTCCAAGGGTGCCTCCATGCATCTCCGTGAGCACTTCACTCCTCTTGCTTACTGGAATCACCAGCTGGTAGATAACATCATCATCCTTGTCTTTCTGGTATAGGCGGTAGAGCTTTCCATTTTGCGTCACAAGCTGATCCCATATCTGGAATAAACGTCGTGAATGTCTACACAGTGCTTTAATCTCGGAGTCAGGAGGTCTCTGGGCTTGGAGTTTGGCCCTCAGCACCGGACCAATCATTGGGTCATTGAGCTGATCTTGGGGGAAGTCTACCGTCTCTGAGAGCGAAGTACTGGCAACAATAGCTTCCTGACCATGGTTTTGACGACCACACTGGCGACAGGGAAGTCGAGAGAGAGCATCAGCATTTGTGTGTTTCTTTCCCCTTCGATGTACTATTGTGAAATCGAACTCCTGTAACCGCTCTAGCCACCTAGCCATCTGACCTTCAGGTTCCTTGAAATTCTTAAGCCAGGTTAGCGATCCATGGTCTGTCCGGAGTGTGAACGTACGGCCTAGGAGGAAATAACGAAAGTGACGAGTGAAAACAACTACGGCTAGAAGTTCTCGTCTGGTAACGCAGTACTGTCGCTCAGGCTTGCTCAATAGTCTGCTACCATAAGCGATGACTCGCTCTCGGCCTTCATCGTCTTCTTGGGAAAGCACTGCACCAATACCTGTGTCACTGGCATCAGTGTCTAAGATAAATGGCTTGCTATAGTCAGGGTAGGCCAGTACTGGTGAAGAAGTGAGATGGTACTTAAGTTTGTCAAAAGCCGTCTGGCATTCGGTTGTCCATTTAAAGGTAGCCTGATGTTCGGTTGCTCGTGCATTAGTCAAGCCTCAAAATGGTAAAGTACCTGTGAGATTGCTTAACCCCAAACCTGAAGTAGTGGTGATCCCAAAGCATGTACAAGTTGGTACAATAGAGTCAGTGAATATTCCTCTGGAAGTTGTAGCCAATGCTTCTGCTAGCTCAGACAGATCCGACCCGAAACTAGACGAATTTTTGTGGCATTTAATTGAAGAGAGTGGGGCAGAGCTAAATGATGAGCAGAGAGAGCAATTTTTTGTTTTACTTAGCGAATATGCTGATGTTTTCGCTAGGTCTAGTTCCGATTTCGGTAGAACTGGCAAGCTCGAGCATGAGATACATACTGGTAGTAGCACCCCAGTTAGGCAGGCTGTTCGTAGATTCCCTCCACATCGTAGGCAGGAGGTGCAGAAGCTTTTGCATACTATGCTCGAAAATGAAGTGGTCCAACCCTCTAAAAGCCCTTGGGCTTCACCAATCGTGCTCGTCCGGAAGAAGGACAATAGTTTTCGGTTTTGCGTCGATTATCGCAAGCTGAATGAGGTCACTCGTAAAGATGCCTACCCACTACCTAGAATAGACGACACTCTCAACACGTTAGCCGGCTCCAAATGGTTTTCTACGCTAGATTTGCTCAGTGGCTATTGGCAGGTTGAGGTCGCAGAGAAGGACCGACCTAAGACGGCATTTTGTACAACAGAAGGCTTGTTCGAATTTAAAGTGATGCCTTTTGGTCTGTGCAATGCTCCGGCTACATTCCAGAGGCTCATGGATCTTGTCCTTGCCGGCTTGCAATGGTCTCACTGTATGGTCTATCTTGACGATGTCATCATTTTGGGAAAAACCTTTTCTGAGCACTTAGCAAACTTGAAACAAGTGTTTAGTCGTCTCCGTGAAGCTGGCTTGAAACTACAGCCTAAGAAATGCCAATTGCTTCGACACCAAGTACAGTTTTTAGGTCACATAGTGTCAGACGAGGGGGTGTCAGCCGACCCCAAGAAGCTCGAGAAAGTTGCCACTTGGCCCACTCCTAGAACAACAAAGGAAGTACAGCAGTTCCTGGGTTTTGCAGGCTATTATAGAAGATTTATTCAAGACTTCGCTAAAATCGCTAGACCCCTGCACAAGCTAACTGAACACCAGGCTACCTTTAAATGGACAACCGAATGCCAGACGGCTTTTGACAAACTTAAGTACCATCTCACTTCTTCACCAGTACTGGCCTACCCTGACTGCTGTGTAACAGTGTAATAACTGAATTATTATTCATTTATGTATTTGCATAGTGTAGCTGATTGTTAGTTTGGTGTTGTGGTGTTTATGTATGTGTTGTGTGGTGATTGTGTCATGTCCTGTGACCCCTGTGGTTCTTTTGGCTCTATGGAGTATGCTGACTTATATCCTGTGATGTGGTGTCCTGTTCTTGATAGTCTGATTTTGTACAAGTAGTTAGATATAAGAGTGCTCATTTTTGTAAGATTGTTGTTGTTCTCTGAGATTGATATTTGTCAACCAATTTGAATCATTAATCCTACTTCTATCTAAACTCTCAAAGTTGAGCTTTTCTACATTGGCGTAGTCGGCAGGATTTGAACAGAATGGCAGCTAGACCGCTCGTGGTACCAGACGCTTACAATGGCGAGGGGAGCTGGAGTCAGTGGCACTATCACTTCCAGAACGTCGTGGCCGTTAACGATTGGAACGAGGAGGCACAGCTGAAGTGGCTCAAGGTGCGACTTACGGGGCGAGCACAGTCAGCGTTCCAACGGTTATCAACAGCAACCCAGGCTAGCCTAGAGCTGGTTTTGGCTGCCCTGAAAGAGAGGTTTGAGCCATCTAGCCAAAAGAACCACAGGGGTCACAGGACATGACACAATCACCACACAACACATACATAAACACCACAACACCAAACTAACAATCAGCTACACTATGCAAATACATAAATGAATAATAATTCAGTTATTACACTGTTACACCAGCACATATCGGTCAGCATATTGCATTACAAACTAAGTATCAAAATTTCACTCAAAGTTTTTATAGAACAGCAGAGAACACTAAGAAACATCTTATTCCAGTACTGTGGAAGTAGTCATAGGCGTCATACATTTACAATAATTATGTAACAAGGCAGTGCTAGTGCTATATTTTTTTAACTATGTAGTTATGTCTTATGTCTCAAAACAAAGTAACTTTTCTGAGGTGCATTGTTGTGCAAGTGATACCAAAATGGTTTACATATCTATCTATTACCTTGATATTATTGTATTGGCACTTTCTACTGATGGTATAGAGGCAATCTTCCAGGACAGAATCCGTATCGGTCAGGGACTTCTTGTTCACAATGCAGAGGTGATCAAGTCTGCATAAAAAATCTATGTGGTAAGCTGCACTATAATTATTGAGCAGGAAACTGTTACAGATAGTAAGCTCTCATTTCTGCTTGACTATTCATGGCATATAATTGAATAATTTGATATAATTATGGTAATTTTTTTAGTCATGCGACAGAAAGTGCTCTCTTCTTCGTTGCTTGAGGTCCGTACCAAGCTAGTGCTGTTAATTTACACCTTAAACTTGCTTAGCAACAATAAGTATTTGGATTTATAGTGCTGTTAATTTACACCTTAACTTGCTTAGCAACAATAAGTATTTGGATTTACCCTGTGCTCAATTGACAGTGCTCTGGAATGCAAACATTTTATGAGTGTTCTTCTGTGTTTTCTCTAAGCCATTCATTACTTTAAGCTATAGCTTGGTACATTAATTGCAAACTTTTTTTTTTTGTTGATAATGCCATCGATGACAAGACCTCTTAATTTCAGCTGCTGCAATTTATTTCTGGCATTAGATGCAAACTTACTAACAAAAACTCACTATTTAAGTTTTTTCCTGCTTTTTTGTAAAAGCAAGGATGACAACACTGCTCACAGTATATTTTAGCAACGACAGTTTTTTTTAGGTAGAGTAAGATTAGATATGGCTCACTACCAAAATGTCTTAGTTTTAAGAGTTGCAATTTCTTCTCTGGCAAGGAACGGTCAGATTCAGTCCCGCTAGAAAAATATCATAATTTTAGCAGCTGTATTTTTTCTCTCGAAGAATAATTTTTAATGTGGTCGCACTAATTTTAGAAGCTGTTTATTTTCTTGGTGGGTAGGGATAATGCTTTTATCATACCTCCATGAATATGATAGTCTCTTATGCTGCATGTCCTAACAGCCTCATAGAGAAACTTTTGGGCTGGTTTATCTTCAGGAGACAATACATTGCCTTGTGGTCAGTTGTATCAATAGGATATAATGAGACCGGAAATATTTTATTTTATAGAGATTTAGGGCATTAATTTTTAAAGAGAAGAAAATATAACTTTCACCATTCATTCTTTTGTATTATACAGTAACCACTGATGTACAGGGAGTGAATATATGTCTGCTTGTGGACACCACATACTTCATAAGGTGCAACTATTCAACTGGACATGGTGCCACTGGATGTAGCTATGTCCTGGTAACTGTGGTTGAAGGTCTAAGAAACATCATTGGCACTATTTCTGAAAACAATTATGTTTATGAAGATATTCCCATCATTAATGATTATCACAGGATTCTAGTCTATGATAAAGACAGTTTACTTGTCGTGAATGAAACCCTCGATTCAGAACCCTGTACCAATAGAAATCAAGCAATGAAGAATGTTTTCATGAAAGCAAATATATATTTCTTCAAAAAGGCTACAAATATTTCCACCGTAATTTTTAGCATAGTCTTGCTTGTGACCTTCATTGTTATTTTGATATTGCCCATTGCATTTATTGTGTATCTAGTGCAAGGTAGGTGCCTATATATGTCTTACACAATTGCCATGAATAATGATGTTACAAAAACACTGATATATACAGGTTCCTATTATTACCCTTCAGAGATTCAATTTCAAGTGAGTCTGCTACAGTAAAGATTTCTGTCTTTGATTATTTTGATTGAGTTGGAGTAATTTTGTACCATTTATCCTTAAATATTTTTTTAGTGAAATTATACATCATAACAACAGAGTTATTATTTAATTATGATAACTTTAATTATGATAACCTTCTCAATAATCATTGATATTTTGACTATAGATGTTCTAGCCTTCATCAAGAATAATGAGAGGCTAAGGCTCGTGTGAGCCTGCTATATACCTACTACTACTACTACAGTACTAGTAATAGTAATAATAATAATAATAATAATAATAATAATAATAATAATAATAATAATAATAATAATAATAATAATAATAATAATAATAATAATAATAATAATAATAATAAAATAAATAATTAAATAATTAAATAAGCAAACAATAAAGCAAAAATAAAAATAAAATAAAAATAAAATAATAATAATAAAAAAATGATAATAAAAAACAAGTAAATAAATAAACAAACATAATAATTAATAAATATAAATAACAACAATCAACTAAAAAAATAATAAGCAAATAAATACAGTAGGATGTCAGTTATCCGGACAGGTTGGGACTGGAAGGTGTCCGGATAACTGAAATTTCTGGATAACTGAAGTGACTAGTTGTACACAAATGTGTACACGAATATAATGTTAAAAGAGTGAATGTACACATGTATAATGTGCATTAGTCATGTTTACAGTGCATGTAATCACTGATTTACACTAGAAAAGCTTCTCCCATTGTTAATGTAGTCACATATAGCTTATCTTCAATGTTCAAAACAACTCTCTTTCTTTTCTTCCCAGCATCTATAGCTTACCTAACAAGAAATGAGCAGCTGCATCTCAGCACATGCAGATCATGTGAGCTTACCTAGCAAGAAATGAGCAGCTGCATCTCAGCATTAGTACCCTAATGTGATGATTGTTGCTTGGGACCAAAGTACATGTACACCTGTTCTGGTTAACTGAAGTTTCCAGATAACTGGAGTCCGGATAACTGATATCCTACTGTACAATTGCCAAATAAACAAACAAATAATAATAATAATAATAATAAATAAAATAAATAATAAAATTATGGTGGTTTCAGGCTGGAGTGGCTCCCCTGCAACTATCTATTCTTACTTGACATATCTACTTGTATTTCCTGCTAGAGTTGATATCAAATATGCTATGAGAACTTGGAAATATTATATGACGGTGCACGTATACAAGACAAAATTGGCCTAAGGAGAACCTCAAGTTTATGTATCTCAGGGATCCCATAAATCAGTGGTCGTTACTTCCATCGGGCCTAATAATCCAGTTGTTATTTCTCCCACCTTCTCTGTATTCTTTAACACACGATTCACTTTGGGCCTTGGTAGAATCCTTTATCAGAATTCCATATGTTGTAGTTTCCTGCATTCCCGTCAGCTTTGAAACGTTACTGTCCTTTGTCATCAAAACTTTTGTCATCCAACGTCAATCCTGAAGGAATATGGGAATCCCCCAGAGCTTTATGATAGGACATGGGCCTGTTGGCCAAATAGTATCCTGTGATTCCACAAGTCCATGTTCTTCAACTGGTCCCACAGGTCAAGGAGACCAGTAGGCTCCTGCAACCGGGCTAGACCTAGTTTTCCCACTCTAATCAGTCTGGCAAGTCCACCAGGTCCAGGGGCACCATGAAACCAACAAACAGATCCAGACTGATAGGTATTGAAAGCTCTTGCCTCCCAGTAGGACCATCCAACCAACACAGTCTCAGCAATCCCAAAGAGCGATACTGACATCTGCCTAAACTTATGTAATCTGAAAAATTCGATTACACTCAATATCAGACTGGATTACGATATATTACCATAACTATTACTTGCATGCTTGTGACACATGACTGACTGTGCCTGATCCCCAGGAGTCCTTGAGCCAATTCCAACCTGCTTTTGAATTCGCAATAGCTAAAGATGAACTTCCTCCCATTGAATGAATATGTTCTAGAGAAATCTTTCCTTATGAATTAAAAAGTTCTTTCTGGCAAGTGCAGGTCATCAAATCTCCTATTGAAATGCTACAAATCTCTTGTTGGCACCACATTAGCAGTTACATTCAATTCCACCTACTAAGATAAAGAATAAAAAATGAGCTATTGTATAGTTTCCAACCTGGGTTAAAGGGGAAAAAAAGAGATCTCCTGCCATGAACATCCTGAAAGTGCCATCCAAATATTTACAGCAGGTTAAGAACCATAGCAGCTCCAGAATGAGCCATGGATGTTGAAAACACCAAAAAATTACACTCCAATCTTCTCTCTAAAAACTCAAAAACTTTCTTCCAACTGGCCACCTTTGATAACAATAACCAGTGTCATGAGAGTAATCTCCCATGCTGTTACTTGTATGCTCAGATGGCTTCCTGTAAACTTTCCCTTCTATTAGTTTACAATGATAACTATAACCATGGGACTAGGTTATCTGGTTGTCACCATGGGGAAATACATTCGCTTCTCTTGAGCTGATAATTCGGTGATCTTTATATAAATTTTTATGCCTAGAAGTATTACACAGTTGGACAAAGAAAAGATAAAAATGCAGGAGAAAATGAACAAATGTGGTGAAGTTGGAGGAATCCAAAATATAGAACTCACAAAACACATTGAGCCTATAGTATTATATTCATGTCTACAAGCTAAGCTACAAACTGAATAGAGAAAGGTGTACTATTCTGTTCTGTCACAAATTAACCTCATAAGCAGCTAGCTACTTTTATGATCTGCCATGCAAGCAATCATAAACTGGTCCTTAGAGAGAAGGCAGTGTGCCTTTTTTGACATGAAGTACTTAATGGCATTGTCAGGCAATAACAGTGATAGCTCTTGAAGACTGCTGTATAATTATGCTAAATATACTTGTGCACTGTGTGTGGTGTTCTTTATTTTTTGTTGTTGTTATTCCTTATCATAAATATATTTTTTATACTTAAAATCCAAGGAAGTTTTTTTTTTAACCAAAAGTGATCTGCAAGTACAGTAATATTACATTTATAATGTTTAGGATCATGAATTGGAAAGTGAGAAAGCCAAGAGTAGGTACTTGACGAAAGAAGAAACAGATTTGCAAGGTAAACAAGAAAACAATGATTAAGTATGATGTTAAGCCTACTTCTTGTAATTTTAAATTCAACAAGTACAAGTACTGAAAGCATTTTATATATATTACATGAACTCTGATCTGTGATAATATATTATGCAGAATTTTTGACATTGGATTTCCTAGTGACTCAGAGCCACTATGCATTATTACATATATACACCCCATCATAAAAGATGAATACATGATACTGTCCACAGAATTAGGTAGTCACAATTTAGAAGTTGCAGATGTACTTCTACTGCCATTGGCAGGTTAGACGATTAATCAAAGCATAGGAGACTGAAAATCTTGGGTGCTACTAGAATTCACCCTGTTCCTCCCAGCAAGGCTCGACTATAAGAACCCAAAGCCAGCACTAAGAGAAAATGGACAGGAAAGCTCTAGATCGCAATCTCGGATCTATTGATGTTATAGAATTTGCATGCTTATAAATATTGAGAAGATTTCATTAGGTAATCAAAGAGATCATGGACGGTGTTGAGGGAAAAGATTGAGTTCACTTAAAACGTTTGTCATAAGAACCTTGGTTCAAAAAGTTTTTTAATTCAAATTTCCCCCCGGCTATAGGCCTGCCTTTGTATTTTGCAGCTAATATTTTGACTATAGTAATCTTTTTAATGGTAGTGTGTATTTATTTCAGAATACATAGTCCTGTACTAAATAAAATTGTTCTTGCCAAGAACTGGGGAGGTGAATGTCCATGCTTAGCGTCTCTCCATGGCAGTCCCAGCGGAGGAATGCCTTGTCTTTTTTGGGGTCGGTCGGGAGTTGAACTTGTTAGCTTTTTAGTTATTTATTTATGTATTTATTGTTAATTAGTTATTATTTTGGTATTTTTATAATTGATTGTTATATAACTAGCATGTGTATTAATGAACTTGGTATGTTATGTTTGCTCTTTATATTTATCAGTAAATAAGTAAAAAACAAAATATGAAAACTTTAATAGAGCACAAGACTTCTATTCCAGTTTGAACAATGAGTAGGAGTCAATTATAGAGTATATGAGAGGCTTGTATTCCAGAGATGGCTGGTGAACTGTTGCTGAAGTGTTGCTGTGGGTGTAACTAGAGAGATTGATAGGCTGAAGATGATACACACAGTAGGTGTTAGCCAGAATAATCACTTTGAATACTAGATGCCTGGATTAGAAATCCAAAGTTTCTGGTATGCTAAAAAAACCCAGCAACATCTCAAAACAGCTACAACTTCCTTCGTACTGCAAAACAAAATTTGTATACATTTACTCAAGTTTTTGTACACTAATAATTAGCTCTAACGTTGACTTCCTTGATAATCAACTTAAATTAATTCACTCAATGTTTTGGCTAGAAGCTCTAGCCTTCATCAGGAATAAAGTGAAGTGAGAGCATTTAGCCCAAGAGCTAAGTTATGCTAAAGTCGTTGTACATATGATGAGAATTAATGAGTAGATTCTCATGTCTTTAATTATCATACTTAATACAAAGTATGAAATATTTTAAAGACTAATTTTTCCAGTGTAATGCCTGTAATGCCAGAATTGCACCCTATTATTTAAATAGGGAAAAAGAAAATGATACAATATTTTTAAGGTACTAGAGCTAGGGCTAGGGCAGGACCTAGAATTATGTGATAGGTGGAAATATTGATGGAGTGGGTAAATGTCCACGGAGTATTTGGAACAGGGGTATTTGTCCAGGTGGTAATTGTCCAGCGTTTTTTGTCCTGGGGGGGAATTGTCCAGCGGGTATATATCCTAGAACCATGTGCATTTGTTTATGGAATATTCCACCAGAATCAACTAAATGGCTTACTATACTCAGAACTTAAGTATTGTGATTTGTGAATTTATATTTTTACAGAGCATTCAGGTGGAGTGGTGATTTGCTCAAAATGAAATGTTTTTGGTTCCAACGATTTCTATAGCCTATGTACTTAATTATTAATGGCTTGAGCCCCCAAGCTATGCCTAATGCTGCTAAATTGTAACTGTTCCTCCACATCTTCACATAATACTCAATAACAGATTCATATTTTTAAATTTTCCATTCGCGGGATAGCGATCTCAATTACACAAATGAAAGGCTATGAAAGGCTATGACTGCAATTGCAATCAATTGCTATCCCTTCCTGGCCTGTTCTTCTGTTTCTGGAAGTTGGTGGATTTCTACATTTTGTTCTAGATATAATTAAATAATTTAGCAGTGTAATTTGTATGCGCAGGCTAAATAGTTTGTAGTATTTTCTATCTAAGAATTAACACTGTTAAACAAAAGCTAGTTTAGTTTCTTAATGCACTTGTTATTGTTTACACAAGGGCACATTTTACACAGAGAATAAAATGATAACAACAAAACAACAATAACGATAACAATAAAAATGTATTTTAACTAAATGGCAGAAATTATCAACTGTATGGTTGGTCTGTCTCTTCCTGACTGATCTAATATTTCTGGAATCTTTTGGCTGAGAAAATAAGAATAGACCTACCAGACAGCACTCTGACTCTCTTCATTCTTAGGAAGGTGGCATTTCTGAATGGATTACTTTGCTGTATATCTTATTCTAGACATATACAAAGCTAAACTTTTGCAGTGTGGTAGCTTATGCCATGCTGCTGATTCTTTTACTAAGCATTAGTTAGTTGCATTTTCTCCTGAAGCATAACTCATAAAATTTTAATTGGCAAGGAGGCGAGCCCTCAGTTCGGAGTTTGTCAGAAAACTTGGTATGGTAGGGTATGGCGTATTTATCTACCTATGTATGTATTCATCTCATAATATGAGTAAATAATGCAGGCTTTGTAAATTGGGATTGGTCGTCATAGTGAAATTGAGAGAATGGTCCAGCGACCAGCACAGTGGCAAAGCAAGGTAGACTGGCCCAGCTGCATTTACTTACAAGCAAGTCAGAATGGGATGTGCAGTTAATAGCTCGTATTTGGACAAACATTAGATAAACAACAGACTAGACCCAAATAACTCCCAGCAAGTCCTCGTCCATATGCCCCTATACCAATAAATAAATTTGCTGCATCAGCAAGTAGAATGGGCTGCATGGTTGATAGCTACAGGAAGTGATGATTGGATACAGTTACTGGGTTCATCAATACACCTTACTGTTTTTTCATTTTTTCCCCATCCACCACTCAATGCCTAGATTCATTAATAGTAGCAATAAACGATTACAAAAACACAAAGAAAAGCAAACACAAGAGTATCAATTTGTCTTTATATATATTTAGAAAAGTGTTATAATACTAAAGTGTGAGACATCATAAACTGGCATGTTTTGAGGCCAATAGAATTGCCTTTAATTAAATATATAGCTTCAACTATGGTGTATAGAGTATTGTTGTATGCCACCGTGAATATATACCCCAAATTTTCCTCATACAATTTCATTCACCTGACAGATAGCAACCGAATTCTCAAGAGCTCCATCACAGATGCACGTAATGCTTTCTCAAAAGTGGACTCACTTGAACCGGTTAGGGAGAAGTTTGAATCCGAGTATTCCATTGACGCTCTTCTAAAAGTAAAGGAGAAGTTTAAATCTGCGAAAGCATTTTATAGTAAATAGAGTGGTCATTTGCTATGGAATCGGCACTATCAGGAAAAGAAGCAAGAAAAACAGTCTTTATTTTTCATTATGTATGCAAGTATTTTATTACTATGGAGAAAGATAAACACATGATTAACTTTTATGGCTTAAACTCTCGATGCTTACATTTTTTAAAACATATCTGAATGGTTGTATTTGAGTACAAGATTGCGATGGAATAATAAAAAAATCAGCAGGATGTGTATAATGTTTGTTAATCAAAAAGAGTGAGATGAACATGTCTGCAACTGACTGCCTGCAACTCAGTTTTACAAGAGTGTTGATAACCTCTTACTAATCTCTGTCTATTGTAGCTGTTTGGTTTTTGTTGGGTCAGTGTGAAGACAAACCATATTACATTTAGAGAAGGTATAGCTATGACTGCCCATAATTAGAAAAACTCCCTACAAATCTACCCTACTGGTTTAATAGGGATAATAACTTTCAAGTAAACTATGTATTTGACAGTTGTTCAGATGTATTAGGTGTTTTCACAGTGATATTAATGACATAACAAGCATATGGGGGAAATAATTCATGTTTTTGACAGCTTTTCTTGACTCTGCTTCACACAAGGCAGCTGGGACAGGAGAAGAGGAAGAGGGTGATTGAAGGGGAGAGAGAGGGGGAGGCTCAACACTTTCCTGGTCTTGTAACCCATACAATATTGTGATGTTTGTCTACAGCAATTTTACATAGCAGTTTACGAGATGCCTTGTAAAAACTTGGCACAATGGACTATCTGATTAAGGGTGTGGCTTATATGTGTGTGTGTAGGCATGCTGCGTGTGTGTGTGTTGGGGGTGGGATGATGCACTGAAGGATAAACGGCACTGGATGGACTATTTTGTTGAAGAAGAAAAGAAACACGAAACACAAATGCACTCATGTGTGCGTCTACTGATTAACAATAAGTTCGTAAGCCATGCCAATAGATCTCATGTGTTATGTAAGAGAGTGAGCTGGTTCATTACATCAGTGAACAACTCCACTTTGCGCCTGAAGAGAGGCTCTGGGAGATCCATACCATGTGGAGCATGTAAAAAGTTGGACACTAAGTGAAAAAGAGTGCCAAGACAAAATGGATCAAGAGAAGTGATTTAACTGTGCCAAAGGAAACTTACTGTCTAATGTGGCTATGTCTATTTATGTGTAGCTACATTTGGTTGCATAGCTGTGACTGATGATCTGCTATTAAAAATTCAAACAGACCAGCAAATGGCAGCCCCGATGATGAGCACAGTACAGTACATCAGCAAGTGAAAGAGCCTTCGTTGTAATGCTTATGCAGTGGACATTACAGATTTGGAATGCTTCCATTTTGGCTAAGTCGCACAACTGGCAAAGACCCTTCTTGTCCTTCCACACATGCAACAACTACTGATACTTTCAGCACTGGCATGGTAGCTAGTGCCATTGAGGTACTTGCTTTAAGCCCAATGGATCTATTTTGGCGACTATAAAGTACAACTATAGGTATTGGTAGCACTCCTTATATTGATTTAGCCCTATTTTAAAATAGCTGATATATCTCATCTAAATCACACTTTAGAAGCTTCTTAGTATCAAACAGTGACTTCAGAACCCCAACACCTCATGGATGCCTTGAATCCTTTGTGAAGAGAGTAAACTGGCACCCTGAAAAACGTTGAAACTGTAGATCTTGTATCCATGTCTCATATATACCTTCTTGTTTTCTTCCCACACATAATTTGCATACAATATATATGTCCATTGTTGCATCGCCATGATTAATACTACTATCTCTACTTTTCACCCAATAAAATTCATAGAATATGTCCTTTGATTATAAGGAGACTCCAAATGCAAAATCTAACCCCTTTCTCGACCCAAACAACTGAATATTGGTAAAGGTTTATCACTGTCTGATTACATCCACTCACCAGGTAGATGCATTTTTCATTCCATGAAGTGATCATTTGGTTTTTTTCAGAACTTTAATCTTATGACAGCAGTTAACAAACCAACCTTCTAGCTATATTATAGCTACTTATAATGTATGTGTGTCATTGGTTTCCTAATAAGCTTATTCTTAAGACAATAATTAACTGAACCAACGCATGCACTGTTTGTTACCGAGAAGTGATTTATTGGTTTCCTCAGAAGTTACATTCAACAAAACCAGGTAATTATTTACAATGCGTGTGCCTCTATGTGTATTATAATATGACTATATATATTATGCTGAGTAACTTCTCATAGGTGGCTGCTACATCACAAAATCAACAACAACAAAAAGTATAATATATATATTGAATTCATCATTCAAAAAAATTCACCATTCAAAAAACAAGAATTTACTGATAATTATTTTTTACAGGAAATTTTAATGAAGACCAATGCATGATATGAAAAAAATCTGTATTACATATAATTATTTGGAGTTCATTAATAGGTATATAAAGGGTCATGTAAATATTAAATTTCGTTGCTACATTGTTAAATTCTTGTTTCATTTCTTTCTTGACTAATATTTTGTTTTCCATTTTTGTCTTGTAGTATATAAAGCAAAGCTAGTTAGCTAGCTAGTTTTATTTTGGGAGTCCTTTCAACTAGGAATTTTTTCCCTCTGTTCTTATTACAGTTGCAAATAAATCAGTAGATTTCTTTATACTCTTTCTTTCCTGCCGTCCAGCATCCATGAGACGTTCTCTTGCCGTGTTTCAGCCGCGGAATACTCTCCGTAATTACTGGCAACAGTCCGCGCGATTGGAAATTAACCGCAAACTTCCTACCGTTGCAAGGCAACGTCGCATTGGCACTCACTGCGCGAGCTGTACCTGGTGAAGTCGGCTTCAGAAGTCCCGTGCTTCCGGTAAAGATTAAAGCAGTGAAGCACTTCGTGCTCGCTGGTCTGAGCATTTATTTCGTAACTGTAGAAAATGTCAGCATGACTATAGGATATGTCTAGCTATTCATTTTTTCTTAATCTTTGTTAAGTGTGAGAAATTGAATGGCTAAATTGGAAAAAACCTTCTGCATGACTGCAGTCCTCCTGAGACTCATTTCATATGGTAAGAATCCTGTGTTTGCTATAATCTCAGCTAGTTCTTTTGTGGGATGCCAGCTATAATTTGGTTCATGGCTGCTAACAAAGCTATACTTCTCTGTGATATCCAATGCCATTTCCAAAGGATAGCTTATTCACTCCTGCTTTGAGCAGGCATTACTATACCATTAGTATAATTGAAATGATTGATCACTGACTTTTTGTATGTTAGTGGTGTAATGAATGGAGTACTTGGCTACATAATCACCTAGGACACCTGTTATGGACTGCTTCACTAGTAGAGCCACCAGTTCTGGGCCACTTAACCACCTGGGACACAGACGATTGTGTATACTACTACTGGCTACTCCCCTCCTTACTCCCCTCATCATCCTAGTGCTTTCCACAGGAATTTCAGTGCAAATTCCCAGTGTGTGCAATAGAAATTCTAGGTCACTCCTGATATCTAAATTAGCATATAAACAGGCAACCCTGATTCAAGGTTATACACACGAGGAGGTGAACACTCTCTCAGTGAAAGGGTTTGATTATAGTGTAAGTAAATTGCAAAGGTCTCTTGCAAACTTCTTTTCATGAGATCGAAAACTGTCTGTATCTGCTGTTTCAGGAAGTATTTCCTCAGATAAAAAGTGCACATGCATCTATGCTACCCTGGTACTCTCAGAATCCCTTTGAAGAAGAGTGTCTCCCCAGGATGTTTGTTTTGTGTAAAAGGTTTTGTTAGCTTCTTTCTAATTAATAACTGCAGCTTCTACTATTTGAAATCTAATGATACAAGACAAAATGTTTTATTAAAAATAACAACAAGTACATTGGAATGACCTGTTTAAAGAAAAGAAAGAAAGTAAAAATGTACACCGCAACAAGTTAGATGACCCTTTACCAATTATATTATATATGTCCAATAGGAAGTCAGTTGTCTGAACTTCAGTATGTTATGTCAGTCAACTGAATGCTACAAGATTGCCATAGCTACAATAATTCTGGCTCCTTTTATTTGTGGGAACAAATTGCTTTTAACATGCCCCTAGTGAATATATACATTTTTACTATATAGGAGCAATAAAAGCGATTTTTTCTTGCTCCTTTCAATGAAGTGGACATGGCTATACCTACACAAAAGAGAAAGGTTTGTCATTAATATGTAGGATAACATCAAGATATGTGATATTGAAAAGAATTGAGTGAGTGTAGTGGCCCAAGAAAATTAGCTGTCTACAATATTATGAGAAGCAAGATTTAGCTGAAGACCTCCTACATGAAGTTAATATATCAAAAAGAAGAATATTATCAGATGAGTTTACAGTTGTCAGTGTGATAAAACTGTCTTTCTATGGTTCAGTAGAAGTGCAAGATTAAGACTTGAATATGCACAATGATCTGTGAATTCATAGTCCTTCTTTGTAAGAACTCGTAACTATAGATGGTCAAGGCACATTAGCTCTTTCCTAGCATTAATCCAGATGAGCAAATCAAGGCCTTCAAGACCAGGAGAGGAAGGCTCAAGCAATTGAGGATAGGCCTGACATGCATGGATTGTCTGACAAGGAGAATAACTCCCAGCATATACAGTCTTTTGGAGCCTTCAAGAGTTATTTGTTATTTGGTCAATTATGATGAGACTTGGTTCTACTAGAAATTCAGCCAGACAAAATTCTTGTATCAATCAGGGAGAAGAACAAAATTTGATTAAATTTTATGCCATATGCCAATTCCAGTAGCACAATAAAACTCCTTTTAGTATTTCTCCATAAATCTCTGAATCCTTATTGTTTGAAGAAGAGTTAGTTTCCAGTAAAATATTATTTCCAGACCAATACTGGATAGATTCTGCAATATTTAACAAATGATTCCATAAAAATTCTGTGCTATGTGTGGTACATACGAACTTCCTTCCTTCCTTCCTTCCTTCCTTCCTTCCTTCCTTCCTTCCTTCCTTCCTTCCTTCCTTCCTTCCTTCCTTCCTTCCTTCCTTCCTTCCTTCCTTCCTTCCTTCCTTCCTTCCTTCCTTCCTTCCTTCCTTCCTTCCTTCCTTCCTTCCTTCCTTCCTTCCTTCCTTCCTTCCTTCCTTCCTTCCTCCTCCTTCCCTCCCTCCCTTTTAATTAATTAATTTGTTTGTTTGTTTGTCTGTCTGTCTCTCTGTCTGTCTGTCTGTCTGTCTGTCTGTTTGTCTATTTATCTATTTATCTATTTATTTGTTTATTTATTTATTTGTTTATTTGTTTGTTTGTTTGTTTGTTTGTTTGATTTGATCTGATTTGATCTGATTTGATTTGATTTGATTTGATTTGATTTGATTTGATTTGATTTGGTTTGATTTGATTTGATTTGATTTGATTTGATTTGATTTGATTTGATTTGATTTGATTTGATTTGATTTGATTAGTTAGTTAGTTAGTTAGTTTAGTTAGTTAGTTAGTTTGTTTGTTGGTTGGTTGGTTGGTTGGTTTGTTGTTTGGTTTGTTGGTCGGTCGGTCGGTCGGTCGGTCGGTCGGTCGGTCGGTCGGTCAGTTGGTCGGTCGGTCGGTCAGTCGGTCGGTCGGTCGGTCGGTCGGTCGGTCGGTCGGTCGGTCGGTCGGTCGGTCGGTCGGTCGGTCGGTCGGTCGGTCGGTTGGCGGTCGATCTATCTATTGATTATTGATTAATTGATTGATTGATTGATATTTAAAATAAATAATTGTTAGTTGTAAATTACTGTATTTTTAGTTTATTAACAGAACTAACAGAACTAATATTAATTATTATCTTTTTCGTAAGAAATGTGCAAAAATCATTCTCTGTTAATTTCATTTGTTATTTCCCCCCTTTCCATTCTTGATTGCCTGATATCTAGTGTATATTGCTCACCATGATGATGACTAGAGTATCTAACCAAAATGCCAAAGAAATAATTAAAGTTGATTATCAAGAAAATTGTTTTATATTGTCAAATAAGAGTTTGTTGAAAGTTTGATAATTCTTATTGTTAAATTAACCTTATCATTCCTGTGTGTATTATAGCTCTAGCAGCACTTGAAAATAATGATATTGTAGTGATTTCGAACAAAATGAATGCACTGAGGCGTAATGTGGACCCACGTGCTAGCAACATGAACAATCTGGTAAGTGAATTCTACTATTAAGTGCAAGATACTTATGATTTCATGAGTATATGTACATATATTATATAATGTGCCAGTAAGTTACTGCTCTATAAAAAAATTAATCTTGGGTATTTATGAATGTCAGTTATTTAGTGCATTGGATGTTGACTACCAATCTGGATATTAGGCCGACCGCTTATTAAATTTCTTTGTTGAACATGTACATGGTATATACCCTTTCAGCTATGGTTGAATGCAACATTGATTCTTCACATTTGTCATATCACTGTTAAGGCAAATTTGGTATATATATACTTCAGAAAATATTTAGAAAAAATTACTAGCATGACCATATTTTTTACCGCTTCTTGCTGCCCATGAAAGTATTGCTTCCGGAAATTTGACTTGTCTTCTATATATCAACTGTTGTTTCACAGATAAATTCTCCATTGCCTATATATTTTAAAACACTTTAAGCCATTTGCTGATAATAAGCAGATAAATACATCCAGGTAATAAATTAAAAAAATCTTAAAAATTTTTTCATTGTATTTCATAATATTAATTCTTGCTCTACATGACTTCCTAATTAACCAGCGTTAGAATTCTGGAAACTAAGACAAAAATTATTTGAAAGCCGACAGTGCAAATCTAAAATATCTTCCAAACTGTTTGGACAAAGATTTTGTCACATTTTTTATGACATGTCAGAGGATGAAAATAGTATAATTATATGAAGAGAGTAGAATAAATCATGAGGCCATATTTTTTGATGGGCAGAGAGGTGGCACCAGACTTGCCTGCTGGTTAAAGCATTTCAACTGGAGTTGAAGTTATGAGTGTGGCAGACTATTCTAGTGATGAGGAAGGCTATAACAGTTAGTTGAGTTATAGTTGGTTGTGCAGTTTCTAGAGTATGTTATGAAAAGGGCATTTTAGCTTGTTTTTCCTGGGTACACTTGATCATCCTCTTTTCAATGAGAAGCAGCTACTCTATCTACCTCACTACAGGCATTTAATGAGTAGGTGCAGGAATTTTTTTCCAGGGGAATCGATTAACTCATATAGGACTAAAGTGATGCTATCCGGTCTCCAATTATCAGTTTGTAAACATCATGACAGGCAAAGTATGCCTTGGTTTGTTATTGGTTAGCTTGTCTTTAGATGATGTAGTCTAGTTGGACCATAAAAGCAAGTTATCTGAATGCCCCTTATCCAAACACACCTGTAAACCGAACATTAAAAGAAGTTCTGCCCACAGAAATGCTAGTGCCCTTTTTTCTTCTTGCAGGGGAAATTCCTTTGTGCATGTGCACAAATAATATATACCATATACCTAACATTGGAACCTATTCCCACCAGTTCTTCTCAGTCCATGTTTAAGCAGATTGCTGGCTATATGTATTCAAAAGACAAAAAGATTATTATCGATGTAAACTCAAGATCTGTGGTATTGTGAGGAATGAGAGAAGTTTAGCTAGAGTAGCAGCGAAATGCATTCTTGGAAAGTGGACTGTCTGTGGTTTTATGAGGAGTGAAGACAAGATGAAGACCTTCCACATTGAAGTTCAGTTATCCATATTAAAAAAAATTCTAAACACCCTCTGGTCCCAACATGATTGGATATGTGGCCCCCAACTGTATTGTATCTTCATTACCCTCACTTTCACTGAACCCTCCATTGCTAATTCACTTGCATTGTCATGTGGCATAACTCCTTCCCTTGCCATAATCATAAGTATAGTCTACACAGCCTGACGAAAAAGGGGCAGATATCATCTGGCGAAATATTTCATCGGTGTTATCTACTCTTCATTTGGATATTTCTACTGGTACTTCTGCTGATACCTATTCTGCTTGTGCTTCTGCTCCTGGTACTTCTGTTTGCTGGTATTTCCCGCTTCCCAATACCTACTTCTTCAGTGCACCCATGTAGGTAATATCACTTAGATCCAGTAGATTGTAGTTAGACAATAATTATAGCAAACACTACACATACTCGAAGATACCAAGTCCTATATCTCCAGCTATTAGCTCCTCTTCTGCAGTATACTAACTATTTTTGAGATACTTCACAGAAGATGAAGACCTATCCTGGTCTACTCATTAACATGGGCATCTTGAAGTTACCTTATTCGCCATGTACTGCTCCTCACAGGATGTACATATAACCACTTCAGGGAAGGGGTGATGCCTCTCGTGAAATTCCAAAATGTATTCACCTTACCAGTAGAGCTAATGATACAGCATGTGGTCAGCCTGGCTAATACGATCACCTCATCAAGGTCCGCTCTCTTTTGGACATTATTTTCACTAAATTTAGAGAGCTTCATCAACGAGTTCTCTCTTGATGAAGCCATGATCAAGTTCAAGGGTCAGTTTGGTTTCAAGCAATAAATGAAAGTAAAAGAAAAAAGAGTGTGCCACAAATGGTTATGTGTCACAGTTGGATGTATACAACTTGACAGTAGTGATAGTTGTGATATGATCCTCTTTACCAGAATAGAATTGTACTTGATGCATGGTATTGAGAATAGTGGGCGTGATCTATATACCATATTTTGTTAAATAGATTGCATGTGAACTATTGATTTGGACAACTTAGATCATCAATCAATCAATCAATCAATAAATACCCCAGCCTCCTTCATCACCATACAGACAAGACATTTCCATCTCTTCGCTACCATCTCTACCCAGTGACATAGGCTGATGCTGATTGAAAGGAAAGCAGACTTCAAGGACTTGATAGCAACTAATCAAACATAGTATTCTATGTTTTTGTTGAACTGTTACAAGGCCCTCCAATAATAGACCTAGTCATTTAGCTGAAGGTTTACTCCTGTCAACAATTACATCACATAGCTTCATTATCCATGACCGTACTTAATTAATTAAAGCAACCTGCTTGAACTTTACTGCATCATTTGATGTTAGGCTTGAGAATTATATATTGCACACACATGTGAGTATACAGTTAATGTTATTTATCCATATATTTGTGATTGAAGGTATGGAATACAGAGTTGGCTGCAGCTGCTCAGTTATACTCAGAAAATTGCCAACTGGCTAGTAATGAAGACAGAAACTCAATGGTCCCAAGCTTCGATACAGTGGGAGAAACATGGAGTGTTTCCCTTTCTTCAATGACAGACTACTCACAGATAATTGATAAGACTTGGTATATGGAACGCATTGATTACGATTACGAAAAAAACGTCTGTAATAATCCTGCTGGTTGTAAATTTTATAAACAGGTAACTTCCTCCATGTAATGGTACAATTTAAGTGAGTTACCAGGTTGATAAACACTTTATTTCAAGCATCATTGAATCTTTTATATTACAGGTTATACTTCATAATATTTTAGGTTTTTTGGCACCCAGGTAAATAAAAATTAATATCTCCCAAAATGAGGCATCTATCTAATTTATAGGAAGGTGTTCATATTCTCAAGTAAACTTCTTGCTGCTAGTTATTAAATGCATAAATGCATTTGTTATAAATCTTTGCTACTTGGCCACTTATAAGTTCAACATAGCCTTTTACTAGCTTTCACACTCTTTATACATCACACAAATCAACAAAAACAGTTCTATAACAAGTGACAAGTGTCCATTAGAAGTGAGCAGCCTCAGCCAAAAATTGGGAAAAACTAGTATTTAGCCATAATCAACTATCTAACCACGATAATGTACAACATCGAGTATTCTACATCTTTCCTTTAGCGAGGACCAATGCAAGTAAAGTTTGGAAAAAGGTCCTTGTGGTTAGGACTTTTGGAACTCCATAGATTTTGCATACTTCGCTGTATGAATTTGATATATAGCTCAAATCTCTGTGTGTTCTTTTCTGGTATTAAAAAAATGCATAAGTATAAATCTGCTAAAGTTACATGCAGCCAAAGTTGGATTAACTCAAAATTTGGGTGCCGTCCTGGTTTTAATTGTGGTTCCTGATGGAAAGTGCTAGTTTGTTACCTGTGGCTAAAGGAAGCTCTGCGCCTATAAAAACTATGTGTTGATTTAGGCGCTAAAACTTAATTAATTAGGCAAGCATATTGTGGTGGACACAAAATAATTCTGTTTTTCAACACCCCCTTCCCCCCCACCCCCCACCCCCCCCCCCCCCCCCCCCCCACATTTACCAAATTCTAGTGGTTTAGCCCCTAATGTATACACTCGTTTTGTAGGGTATGGATTCCTCTAGCCCCAAATAATAATTTCAACTGGCTAGCACTTTTCAATCAGGAACCTTCAGGCACACAGATTTCGCGGACTCCCACTTTGGATGCATGTAACTTTAGCATAGTTATACCTAGGCAAAATTTTAATATTAAAAGAGAGTATATAGACATTTGAGCTATATATCAAGTAAAGTGTGCCGAATCTATAGAGCTCCAAAGTCGTACCACAATTTTTTTTTGTGTTTGTATTTTAGACTCCCTACACATGAACGTAAGTCCACTTTAATAAAAATTAATCACTATATAGGTTAAGTTGGAATGTACAGATCTATCAATCGTAGCTGTTAGAGCAATTCAAAACTTGATGATGGTAAGTTATTATGAACGAGTTTGGAGAGTGATTGTACTTCACATTCCAACTTGCAGTTCCAAAAGATAACAAAACAAAACCACCATCAGAAAGCATACAGCATTGGCCTATATAAATCAGGACCATAATGAATGTGTGCAAAGATATGGTAATTTAAATGGTAAACCACGGATTCAAGCCCTTGTCCTTAAAATGGATAAATACATACATTATCTAGTTAGTCCCATTCAGTGTTATAAATGTATTGGGTGGTCTGATTCTTGACAGATGGATGGGGTATAAACATGTTTATTGGCAGGGATTGAACCTCAGTCTCTGGAGATTCAGAAGATATTGGAAACTCTGGTAAAGGAAAGAATCTTAACTTTGTCTTAAGAACAGTTCATGGCTCCTTCAGTCACTTACCTTGGACATTAGATTGACACCTCTGGATTATATCCTATGCCAGATGAGGGTAAGACAATAGAGAAAGCTGCAGTTTCAAATAACATCACAGAACAGAAGCTTTATCTAGGGTTGTTACATTACCATGGCATGTTCTTTCATAATGTAGACACTTAGCTCACTCCATTGTACAAATTGTTGAAAAAGGATCACCCTTAGAATTGCTTAGTGAAACAGAATGAGTTGTTTCAAGCATCTTAATAGGTAACTGCTTACATATCGGTCGTGTACATTTTGACCCAGATTTAGAGCTAGTTTTGGCTTGCGATGCATCACCGTACCAAATTGGCGTAGTATTGGCTCAAAAAAATCCAGATGGGACTGAAAAACCAGTGGGTTATGCTTAACTGAAATTGAAAGAAACAAACTACTCACAAGAAAGAAGTACTTTCTTGTAATTTTTTGGAATCCAATGATTTCATGCATCTGTTTGGACACACTTTCAGTCTAGTTAATAAACACAAGCCATTGTTTGGCCTGCTGAGAGAAACTAAGGTGATCTTACTTCAGGCATCTGCTAGAATCTGTCATGGATATCGATCTATGAATACAAACTCAAGTTTTGAAATGATACAACTAATGGGAATGCTGATGCTATCAGTTGATAACGTCTGATATTACCTGCCATTGTTGAGATACCTCCAGAGCTAGTACTACTGACCAACATTTAGCAATTTATCAAGCTTGTTCGTGGTCAACGAAAGCTCCAATTTTATCAAACAACACACCTTCACTTCACGTTGGTCTCAAATGTTCTCTGAATCACCAGTGATTGTGGTAGATTCCCTGCCTAGACCAAATGTTCCACCTGTAGATATTACACCCATCCAAATAAAATATCAACCAAGAATGAGTAAATTACCTGCTAGGTTTGAACCTGAATGGACATTGCATGTATTTATCATTGCAAGGGGAAAAGGGTGTTAAACAGTTGGTTGTGATTTAATACTAGTTAATCATTTTTATTGCTGAGAATGCTCACTTGCAATGAACACTTCTCACCAGAACTTCCTTTGACTTCTGTTATTGTCAATCTTATGTTATGCTTTCATCCAATATAGGGAGTGGTACCACACTATGCTTTCATCCAATATAGGGAGTGGTGCCACACTACTATGCTTTCATCCAATATTAGGAGTTGTGCAACACTATGCTTTCATCCAATATAGGGAGTGGTTTCACGCTATGCTTTCATCCAATATAGGGAGTGGTGCCACAGAATGCTTTCATCCAATACTGGAGATATAAAATTGAAGGAATCAATGGGTGTGCACTTTTCCATATGTGCAGTGTTCATTTCTCTTCCTGCAATCTACATTGATAATAAATGTTATCATCTATTGATTCGTAAATTTTATCATGTAGTACTTTAACCACACCAATGAACCGTGTAATTAAGAACTGAAAGTGAAGAATGGGAATAAATGAATTGCCTGGTAATATGGAGAGAAAAGATTTTTACAAAGTAGGTTGCTGAAACTCTAGGTGTTAAAACAAGATCTCCTAGAGATTTCTCTGAACATAGTTAAGTGAATTATCTTGTTTGGGCATAATAGTGCATTCATTTAATAGCATTCAAAATTACTGTCGGGAGAGTTACTTTGTCTACTGCTGAAATAAAATTAAAAATCCAAGTCTCAGAGTGCAATGTAAAAGTCCATTGCTTCTAGAACAACATTGGAACACTGTCGTATCTTTTACTCGGTTACTTCTAAATTCAAGTTGCTAGCCAACACATAGTGTTGCACAACTCCTTATATTGGATGAAAGCATAGTGTGTCACCACTCCCTATATTGGATGAAAGCATAGTGTGTCACCACTCCCTATATTGGATGAAAGCATAGTGTGGCACCACTCCCTATATTGGATGAAAGCATATTGTAGCCTATATTGGATGAAAGCATAGTGTGAAACCACACCCTATATTGGATGAAAGCATAGTGTGGCACCACTCCCTATATTGGATGAAAGCATAGTGTGAAGCCAATCCCTATATTGGATGAAAGCATAGTGTGGCACCACTCCCTATATTGGATGAAAGCATAGTGTGGCACCACTTCCTATATTGGATGAAAGCATAGTGTGGCACCACTCCCGATATTGGATGAAAACATAGTGTGACACCACTCCTTATATTGGATGAAAGCATAGTGTGGCACCACTCCCTATATTGGATGAAAGCATAGTGTGGCACCACTCCCTATATTGGATGAAAGCATAGTGTGAAACCACTCCCTATATTGGATGAAAGCATAGTGTAGCCTATATTGGATGAAAGCATAGTGTGGCACCACTCCCTATATTGGATGAAAGCATAGTGTGAAGCCAATCCCTATATTGGATGAAAGCATAGTGTGGCACCACTCCCTATATTGGATTAAAGCATAGTGTGGCACCACTCCCGATATTGGATGAAAACATAGTGTGACACCACTCCTTATATTGGATGAAAGCATAGTGTGGCACCACTCCCTATATTGGATGAAAGCATAGTGTGAAACCACTCCCTATATTGGATGAAAGCATAGTGTGCACCACGCTAGTTTGATACTCCCCTATATTGGCTTATAATGGCAGCCCCCCCCCCCCCCACACACACACACACAAAAAGTATATCCTCAATTTGACAGCTTCTTAGAATCTAAATGTCAATTAGATCCAAAAACACTTCTGGCATTCCTTCAATCTTTAGCAAAGGTAGTAAACTGGCAAGCCCCAAAAACTTCTAAGGAATCGAAGCATTACAATAATTATGGTGACATCAATAACATACAGATCATTATACTGTATTAGACCTTCAGCTACGATACCGACAGGACAGTGTCTAGAGCAATAGTTATAATGATAAGATTTCAAGTTTAGTCCAATTGGGCATCAGGCTATGTTTTTACCATTGCCCTTCCTTTCTCTATTCAGTCTATTGCATCACAACTTGCCACTGAATGCCTTGCATTCACTGCTAAGAGTAAGATTCTGGTATATACACCTTAAGCATACAAGAACCCCTATCATACATACACTACTCTAGATCAACCAGATCACTACTTATAGATCAACCAGATGCCATTCGGAAATCACAAATATGATATGTGATGGGAAGTTAACCCTCATCCTTGTTGCTTGTGTGAGCACCTGGATATCCAATCTAAATACAAACATGTGAACTACTCACCCAGAAGGAAGTTCCAACACTTTGATCTGGACAGGTAAACCACCCAGTGGGTGCCCCCACTCACTTGCTATCCTGGTTTACTCTATAATCCAGCACAAAAACATGATATTGTTGTTGTTCATTTTGTAAAGGAAAGGCTTCGAATGTGCCCAATCACACCACAAGTGGAGTATATCCTTTTGGCTAATATTCTGCAGCTCAGCAAATCACACTGCCAAAAGGATATACTGCACTTGTGCTGTGATTGGGCACTTCTAATTGGAGGGACACACTCCCTTACCCATATTGCTCCTTGACTGTAGTACCATTGGCCTTACAAAATTTGCTTGCTCCTTACACTAGGTGGTGAGTTGGAGTGTGATTATTGGGATGCCCGGAAAGTGTTCTTGCCCAGAATGTTACCATAAAGTATGGCTAGCCCTAGCCCTAGCCCTAGCCCTAGCCCTAGCCCTAGCCCTAGCCCTAGCCCTAGCCCTAGCACGATCCCAATGCTGGCAGTCAGGTGTCTGCAAAGGGCTTGCCAGCCTTCCCCTCTTTACCACTTTGATATAGGGAGGCCCTAAAAATGTATGTGGGACATTAAGCTGTACCGATTGTTCAGCTCAGTGTTTAATTTCCCCTCATGCTCAGCAATCCTGGACATAGCTACAATATGTACTGCCTGGTGGTAACCAAGCTCTTCTTCTACCTCAGAGCTGTCTCTGACCTCAGAGATATTATAATTGCTGGTTTGAAAAATTTGGGTTTGAGATACCATGCCTTCCATTTTTTCTATTGATAACTATACAGAGCTTTGTAGAACAAACACAGAAAATGCAGAGTTGATAAGCCTCTAAGGCCAGAATTCTAGCAGGTGATCAATTCTGAGGTTGTAACTTCATGGCTTTTTTCCCCCAGCAGTCTCGGGAGGAGGGTTGTTTGTCCAGCTATTAGGGAAGTTGATCCCTACAATTACCAAACTCCTTTCCAATCTCATTTCTGTGCTTGTTACCCTCGGCCTGTTGAGTGTTACTGATGCAATCTATCACAGCATCCAGAAAGGTGTGGCTCGGAGTGGTGTTACTGCCAAAGGTAGGTATGTGGAACATATTGTAGTCTTCACTAGGAAAAAAAGAGGAAATGATTGCCAGGTCTATATGGGATTAAACTGCAGAAATCTGTACATCTCTCATAGCTCCTCGCAGTCCAAACATTCCCCTTATCTGTCTCCAGGTGAATCATATCACAAAAATGTAGGGCTTTAGGAAGGCTTTCTTGGCCCAGCTCATAGTAATGAAATGAGGAAAGAAGGGTTGCTTTATTGTTGCATCTCTAGCAGATTAGCTGTGCAGCTCATCAGACAGGCCCTAGTATTTGTTAACATGGTGGAGATAAGGGACAACATAGGGACTGTTCTTTCCCAGAAGCTGTAGATGGATCGACTACTGATAAACAAGTACTGGTACACTGCCTCAACGATCAAAGGTATCCATGGCATTTCTCCCCTTCTTGGAGGCCTAAACAAAGCAAATATGTCATTGTCATCTTGATGGATGCAGCATGCATGTACTTAATTACTCATTGACAGCAGAAGTGCTTGTACATTGATGCTCTCAAAGTCAGGATGATAAGTATTGAGATAACTTCAGCCTGATATACCTGATATCATAAAAATGGTTCTGGAGTAACTGCAATAGGATTCAAGATCAATAGTCTAGTGTGTAGAGCTAGGACTCTCTCTTCTTCTCCATAGCAAAATGCATGGTCACTTGCCCAAAGAGTTCCTGCACACTTTTAACGTGTACCCAACTCCAGGTAACAAAGTAATTGTGTAGCATTTCATCTGCTTTTTTAAAAGTTGGCTTTTTTCTGTGCATATATATATAGTAACTGTAACTTAGTCTGAATGTAATGGAGGATGGAAAGGTAAACAAATTGTGAAAACCCCCTGTAAACTGTCCATGATGTGCACCAGGCTGATCTGTTATTCCTATTGCATCACAAAGTTGAGAGATGCACTTACAAATATGTGCTCATGGTCGTGCATCTTGCCTCACGTTATAAAGAGGCAGAATCAGTATAGGGAAAAAGCTCTGACAAGGTGGCATATGCAACTGAGAAATCTACTAGTGTTTATCATTGACATGGCTTCACCTCTTGAGGGTTGATTCTGGGTTTGAGTTCTTGGGTGCCATGTAGAAGGATCACAAAACCATTCAGCATTGTGGAGTATGGAAGTTATCTTTAGCTGCGGTATCCTACCACTAATATGCTGCAGAGTTGGCAGACCACGGGATTAAAAATTGGGATTGAGACATATTTTACAAACATGGCACTAAATAAATTTGATATAATCATAAATATGCACAAAACAAAACAAAATCTAGTTTGCTGTTGTGGACTGGAAAATAAAGCAGAAGCTATTAAGTTAAGGTAAAAAAAGGAAAGCGTTTTAGCAGGATTTGGAAGTGCAACCAACAATTTGCCATTCCTAAACTTGCATGCTCCAGTTATTTCCAAGGCTTTCTGGGTTTTGTTTGAGCTAATTACATCCAATAGCACAATTTGATATTTAACGTTAGCCATTCACCAATTAAAAATGGGTCAATCCAATACAGGGGGAAGGTCGTTACATTGTCATATCTATAGCATATGATTATGAGAGACTTGAAAGATTGGACGATGTTTACATTTATATCTACAGCATATGATTATGAGAGACTATAGGCATTGAATAACTTGTATGATGTTGAATGAGACTCGATGAGAACAATGTTAAGAGGTCTAATGATTAAACAATAGCAAGCTACTCAACCGGCAGAGCATTAATTTTTCTGGTGCTAGTTAACAGAGAGATATGTGCAGCTATGTAGATATAAATAATAATGTCATTGATAGCAGACATATGTGTGTGTTTATTTGTGTGATGTGTGTGCATCAGAAAGGCACAAACACCCGAAAAATTATCTAGTACACAAAAGTTGTTTGTGAAATCATTAACTGGGTATTTAAGTTTTTAGGTTTTGTACAGAACTATCTGATACATAATAAAACTTTTTATCTATTATGTTGCCCAAATACGGTTGCTGATAGGTGCTATTAAGTTGCATGCCTCCATTTTTACAAATAAGAATAGAACTCTTACACAAATAGAGAGCTATAGACTTCAAATTTTAAGGGAAGGCTCCACTAGTGAAGCCAGGCAGTTCTATAGAGTGATAATTAGGCTGTTAACAACTGTGAGTAAGATATGTTGTGGTCATGGAATTTAAATTAGTTTGACTACAATTAATAGAACTACAGAAGTGGTGGCCAGATGAACTTGTAAGTAAAAAAACACGATATGAAAGAGCAGCACTTTTTATCTATAGAAATATATTTCAACAAAACTGAAAGCAGGACCAAAAAAATGAGGGTCATTATTAACTATTTGTTATTAGATATGCGGTGGTAAGATTTGAATTCCTAGAGTTTTTCTGAATTAAATTATCCAACTCTATTCCTGCCTTGTGTCCTGCTAGATAACCATACATATAATTTCTGGCTCTTCTAAAATGGTTTTGAATGTTTTCCTTGGAGACACTGTGAAGTCCTGGTCCAACATTGCGAGGAAGTCATTCGATATTATAGTTACAGTACGCTCTGGTGTAGCATTTAGCCTGTGCCCAGCAGCGTTCAATCGGATTGACTTCACGGTGAAATTTTGGTATGAATATTCAGGTATTTCCCTAAAAAACAGTATAATGTATTAGAGCTTGCTAACCACCTCATTCAGTGAATTTTCAGCATAAGCCATTTGGCAGCCACTTTGGTCGAAACCCCAAAATATTCGGTATCCATCTTCTTTGAGGAATTTTGCTTCAGAAATCTTCACTGCACTAGCCTTCTGCCTCATGAATTTTGCAATATCCATCACGTGCCTCTCCATATTCCAATAACACTAGGAGCCATTGCTATGTGGATTGCTGACTTTTTGCAGCATCATATTGCTCTTGTGTAAGGCAAAGATAGCAATCTTTTTCTGTAATAAAATTTGACACCATAATGCCAGATCCTCGGCTTTTTGGTCAAATAATTTGACTATCTGGCCTACCCCACTGCAAGGACTCATCGTCATTTTCATTAAAAATTGACTCATCATGAAAAATAAAGATATTCTTTCAGGTGGATGGCTCAAGATCATCAGCAATTACATCATCATTTGGAGCTAATTCCTTTATCAAGAACTCACCAAGAATCAACTGACGTAGAAAGAGTCCTCGATATTGTACCACATCAGGATGCATGCCCATCGATGTAAACACCTTTCTTCTTATCCAAAAATTCATATCCCAGGTTGAGGTTGAATAATAATTGGAAAAAATACTAAGATTTTTAACAGTTACCTGACAACAGCTCAGTGCACCTTTCTCTACTTTGTTTATTTTGTAGCTTATTGTGTAACATGCTAATAAAAAATACAACAGTTTAATTCTTGGCTTCAGCATCTGAGAATAAGACATGGAATAATATTTTGAGCAAGATAGTAGTTTGTGACTATATACCTGAAAAATTAAACATTCGCACCAAACTAAGAATTTCAAAAGATTTAAATATTTGAATTAAACCAAGATTTTAGCATTAAATATTAGTACCAAACTAAGAGTTCAGAAAACAAAGGAGTTATCTACAGTATTAGATCTAATTAAGCTTGTTATTATTAGAATTACCTGTGACTGAACCATCTCATTTCATTAATGGCATCATATATAATGACATCAATTACTATTTCATTGCTCTTGTGTATAATAGTTTACTTAATTTATGTAAGTTTAACTATTTCTTGTTATACAGCTTGTGTGGGCTGAGACTACTGATGTGGGGTGTGGATCTACATTATGTACTTCTGTCGAAGAACTCCCCAACCCAAATAGTGTTGTCTTCATCTGTCACTATGGACCAGAGTAAATAAAACAAGAATAATATAAGCTTTAACACTCAGAAGTCTCCACTGGTGAATTGAAAAGTACACGGAAGGTTGAATAATTATCATGCATGATTATTCAAAGGGACTAGTCAAATTCATGTTGTTATCAGATGGGGTGACCATCATTTGGTTTTCGAAATAACTTTCTGAGGAACTCGGGTTTGATATAGATATTCTAGGAGCTATCTAGGCTGCTCTTTGCCATCTGTTGGTAGTAGGAGACACAGCTTTTCCAGAAAGACTGGTAACTAAGGTGTGTAATAAAGTGCCTCAGCTAGCTGTGTAATTTAGCTCCTTACACTATCTAGCTGTACTACACTTGACCTAACTAACATAAATGAAATAGCTATCTTTTACTAGAAGATGTGGTGATTTTTTATTAGGTAGTCCTTAGATTCTCTATCATTGCCCAAGATTTAAGATCTAAGGTATTATTTTTGGCTAATAGCTGTTAATTTAGGGTAGATATTGTTATAATCACAAGTTATTTCTAGCTGCTAACAACCACAAAGGAGCTACTGAAAGCAGTAAACAAGATTAGGTCAAAATAAAGCACCTTTCATGATAGTATGACACTTATCTAAAATACATGGTCACCATAACATGATAATGGTCTTGTAGACACATGTCTGTGCATTATTCATGACGATGGTCTTCTAGATAGTCCAAAAATTAATGTTTCTATATACATGTTTTCAGCAAGAAGCCTTGTTCGTTTAAAAATACATTACGGAAGTATTGTGCCATTCAGGGTCTTTGACATCATCGAGGCATGAAACTAAGCAAACACAGTGTGCTCACTATACTGGTGATTCCCTGAGGGATACCATGCAACAATAGCCCCCCCCCCTACCTAGTGCACACCATGCAACAATTGCCTCCTCCTAGTGCA
Organism: Cladorhizidae sp. MBARI D1340-BT2; assembly: GCA_028752905.1. NCBI lineage: Eukaryota > Metazoa > Porifera > Demospongiae > Poecilosclerida > Cladorhizidae > Cladorhizidae sp. MBARI D1340-BT2. The sequence continues at coordinate 9,340,937 of JAQNBH010000010.1, forward strand.
CACCATGAAACAATGACCCCCTCTTAGTGCACGCCATGCAACAATGGCCCCCTCCTATACTGCACACCATGCAACAATGGCCCCCTGCTAGTACACACCATGCAACAATGGCCCCCTCCTAGTGCACACCATGCAACAATGGCCCCCTGCTATAGTGCACACCATGCAACAATGGCCCCCTGCTAGTGCACGCCATGCAACAATGGCCCCCTGCTAGTGCAAACCATGCAACAATGGCCCCCTCCTATAGTGTACACCATGCAACAATGGCCCCCTGCTATAGTGCACACTATGCAACAATGGCCCCCTGCTAGTGCACGCCATGCAACAATGGCCCCCTGCTAGTGCACACCATGCAACAATGACCCCCACCTAGTGCACACCATGCAACAATGGCCCCCTCCTATAGTGTACACCATGCAACAATGGCCCCCTCCTATAGTGTACACCATGCAACAATGGCCCCCTCCTAGTGCACACCATGCAACAATGGCCCCCTGCTAGTACACACCATGCAACAATGGCCCCCTCCTATAGTGTACACCATGCAACAATGGTCCCCTCCTAGTGAACGCCATGCAACAATGGCCTTCACCTAGTGCCCATGAAACAATGGCCACCTCTTAGTGAACACCATGCAACAATGGCCCCCTCCTATAGTGCACACCATGCAACAATGAATGGCCCCTCCTAGTGTACACCATGCAACAATGGCCCCCTCCTATAGTGTACACCATGCAACAATGCCCCCCTCCTATAGTGTACACCATGCAACAATGGCCCCCTCCTAGTGTACACCATGCAACAATGGCCCCCTCCTATAGTGTACACCATGCAACAATGGCCCCCTCCTATAATGCACACCATGCAACAATGGCCCCTCCTATAGTGCACACCATTCAACAATGACTCCCTCCTATAGTGCTCACCATGCAACAATGGCCCCATCCTATAGTGCACACCATGCAACAATGGCCTTCACCTAGTGCCCATGAAACAATGGCCACCTCCTAGTAAACACCATGAACAATGGCCCCCTCCTATAGTGCACACCATGCAACAATGGCCCCCTCCTATAGTGCACACCATGCAACAATGGCCCCCTCCTAGTACACACCATGCAACAATGGCCTCCTCCTAGTGCACGCCATGCAACAATGGCCCCATCCTATAGTGCACACCATGCAACAATGGTCCCCTCCTAGTGAACACCATACAACAATGGCCCCTTCCTAGTGTACATTATGCAACAATGGCCCCCTCTTAGTGCATGCCATGAAACAATGTCCCCCTACTAGTACACACCATGCAACAATGGCCTCCTCCTAGTAAACACCATGCAACAATGGCCCCCTCCTATAGTGCACAACAAGCAACAATGGCCCCCTGCTAGTGCACACCATGCAACAATGGCCCCCTCCTATAGTGCACACCATGCAACAATGGCCCCCTCCTAGTGCACACCATGCAACAATGGCCCGCTCCTAGTACACACCATGCAACAATGGCCTCCACCTAGTGCACGCCATGCAACAATGGCCCCCTGCTAGTGCTCACCATGTAACAATGGCCTCCTCATGCAACAATGGCCCCCTCCTAGTGCATACCATCCAACAATGGCCCTCTCCTATAGTGCACACCATGCAACAATGGCCCCCTCCTAGTACACACCATGCAACAATGGCCCCCTCCTAGTACACACCATGCAACAATGGCCCCCTCCTAGTGCACACCATGCAACAATGGCCCCCTCCTAGTGCACACCATGCAACAATGGCCCCCTCCTAGTACACATCATGCAACAATGGCTCCCTCCTAGCACACATCATGCAACAATAGCCTCCTCCTAGTACACACCATGCAACAATGGACCCCTCCTAGTACACACCATGCAACAATGGCCCCCTCCTAGTACACACCATGCAACAATGGCCCCCTCCTATAATGCACACCATGCAACAATGGCCTCCTATAGTGCACACCATGCAACAATGGCCCCCTCCTATAGTGCACACCATGCAACAATGGCCCCCTCCTAGTGCACACCATGCAACAATGGCCTCCTATAGTACACACCATGCAACAATGGCCCCCTCCTATAGTGCATACCATGCAACAATGGCCTTCATCTAGTGCCCATGAAACAATGGCCACCTCCTAGTGAACACCATGCAACAATGGCCCCCTCCTATAGTGCACACCATGCAACAATGGCCCCCTCCTATAGTGCACACCATGCAACAATGGTCCCCTCCTAGTACACACCATGCAACAATGGCCTCCTCCTAGTGCACGCCATGCAACAATGGCCCCATCCTATAGTGCACACCATGCAACAATGGTCCCCTCCTAGTGAATACCATGCAACAATGGCCCCCTCCTAGTGTACATTATGCAACAATGGCCCCCTCTTAGTGCATGCCATGAAACAATGTCCCCCTCCTAGTACACACCATGCAACAATGGCCTCCTCCTAGTGAACACCATGCAACAATGGCCCCCTCCTATAGTGCACAACAAGCAACAATGGCCCCCTGCTAGTGCACACCATGCAACAATGGCCCCCTCCTATAGTGCACGCCATGCAACAATGGCCCCCTCCTAGTGCACACCATGCAACAATGGCCTGCTCCTAGTACACACCATGCAACAATGGCCTCCACCTAGTGCATGCCATGCAACAATGGCCCCCTGCTAGTGCTCACCATGCAACAATGGCCTCCTCATGCAACAATGGCCCCCTCCTAGTGCATACCATCCAACAATGGCCCCCTCCTATAGTGCACACCATGCAACAATGGCCCCCTCCTAGTACACACCATGCAACAATGGCCCCCTCCTAGTACACACCATGCAACAATGGCCCCCTCCTAGTGCACACCATGCAACAATGGCCCCCTCCTAGTACACATCATGCAACAATGGCCCCCTCCTAGCACACATCATGCAACAATGGCCTCCTCCTAGTACACACCATGCAACAATGGCCCCCTCCTAGTACACACCATGCAACAATGGCCCCCTCCTAGTACACACCATGCAACAATGGCCCCCTCCTATAATGCACACCATGCAACAATGGCCTCCTATAGTGCACACCATGCAACAATGGCCCCCTCCTATAGTTCACACCATGCAACAATGGCCCCCTCCTAGTGCACACCATGCAACAATGGCCTCCTATAGTACACACCATGCAACAATGGCCCCCTCCTATAGTGCATACCATGCAACAATGGCCCCCTCCTAGTACACACCATGCAACAATGGCCCCCTCATAGTGCATACCATGCAACAATGGCCCCGTACTAGTGCACACCATGCAACAATGGCCCCCTCCTAGTGCACACCATGCAACAATGGCCCCCTCCTATAGTGCACACCATGCAACAATTGCCCACTCCTAGTGCACACCATGCAACAATGGCCTCCTCCTATAGTGCACACCATGCAACAATGGCCCCCTCCTAGTGCACACCATGCAACAATGGCCCCCCCCTTTAGTGCACACCATGCAACAATGGCCACCTATAGTGCACACCATGCAACAATGGCCTCCTATAGTGCACACCATGCAACAATGGCCCCCTCCTAGTGCACACCATGCAACAATGGCCCCCTCCTAGTGCACGCCATGCAACAATGGCCCCCTGCTAGTGCTCACCATGTAACAATGGCCTCCTCATGCAACAATGGCCCCCTCCTAGTGCATACCATCCAACAATGGCCCTCTCCTATAGTGCACACCATGCAACAATGGCCCCCTCCTAGTACACACCATGCAACAATGGCCCCCTCCTAGTACACACCATGCAACAATGGCCCCCTCCTAGTGCACACCATGCAACAATGGCCCCCTCCTAGTGCACACCATGCAACAATGGCCCCCTCCTAGTACACATCATGCAACAATGGCCCCCTCCTAGCACACATCATGCAACAATAGCCTCCTCCTAGTACACACCATGCAACAATGGACCCCTCCTAGTACACACCATGCAACAATGGCCCCCTCCTAGTACACACCATGCAACAATGGCCCCCTCCTATAATGCACACCATGCAACAATGGCCTCCTATAGTGCACACCATGCAACAATGGCCCCCTCCTATAGTGCACACCATGCAACAATGGCCCCCTCCTAGTGCACACCATGCAACAATGGCCTCCTATAGTACACACCATGCAACAATGGCCCCCTCCTATAGTGCATACCATGCAACAATGGCCTTCACCTAGTGCCCATGAAACAATGGCCACCTCCTAGTGAACACCATGCAACAATGGCCCCCTCCTATAGTGCACACCATGCAACAATGGCCCCCTCCTATAGTGCACACCATGCAACAATGGTCCCCTCCTAGTACACACCATGCAACAATGGCCTCCTCCTAGTGCACGCCATGCAACAATGGCCCCATCCTATAGTGCACACCATGCAACAATGGTCCCCTCCTAGTGAACACCATGCAACAATGGCCCCCTCCTAGTGTACATTATGCAACAATGGCCCCCTCTTAGTGCATGCCATGAAACAATGTCCCCCTCCTAGTACACACCATGCAACAATGGCCTCCTCCTAGTGAACACCATGCAACAATGGCCCCCTCCTATAGTGCACAACAAGCAACAATGGCCCCCTGCTAGTGCACACCATGCAACAATGGCCCCCTCCTATAGTGCACGCCATGCAACAATGGCCCCCTCCTAGTGCACACCATGCAACAATGGCCCGCTCCTAGTACACACCATGCAACAATGGCCTCCACCTAGTGCATGCCATGCAACAATGGCCCCCTGCTAGTGCTCACCATGCAACAATGGCCCCCTCCTAGTGCATACCATCCAACAATGGCCCCCTCCTATAGTGCACACCATGCAACAATGGCCCCCTCCTAGTACACACCATGCAACAATGGCCACCTCCTAGTACACACCATGCAACAATGGCCCCCTCCTAGTGCACACCATGCAACAATGGCCCCCTCCTAGTACACATCATGCAACAATGGCCCCCTCCTAGCACACATCATGCAACAATGGCCTCCTCCTAGTACACACCATGCAACAATGGCCCCCTCCTAGTACACACCATGCAACAATGGCCCCCTCCTAGTACACACCATGCAACAATGGCCCCCTCCTATAATGCACACCATGCAACAATGGCCTCCTATAGTGCACACCATGCAACAATGGCCCCCTCCTATAGTGCACACCATGCAACAATGGCCCCCTCCTAGTGCACACCATGCAACAATGGCCTCCTATAGTACACACCATGCAACAATGGCCCCCTCCTATAGTGCATACCATGCAACAATGGCCCCCTCCTAGTACACACCATGCAACAATGGCCCCCTCATAGTGCATACCATGCAACAATGGCCCCGTACTAGTGCACACCATGCAACAATGGCCCCCTCCTAGTGCACACCATGCAACAATGGCCCCCTCCTATAGTGCACACCATGCAACAATTGCCCACTCCTAGTGCACACCATGCAACAATGGCCTCCTCCTATAGTGCACACCATGCAACAATGGCCCCCTCCTAGTGCACACCATGCAACAACGGCCCCCCCCCTTTAGTGCACACCATGCAACAATGGCCACCTATAGTGCACACCATGCAACAATGGCCTCCTATAGTGCACACCATGCAACAATGGCCCCCTCCTAGTGCACACCATGCAACAATGGCCCCCTCCTAGTGCACGCCATGCAACAATGGCCACCTCCTAGTGCACGCCATGCAACAATGGCCTCCCCCTAGTACACACCATGCCCCCTCCTATAGTGCACACCATGCAACAATGCCACCCCCCCCTTTATTGCACACCATGCAACAATGGCCTCCTATAGTGCACACCATGCAACAATGGCCCCCTCCTAGTACACACCATGCAACAATGGCCCCCTCCTAGTACACACCATGCAACAATGGCCCCCTCCTAGGGCACACCATGCAACAATGGCCCCCTCCTAGTGCACACCATGCAACAATGGCCCCCTCCTAGTACACATCATGCAACAATGGCCCCCTCCTAGCACACATCATGCAACATTGGCCTCCTCCTAGTACACACCATGCAACAATGGCCCCCTCCTAGTACACACCATGCAACAATGGCCCCCTCCTAGTACACACCATGCAACAATGGCCCCCTCCTATAATGCACACCATGCAACAATGGCCTCCTATAGTGCACACCATGCAACAATGGCCCCCTCCTATAGTGCACACCATGCAACAATGGCCCCCTCCTAGTGCACACCATGCAACAATGGCCTCCTATAGTACACACCATGCAACAATGGCCCCCTCCTATAGTGCATACCATGCAACAATGGCCCCCTCCTAGTACACACCATGCAACAATGGCCCCCTCATAGTGCATACCATGCAACAATGGCCCCGTACTAGTGCACACCATGCAACAATGGCCCCCTCCTAGTGCACACCATGCAACAATGGCCCCCTCCTATAGTGCACACCATGCAACAATCGCCCACTCCTAGTGCACACCATGCAACAATGGCCTCCTCCTATAGTGCACACCATGCAACAATGGCCCCCTCCTAGTGCACACCATGCAACAATGGCCCCCCCCTTTAGTGCACACCATGCAACAATGGCCACCTATAGTGCACACCATGCAACAATGGCCTCCTATAGTGCACACCATGTAACAATGGCCCCCTCCTAGTGCACACCATGCAACAATGGCCCCCTCATAGTGCACGCCATGCAACAATGGTCCCCTCCTAGTGCACGCCATGCAACAATGGCCTCCTCCTAGTACACACCATGCCCCCTCCTATAGTGCACACCATGCAACAATGCTCCCCCCCCCTTTAGTGCACACCATGCAACAATGGCCTCCTATAGTGCACACCATGCAACAATGGCCTCCTATAGTGCACACCATGCAACAATGGCCCCCTCCTAGTGCACACCATGCAACAATGGCCCCCTCCTATAGTGCACGCCATGCAACAATGGCCCCCTCCTAGTGCACGCCATGCAACAATGACCTCCTCCTAGTACACACCATGCAACAATGGCCCCCTCCTATAGTGCACACCATGCAACAATGCCCCCCCCCTTTAGTGCACACCATGCAACAATGGCCACCTCCTAGTGCACACTTTGCAACAATGGCCCCCTCCTATAGTGTACACCATGCAACAATGGCCCCTCCTGACTACATGTGACTGAAAAATAACTGCTCTAGAGTCACAATCGCAGAGACAATAGTTGTCCCTGGTAGGATGATGAAGCCTATCCCCTCTGCTGAGATCCAGGTCAATAAAGTCAATGTATTTTGCCTCAGTATAGACAGTCTCAGTGTCATTTGGGTAAGTTGAACTTTTGTAGGCTGTAGACTTCTGATCCTGTAGCCACGCTGTCTGGTATAGTAGGTCCAGTATATCCAACTTGGCTCATGGCCACTTTCTCTAACTGGTTCTGCAAACCCAATCAACTCAGAAAAATACTGCAGACTGACAACATTAATTTGACCCATTGGCATAGCCAGGCTGGAAGATTCTGTAGGCATGGTAGGGGAGCATTAATTCACACAATCTCCCCTGCTGTCTGGAAATACCATATTGACTAAAACCTAAATGTGATACAGACTTGTCCCCTATACTAAATAGTGTGGTATAAACTGTTAGGATTAGATGCACTGAGCCAGTGAGTCTCAGGAAGTGTCGGTGATGTGCCACCACTCCAGACTTTTGATACTCTTCCCTGTCTTCTAGGAATACTTTCCTCGTTGGTGCAGTTGCAGTGGATACATTTTATCTCATGTGATAAATTAGTGGCAGAACTGGAAAAGTCCACAAAAGGTTTTTCATTTTTGGCAACATTTAACTCGACAGCAGGGTGTCACAAAAATGTCACTGTTCTCTATCAATCCCAGATATACCCAGAGTGATATGAGGTATTATGTCAACTACAGAAATCGAACAGAAAAAGAAGTTTTTTTAATGTTTGATAGAAGTACTCAACCCCATTCTTGGGGTATTTCTAATATAGTGTACATAAATTGTTTATGAGGCATCAGTTATCAACACTGGAAGGCATGCTCATTTATCCCTATTAGAGAAAAGCACTTCTACTGTATTGGAACCTGTCAGCATGCATATTCCTAAGTTACCACCAGACGAAGGCATTCCCTCTTCAGTCCTGTTAGAAAAAGAATTCCTAGGGTACACAGAGATTGTGAGAAATATTTATACTAGAGGAACTCCAGGAAGACTTTCCTATACAGTTTATAGGTGGCTATTTGTGAGACATCTCTCTCAGGCACTACTGCCATCCTGATTTCACTCCTATTGAGTTAATTTCTAAGGTATATGAAGCTGTTGATGAGCATATCCCTTTGACACCATCACTATAAGACATGCCTCCTTCATCCCTGTTAGAATATTAGAGAAATAAATTCCAGTCAGAATTTTGCATGATATATATATATAGTAGAAAAAACCAGGCTGTACTAAAGTTATAGTACCATAATTGGCCTCCATTCCACTTGTGTTTTGATGAAATGGTCTCTTTCCCCTATTTCCTGCCTGACTGGTAAGCAACCCAAGAAGCACAATGGAATTTGTCTTCTCATCCGAATCAAACTCATTCCTGTATTCTGCATTGTGTCCTGTTGCCCATGGGCAGTATGCACATCGCACTTCCAAGCACTCAATTCCTGATGGCCTAGACTCACTCTCCCTATTACTTTCCCAAGCTGTACAAGGTAGAGCAGCAAAACAGATTGGGATTGAACATCTACAGCTGGAATGATTGTATCATGTTGCATACAGTCACCAATGTTAAAAGAAGCCAGAGGATCAACATGTTTCACATCTCGATGGGCGAGAGACACTATTACATGTGGGTTTGATATCTAGACTGGCTCTATTCTAACCAGAGTGTCTACAGGGAGTGCAAGTACTTCTGCAAAAGCTAACTCCATGGGTTCTTTAGGAAAGACTCACAGAGAAACACATGTCCGAGAACCATATCAAAAATCTTGCAGTGGCCATCGGGATGCCTAAGCCTGACTAAATCCAATTCTGTTTGGAGTAATTATAACAAATAGCTTAAAGAAATATAAGCTAAGTTTGAGTGTTTGATCTGGAAGATCAAGGGCCATTCATGCTCTACATCTGCCCAAGAGGCTGTATCCAGCAGAAAACAAAAGATCTGAAGGTATTCCTACATGATTGTTTGTTGCCATGGGAAAGCAGAGCTTTCCATGCAACACAGAAGCACTGCTAAGCATTTCTTGAATGTTGAGGAAAAGAAGATCTAGAAAATGATACATAATCTCTATCAAATCTAATGACTGCCAAGGGCTTGCTAAACAACAGAGTAGCAAAGGACAGCCATATCTGTGGTACACCTCTCAAAAGTGACTCCTTTCAAGACCATTGCCACATCACAGGGAAGTACCATGGCATGGCCCAAATGCAACTTCTTTTTGTATCCAAGAGCACATTCTTTCATGCGGTCTCCACAATGCATATTATACCAAATGTTGATACTAGCCATTGCCAAGTTGATGGGTATCTCGAGCATCTCCATCAACTTGAAGAAGTACATCTCCTCTCTCCAGCAACTGTGATTTATTGGCAGTTTCCATTTTCCCTCTACCTCTCTGGGTGGGCTGATGGTTGGCAGAAAATGGAAATCATACCGTATTTTAACCCTTGGATATACCTACACCTACTGTACAATGGCCTTACCAATATATTGGACAGGGTTCCATGAACAGGTGCTGCCACTCCAGGTCTCAAAGATGCGAGAATCAGCAAGAAGGACTGTCAACCTGTATAGAGGTCTGGCATGCATTTGGATGTAGGAATGTGTGTGATTACAATGACTTTTACCTCTGCACAGGAGGGCTTCCACAACATCATTCTAGACACTGGATGTAGAGTGCCACAGACTGTTATGGGATGCATTGTAGAAATACACTGGAATGGAGTACAGTGGTAAATATACATGTGTTCATGGAGAAGGGGCATGAATGGTGGCACCTAGATGCTTTCTATGTGATTTGTGTAAGTCAAGAATTCAAAAGTCACAGGAAACAATCCCAACAACCCACTACTCATATTAAGAATGTTGATATGAACAACCTCTAAGGTGGAGCCAGCTATCTACCTATAGGAAGTTTTACCCAGGAAGAAAGGGAAGATGAGATCCTAGAGGAAAAACTGGAAAGGATGTTCACTGTTCCATCTGAGGTACTGCATGCTCTAGGTGGACTGAGACTGAGTTAACAAAACTACACACTATAGTAGAATGAGGAAAGTCAATTGCGAGTGAGGGTCTGATACGTAGAGTCACAGATTTATGCTTAATCTCAAAAGAAGAACTTGAATATTTTTTACTAAAGATAGGGGTATCCATGCCAAAAGACCAGTCGATCAAAGGCCTTGGATGGTATATCGTATATCCACCAGAATTCATAGAGAGTTCTAAAAACAAGTCAAGACCAAGTTCAACAGGACTTGTTCAAATAAGTGAACAACTTGTTAAAAAGACAACAATACATGGGTAACTTGAAAACATGGTTTCCGTGTAAAAAAAGGTGCATGCAAGAAGGCTGCATTGGCTTTTTGCAAACACAACCTTCACTAGAAACACTACCTTTGATGATGACCTTGTTGCCACACATGTGTAAGACTATAGTGCTGCTAAATTTCCCTCTATGTGAGGATTAGCATCCTGGAACTCTCAAAACAAGTGATGTATGATTGATACTAAACCAAACTCAATCAAAGTAGAGTGAATGGGCACAGGTCATCTGCACCAATGATATGTGGCTTATGGGTGAGAAAAGAAATTACACCAATGATCATCCACTCTACAGTAAAGCCAACAAGTGCGCACTAGAATGTAAAGGATGAAGGCAATGAAACATCCATAGCAGAATTTGTCAGCCTGAAATCCATTAAATGTAGCATCCTCCTTGCCGATGATGTATAAGAGTAAAATGTGAAACATTTACTTTGCTTGAAAAACTTTTGGCATGAGCATTACAAAGTAGACCTCATTGAGAGTAAGACTTTCTGACCTGTTATGGATATGCTCCAAATCAAAGAGCACCACAAGTTTCCATGTCCTCATTCCACTCCAAGTGATGAATCTGTGCAATTGTCATGGCAATCTCTAAGAATGGTAAATGGACATTCCCTAGGCTGTTTTTCCACCTGCATTACATAGAACCTGCTGATCCACTACATCCATCAGTGGCATTGGACCATGCATTCACCCAGAATTTTTGATATGAATAACCTGACTCTTCTCTGCAGCCAACTTTTTAAGGATCTTCCATACCCACATGCTCTGGAAAATTTATATGCATTTGCACCTGTCCGGTATGTGTCTCTTTCTATAACTCAAGGATTACACCTTTAACATTACCCCTGATTATTTCCAACAGATAAGAGGTTATTATTGGCTTATTGTCATCAAGAATTCTCATCCTGTGACTATGTGAAATCTATAGGTATCTGTACTGGGCAGTACCACCTGGACCTTTTTGACATGAAGTTTTTCCTGTATTTTTTACTACCTGGCAGTGGTAAAGGTAGCAGACCATGGCATCTCCTATTATGACAACAAACCTATGTATAATATGCACAGAAATGGACCAAATAAAATTGTGGCTCTGCATATTTCTCTGACCATGAGCTCTTAAGGAATATATAAGTAGCAAACTAAGGCATTGCTAGACAGTCACTTTTCCAGAACGCTGACTGGGAGAGAAGCCATTGCACTATTGAACCCATATCTGCTTAACATGGATGGCCTCTCTGGAATTTCAACCATCAGCCTTGTCTTCTTCCCATTCAGTGCCTTCATTATTGGTGAAAGTCTCTCAACCCATTTACAACTGCGAATACCAGGGTTTTCCTGCCGGTGGCCCAAGAGCCTATCTGCTAGGGTATAATTCCAAAATGCCATGATGCCTTGGTGTCTGTACACTCTCAGCCTTCTAAACAAATCTGGATGCTGTGTTTTCATGGAAGTTATTGCACTAGTTCTTTCTTATCAGTATCAGGACTGACCTGCTGCAGATGCAGCCATGAGAAATATCTTTGTAATAGTTTTTTCTAATGCCTTTGCCACATGGTTGGAGTTTTATTCTAATAAGGACTCAACCACTTTGTAATGTGAAGCAACGTCTGCAACTGTTAATATATATTTGTGGGGAATCAACTGAGTTGTAATGGCAGTATACCTCAGTTGGAATTTTGATTTGAAACCTGAGTCATGGTATCGTACTTGGAGTGGTGAGATAAATCTACCATACCACTTGTTTTTCTAGCAGTGGTGATTGCTGCTACTTTTGCATAGCTGTTCACCTTTTCAGTATTATTTGGGACACTAGTAGCAGACTTTAATCACACTAGTTTTGCTTTTTCAATAAATTAACTTGGCTCACTTCAGTAGGACAGCTAATCCACAACGTACTAAGAACTGGCGAATCATTTTGGCTACCATTATAGAAACCTTTTGACGACACTGCAATGTATATAAAATACTGGAAGCATCTATATATATATATATATAGAGAGAGTTGAGGAAAATATTGGAATTGTGAAAAGCCTTTTTAAAAAATCTTTATGAACGTGGGAAAAATAAAGCCTCCTTGTCACACCTTGTCGTGAGAACTGATAAACCTAAAATATATTTGTTACAATTCTTGCAGTGACCTCTTACACTATATCAAATTAACACCTTCATCAGATTGGTGATGGACCTCTGCTTCCTACAGCTAAAACAATACCCCATATACTGTTGTATGGAAAGTGAAAGTACAGGCATGGTAAAGCTGTTGTGTTATATATTTGCTGTGTGGAATGGGCCCCAGATGAACAGAATGTCTGTGGCCATGTGGCTGCACATCATATCATGGAGGAGGAGAAGACAGTACCGGCACACCCAAAAAGTGTCAGTCCAGGATTTTGTTGCTGGTATAGATTGTTATTTTTTACATGAGGTAGTGGGAAGCTAAATCTGTCAAAGTACTCAGAAGTTGGGTCAGCTGCACTAAGAGAAACCTAATGCATGCCACTTTCAATCCATTAGTCCTGTAGATTAGAATATATGACTCGCATTGTTGGAGCTGGCAGTGTGTTTGGACAACATATTTCGAAAGCCCTAGTGCTATACAGTTCCTCGATGTCTTTGTTCAGTAGTGAGTTGTTCAGCAGTTTTGTGTCAAGAACAATCCATTCACCTTACAAAACATCTCCCAGGAAGAACAAGGCTTCTGCCTGACTAAATCTGAGCATCTTTTCTATGAGTGGTGTAGCCAATCCAGCTAGAAGCATGCCAATGAACCCACCCTTGTTTCTCTCACAGAAAGACCTGAATCTTGAAAAGGGAGAAGGAGCATGTCATAGCCATCATGAGTCTTGTAAGGTAGGTGCAGGTGACTGGATCGGAATTAACTAAGGCTTTGGTGATCAGTAACATTTCTCTTTGGAGACGTCTTCCTCCGACATTACCTGATGTGGCCTTCTGTGTGTTTTCAGAAATAATACTAGTTATACCCAACAGTTCAAGGGAATCAAAGATGGGTAGGGCCTTGGACAGGAGCAGGAAATAGTTATAATGATCCTATCCAAGAGTTTGCTAATGAAGGAGCCAATGCATTCTCTGTACTGACTGCTGTGAAAAAAGAGCAGCTATCCTGAAATCTCTTGTGGGATCACACACACAAATTCTAGCTACAAAACATCTTCAATTCCACCTCATTTGCATGACATGTCTATTTAGAGGTGTAAAAGATTATATGGGGGTTCTTATTTACTGTTCTTGTGGAGGTTTAAATGATGTTCATGCAACTGGAGATGACTTCAAAGCAGAGTAAACGTGAACTGAATCCCAGGAAGTCCATGATGTAATTCATGGTAGCAGAGAACTGAAACACCGAGCTGCGACTTCTGTAGCTTATGGAGATGTGTCTGAGTTAGATTTTCGAGAATCTTTACCACAGATATACCACAGGACTTTAGGAGCCAGCAGGTTCATAGCCCACTGTATTAACTTACACTCAGACACCAAATACCATCGATACTAGACATGTCTTAATCAATTTCCCACGGAGTATAACTTAGGAGAAAAATAAGATTGAAATTTAGGCTTTGGTTTCCAAGAGGTCAAAGAGCCTGGCTTACACCAACTTTCAGGCCTTTCTTGGTTTATACTCAAAGAATCCCATCCCTATGTAAATGCTGAAGCACAAGTACTCTTGAGTTTGCGTACACAACCAGCATAATGATGTATTTCTATTAAAATGACTCATCCTAACCACTGCTGTATGCACAGTCATATGTTCCTCTGGATTTTTAAGAGTTTTGGTGCAAATATATGTCTTTGGTATTGGTGAGATGGTGTGGTGAGAGAACTGGTGGTGAGATATGGTGGTAAGATATGGTATTGGTTGGATAATGTTTTGCTGTGAAAACGGGGAACTGCCTGGACCCATCAGATTGGTTAGGATGCTGAGTATTGCTCAAGATTTTAGGCATGTGCTACTGGATGGTGACACTGGAATTTAAGGCCTAAAGTCTGCAGTCTACTGTTAATCTAATGGACCTACTTTCTTTCTTGCCTCACTTTTTCTAAAGTTGTCCATAGGGGTGACCTAGAAAGTGAGACAGAAAATATGCAAAACTCCTAATCATTACATTAGGGAGCTACAAACACTATAGAAAACTCTACAGTGTATGGTGGTCATTTTAGAGCCCAGCTGCAGATGTAGTCATTAAGCCCTTCTGAACATACTTGCGATATGGCAATGATTGTGAACTGAGTATCTATTCAATGGTTTGTTGAGACATGGCAATCTGTTGCATCCCAATAAGCTTGCTGTGGTTTGTAGTCTTTGTTGGAATTGAGCTCTTGCTTTTTAATCTTATTCCACAAGAAGAGTTTGTTTTCACCCTCTTTTGACAAGTTCGCCCTCAAAGCCATTGGACCTACACTCAGTCTTTTAGCTTTCCTGCAGGTCTTCTCAGGATTACCAATGCAACTTCTAACAAAATGGCTTCTGTTCTTTGTATTTATTCTAGTCACAGAGCAAGAAGGTTAGGTGCTTGATGCAAGTGTAGTAAAATTATCCAGCCTTCTCAATCTGGAGCAAGTTATTTCTCCTTGGACTTGGGTTCTTGATGAGAATTTATTGTTTCATACATAACCAGTGATTTTGTTGCATTTCAATTTTCTCAATCTGTGAAATGGATGTAGTTGCTTTGGTCCCTGTAAAGTCAAGTCAGTATTCTGTAGGTAATGGGGGGTCAATATGTTACATTTCCATAGGCTACAGGAAACAGAGCTGATCATATCTGGGACAGTCAACAGAACTTGACCACCACCTTTTTGATTCGAAGGGAAGAAGGCAAAAGAATGTTTGAACCACTTTGAAATGGCTTGTATCGAGGAAAAAAATCCACTCATAATAGCTCCATCTTCAACCAACCATCCAGAATCCCTTTCAAGGAGGTGTTGTGATGTGCAGTAGGTACTTATTGAGGTCAATCTCATGGGCCTTCAGGACTATCCATGGTAAATGTGGCCTCAACCAGTAGTTGATGTGTCTGCCACCAGAAAAATGCCTTTCTACTGTATGCCTCATTGTGGGGATTACCTAGAATCTGCATTGTGTATAGTACTTTTCACTATGTACTGAAGTATGAGTAGTCTTGCATACACATGGCACAATACGTTACCCTCAAAAATGTTAGTCCTATTCCTTTGTTGTCATTTCTTTGTTGTTATTGTGCTGCTATCTGCTATTGCTATTACAGAGGTAATATTCCTGGACGACCTCTCTATCGGGCAGGGACTCCTTGTTCTCGATGCAGAGCTGATCAGATCTGTATCGATAATCTATGTAGTAAGCTGCATTGCACATCACTAGGGAATGTTTTGGGAGTTGAGTGAAGGCATGGGGCAATATATCGGTTAACTAAAGTTTCCTCGGTTTCTCATTTGTTTATTTAACACTTACAGGACAAGTATCATGAATCCATGATACAATTAATAAAGTGTACAAGAAAATCAGCATGGATTCCTGACATGCTCATTAATTAGGACCGAGTATTACGAATCTGTGACAATGTAGGCTACATGTAAGTTATGTCCTTAGTTCCTATGCCGGGTGGGAGCAGTTAAAAACTGAAGTACATAGGTGCCATAATCCAGCTGCAAAGAAACAAACTTAGCAACTTTAGTTCTCTCTCAAATATCCATGAAGTTGCATTGAGCAATGCTTTTACTCCAGCTTCCTGAATAACCTGAGCATATTTTAGTCATGTCAGCTAGTCTAGTCCACAGTCTGGACAAAAACATAAGAGTACAACAAGAAATAACATAGTCTGTAGCTGAAATTTAGGCTAAACTGGTTACTGGCTAAACACTTATGTCTACAAAACTATCTTTCCTCAGTAGCTTCTCAACTCTAATGGTCTCTCAGGAATTCATGGAGTTGTGTTGTTTGCTGCTCTTTCCTGCCTTCATAATGGTAAAACGAAGACGCGAGATTTTTTTGTTGAGATTCTACTATTTGTTGCTGGCTTTAATTAAGTAGCTATATAGCTTGCATTTACTTGATACACCCTAGAACAATGTTAGCAGTTTCATAGATTACCAACTAGTAAACAAAGTCTACAATCTAAGCAAAGAGGTGTAGTGTTTGTGTTTCCAAACACATGTGCACGCGGGTAGATGTAGCTAGTTCGTTTCTACACTTGATTTCCAAAGTGAAGTGTAAAGTAACACACCCAAAGTTAAATAGTGACAGTATCATTAAAGTGCACTGAAAAAGCTGTGGTTAATTAACACAAACAACTACATTCCTCCCCACTAAGAACTAAGATTAAAAGGTGGGTACACAAAAAATGAATACATGACTACAACACTATGCAACATAATGAGGAGTCAGTGGGTCACCACAGGTCCATACCACACAGGTGATTTTCGAGCTCTCGTTGGGTATATCCTAGGTAGTGTAGTAGTTGGAGGCGGTCCAACAACAGGCGGTTCTTGAATGTCAGCTGCGGGAGTTGGAGAAAATGTAAGGAACTCTTCATCATCAGCCGGTAAGTCGGGTTCCACGGAATTATCAAGGGTTCTGTCTCCATTGGGACTTGGCTCCAATGGGTTGAGATGATCGACATGCCTATGCCAGATGATGCCATCATGGACTAACTCAAAGGTCCTTGTCTCAACACAATCACTCCAGGTACGTACTTTGCACCAGGGCATTCATTGCGTACAATGACTTCTTGGCCAACATGAAATTCTCGAACTTTGGCTCATCAGTCATGCTGTGACTTCTGGCCAGCCTGTTTCTGAACTACTTTAGACTCCAACTGTGGTCTTAGCAGATGAAGTCAAGTCCTGACATCTCGACCTAGGAACAATGAACAGGGAGTGGTTCCAGTAGTAGCGTGAGGTGTTACTCGGTACATGAATAGGAAATTATCCAATCTATGTTGCAGAGGTAAACCTTCCCGTTCTCCCACTCTCATTACTTCCTTGAAGGTTCTGACAAACCTTTCTGCAAGTCCATTAGATGAGGAATGATACGGGGCACATTTGACATGTTTTACACCGTTCTGTTTCAGAACTCTTCTGCCACAAATTGGGGACCATTATCAGAAACTAACTGTTCAAATAATTATCTGGACGTAAACTTCTACACTGCAGCAGAAGCAAAGGTTGGTTCTGTCAACTTTGTTGGAAGAGTTGGTGTGGTCATGTTAGCAACAACTGTACACATTAATAGCAAAACATACAACTTGTTCTAGGTAGGTAAACTATGTGCACTTGATACACTTCAAGTTGTACTTACCAGTCTATTCTGATCCTGAGGGAATTGTTGATCTAAAAACCGAGAGTAATCCACTGCTCTGGAAGAATAGATGTAAGCTGGACCAATATTTGTGGAAGTGCAGACTTGAGATATGAAACCATTCTCCATCCCTTCTTTCAACCTAATGGCCTACATTTTCAATTAAACATTCTCCCGAGTTTCCTACTTGGAACCTGGCAATCCAGGATGGAGTGTATGGATATCTGGATGTGTTCCTTATTGTGGGTGTGAGTGGTCATCAATTCACTTAAAAGGAAGATCACACACTGTCTCTCCTATCCGGTAAACTCCTATACAAAATTGATCCTCTCAAATTATCCAATCCAAAGTCACCCCAAGATTGAACTAGAGCCAGAAGTGTAGGCATGAATGAAAACCCTTAGTAGAGTGGCTGTTGGAGTGGAGAGTCGGATAGCAAAAAACCCTAGGTATATAGTCAGGATGGACAAGTACACCACACCTCAGCTATATACCAGATGGGGAAGCATACCTATATGTAAATACAGTGACAACATGAGAGAGCATATCAATCTGTTTTGCTCATTGATTACATTTATAGATGAAGTTGAAATAAGGACTGAATTCAGATGTTGCCACGGGGCTTGATGAAGTGCATCATTTACTAGTTTAAAAGACTTACAACCCAAAAAATTCTACTCTGTGTGGATTGGCTTAAAGGATTCCATTAGTATCATCTCCCTGGAATGTTTCCTGTCTTATAATCCAAGACTTCATCATCCCTAGTGACCGCCTCATTAGTAAGCTGTAGTCCCTCAATCTTTTTTCTCCTTACTATACTTGATATAATCAGAACATACCTAATACCTTCTACAAAACAAGGAAGCTGCTGTGGTATCCCCCAACTCTGCTTTAGTGGCCAATTTGTAAATGGAATCCTAGAACTGCAGATCTTACCTTGTAATCATCACCAACAGAACTCATTCTATGGAAGAGATATGTTGATGATACATTCTGCGTAAATTAGAAGAAGAGCTCATTATCAATCTGAACATCAGTCGCTCACCAAGTTCACCAAGGAGCTTCCTTTCCTTTAATGTATACTCTGCAGGATAGGAGAAGATGACTAACTGGACTACTAACTTAGTAACAGCTATCGTGCATACATAGTACATGAGTATCTTTTACCCTCTCTAGTTGAAAATATCTTTTGTTGTCCTAATATAATTATGGTCTAATTTTTCATGCTGACATATAATAATATAACATACTCCATTAGCTACAGATTCCATTAGGACAATGTTTATAATTGGCTGATTTTGGATAAAGTTGATCTTTACATGCCTGATTATTTTTACAATATGTATATTTTAAATTTTAATTGAGAAACAAAATTAATCATGGGCAGGACTTTGGAGAATTCATTTTTTTCTTGATATGTTATAATTTAAAAACTTAAGCTAATTTCAGAGAGGTAAGAATTTTTGAAAGACGGTATTAGTTTATGGGTATATACAATAATCAGCATTGATATTATCTTCTCTCATTGAAATCTAGGTTTACCAGCTGGAAGAAATTTGACATATAGACAAGATGGATATAAATATTTTGTCTCTTGGATGGCATCTCCATTGAATGTTCGCAACTTCTGTGTAAATGTCACCACTTCAACAATTTCATCAGTTCGTCTTACATCACAGTGTAATACGAGCCAAGCATTATTTTCGTATCGGCTTCAATTTTCTGTGAGATGTATCCCGATTAATATCAGTATAATGGAAATTGATTATGCAGGAATTGCAAGATCAAGTTCGCTGTTATATGATTCATGTTATGGATCATGTCCTACTCTAGCAGGATTATTTGGTATGATTGCAAATATATTTGACTTCTGTTGGTGATTTTAGTTTATGTATCGATTGCTATCTTTACAATTGGAATACTGGCGTGCAAAGTTGTTGTTCTAACAAAAGATGAAATCTTGAGATTTTTTTTCTTTACCAGAAAAACTTTATGTTATGGCCCACTTGATTTAGCTGCATACATTTTAATGTCAATTAAACACTCTTTCTTTATCATATAATTGTTCAGTCATTTAATAATTCATGTATATATTAAAATTTGATCCAAACAACATTGAATTTTCCCAGTATAATATGTAGATGTAACTACTTCCATCATCATGGTAATATTGTGGTATAGCTACTTACATTATTAAATTACAATGTTATTCCATACAGCTACATGTATTGATCCTCCTGCACCTGTTGATGGCTACTTGGGTTCATATGATAACACAAGAGAAAATTCGGTGGTAACTTATTCGTGTGATCCTGGATATTATCTCTCACCTCCTGTTTCATTTTCGACCTGCAATATGTATGGTTTATGGTTTCCAGATCCAATACCTATTAAGTGCCTTGTTGTGCCGACATGCATTAATAGGACAACTGGGATCAAAAAAGGTTCTAAAAATATGTAGTTGCTGGATTAATATTAAATATAAACCAAAGCAAATGAAAGTGTCATGGACATGGATATCATATACACATATACATAATGGTTTTCCAGGATTCCCCGTAGTGTCATAATGAATGATGTGCACAAATCTAATGACAGATGGACAAGGCATATTAGTATATAGATTATAGTACAAGAAAGAATAGAAGGAAAAAAGGAAAAAAACTAAAATCGATATTGGAATGATTAAAAGGGAACAGATTCTATCCATTTAGACTCATAACCATTTAAAACAAAATTAGCAGTCAGTACAAGCAATGTATAAATGGTTTTAAATGGTGAATGGTCTCTACCAGTTCTCTCTACATGTGAACATATTTGTTTCAGCAATAGCATGGCCTATGAGGAGGAATGCATGTGTACTTTCACCATGTAGAGGGTGGTCTGCACATTTCCAGGATCTAGCCATCTTGTAAACATCTCGAAAGATGGGTGTGGTCTCTGTCTAGGAGTCTCTTCTGGATGTTTTTGCTGCAAAGTTCAACCTGTAGTCAATCATGAAGTGCATCATTCATGGTTGTCCCACTGAATTCAGTTTAATTCCCTATGTGTAGCTATTCAACGAATCTCTTCAATGAACTCGGTGCACTTTTGGTTGGCATCATATATAGCTATTTGTTAGTACTTCACAGCAATTATATGGTGAGGTTCATTTTGTCACCTATCATAATTATAATTTTGGCGCAAGGAAACTACAAAGGAGATCATGCAGCATCCCCCCCCCCTCCAACTGGCTAGCTCATTAAAATAGCACTTTCCATCTTCTGGAAAACCAATGGCCTTATATCTTGACATGCATGATGTAAGACTTTTCATATTCTGATTCTCATGGACTAGGCCAAAAGAGGTAGAAGCCGAAGTGGTCATCCTCAATGCTAGTAGTGTACTATCTTAGAATAGTTCAAGAGTGGAATATAAGTAATGAATTTGTGATTAAAACATGATAATGAATATAAGATATGTGTAACAGCATTTCTTATTATAGCTATATAGTTTGCAGTAATACCTACCAGTAAACAAAGCATTAAAGCTAAAGCAACTACTAGAGAGTTTATATACCGAGTCTAGATTACATTACAATGAATGTTGCTATTACTTCATTGAATGGACATTAAAAAGGATTCAGGTGGACAAGTAAGTCATAAGTTTTGGTCAGATCTGTTAATGGTAAAATAGGTTAATAATCTTCCCTCAACTTCATTTCGGAAATATAATGTATAAAACTTCAATCAGTACAGCTCACATACCCTAACATCCAACATAACTCTATTATCACTTAAAAATTATTATGTAGTATGATATACTCTGTTCGGAAGAAAATATAAAATAGAGAACATTATATTTAGGGGACTTAATATAATGTGATCTTTTTCATTTCTCTATAGAGACTGCCAGGCTCAGTGCTGCAACAGAAGCTGCTTTGGTTGTGGTGGTAAGCTTTATTTTATTTGTCATCGGTTCAGTTGCTGCTACCGCAATATTGCTGCCAATACTTAAAAGACATGTTGAAGGTAAAAATGAAAAAATGATTTCAAGTTTAAGTGGAGGAGCATCAGTAGTAAACACGATTTGAACTCCTACTTGTGGATAATCAAATTCAGAGAGATAAACTTTCTAGACAACATATTAACATTTGCTGAAATAGATAGGTTCAGTCATGTCACATGTTACATATAACAATGAAGCTGTTGCCTAACATACTAGCACTAAAGCCATAATAGTTTAATGTCAAGTTCATATCATCTATAATATATATATTCTACAAGTGATCTCAAATATGATAAATCTGCCAAGGATGAATATAAAGAAAGAAGTGGTGATCAAACTATAAATGCAGTAGTGATATTAACAATGGCTAAACACAGTGGGGATTTAGCACATATCTGTTCGGTAGGTAGTAATATACATAATGGGAGTTCTGAGACACCCTGAGCCATTCAGTGTGCCACCTAGAAATATTCTAGGCCACACAAGGGGAAACCAGTCTCTTACTACTCACTGTGGCACTCTGACAACTGCAGTTCTATAAGTCATTTCTGCCTATTTAGGGATAAGAATTCCACTGTGGCAGTGCTAGTAGAAGAGGTTGATCCTGGTACTTCTCTCCAGCAATATTTGGCCCATCAATTCAGAGTATGTAGTGTATGCAAGATTGTACAAATGTGCCCCATCTTCATAATATATATTATTTGAATTTACCATACAGAATTGTTATGATATTTTTATTTGCTACTTTATGGTGGAACCATCTTCATGGCGACAGTTGTCATGCTAATCGTACCTATGAGGGTTGGAATATCTGTATGGCTATGCATAGTGACTGCTCTATACATATGCCAAAAATAGCCCAAGGTATAGAAAATCTTGATATCTCCAGTTTGTTCTTATTTCTACTAGGAAGATATAACACTCTATTAACCTCACTAAATCTACAGTGTTGGAAACTGAGATTAGATGCAAAGTGCACTCATGTGATAACCCCATGGCCTGTCCAGCACATACTAAATTGTTGTCTAGTAGTTCTCTCCCAAGGGTGATAAATATGGTATCAAAATAATGCCTTGAAAAAACTGGCCATTCGAAACAACTTCAAACAGAGAGAAGCTTTATACTGATATGCCTGGATGAGAGCTTTAGACAATCCTCTTCTAGCAGCTAAGAGGAAATTCTTGCCTACCTTGAAATTGTCATAATAAAAGTTAAATCCCCCCCCCCCCCCCCCCCCCTGCGAACTAAATGGCAAGGGAATTAACTATTGTATTCCCCAACTTGTCCAAGGTTGAGTGAGATCCTACTCAGATATTCTCCAGAAACACCATTTCCAGTTCAGCATTTATATAAGCAAGTGTCATGCCTCCACTGCTAGAACATGCTGATCAATTGAGTAGTTATGTCAGAATAAAACTCCAGCACCCATTCCTGTCAGCTATTTCCTATGCAACACATTCTCAAATGCCTGTAACAGCCAGTTTTCTTTAGCTTCAAATATGTTTAATTTTCGTGCTCATTCTCTTCACTATGAGGTCATTCCCAGTTATATAAGTGTGCATTATTTAAGATAAGTAACATATTCATACTTTTTATGGGTGAACGTATGGTGCATAGCTATATACATAGCTACATACATAGATATTTAGATAAGCCTTGCAAAAACTACAAAGTTTTCCATCAAATTCCACAGTGAGGGCTCGCCAATAATGCATAACATTGCAAGATGTAGTATTCGCTAAGCATTGAGTGGAAAGTGAGTTATCTAGAGCATGTTGATGAACTGAGTAACTATATCCATCATCACCATTATCCTTTCCTGTTAAGGAGCAGACCTATGATTTTGAGAAAGGGTGTGTGTGTGTTGGTGGTGGTTGGGGGGGGGGGGGGGGGGAGGGGGGGGGGGGGGTTCAGGCAAAAAAAAAAAATTATAAAAAAATAAGATGCAATAGGAAGTAGCTATATTATCTGCTAAAATTAACTAACAGGTACATTTTAGTTTCCTCTATTTCCACACAAAGATCTGGAGCAAGTCATGTTTATCTGCCAATATTGAGGAAACGAACTTGAGCGTATAGCTATAATATTGTATAATCATGATAGACTTTTTCTTTTTCTTTAATTTTATTTCTATTTATTATTTTCTTTTCTTCAAAGCAACATGGTAACCACTGAAGCTGTTTTTGAAAAATAAAAAATAAATTCTCTGTAGCTTTAATAAAAAAATCAAAAAATCAAAGATAAAACTTGCAGTTCGGTTTCTATAATCTGCTACCTCTATAGTTTTATGCATTGGTTAATCATAAGGTCTGCAACATGTGTGTACACGAATGTCTGCCTTCATTCCCTAGTGATGACCAAGAAACAGACATATGAATATGGTTGCACAAAAAGCAACAAGGCACACAATAATTTTTGTGATGATTTCAGAACCAGATATGTATATGTTTGGCATAGCTCTGGAAATTAACAAAAGTTATTGTACAAGTGAATAAGTATACTGCCAGAGAACTATGAGTACTCAGTCTGTCAATATAGTATTAGAAAATAACGCGACCTAGGATGAGTAAGTTCTAGATACCCCCCTCAACTACTATCTATATTTATCAGGATGTGATTACATCTCTTTTTGCTTTGTTTTAAGAGAAGGCTCACATTCATTTTTGAAGCATGTTTCTTTCATAACTGGAAAAAGAGTCCCCTACATTCTGGTTTGATTAGTAAAACTGATTGAGCCAACAAAACGGAGAGCTAATTAGAACCAATGCCATAAGTAGTTGAAGGAACACTTAATATCTCACAGATTATCTCATTCCTAGAGAGTGATTTTGCTAGAAGCCATAACCTAACAAGTCTCTGGTAGATAGTTCAATCATTATTCCAAAAATAGCACAAAGCTATTGCTAAAGCTTTATCCAATCTTGTGGTACTGTAAGCGTCCTGCTCCCTACACTCCAGCTGCTTTAGCTTGGCAATGTAGAGGAACACTTTGATGCCTAGTCCAAATTAGAATCACGCTATTCTAATTTACCACTAGACCAACCCAGCCTACAGTATTCCTGTAGCTACAATTTGAGAGCGAGTTAAATAGCTTTAATTACAAACAAGGCACAAACGAGGTGCGCCGCCTTTTAATTGAACAACAATGCAACTACTCTCAGTTCTACAAAAGTCCTAATCACACATAAATCTATCAAAGTTCTTCTATTTCTCACTTGTCTCTCTCTCTCTCTTCACGTCATCCCTCGTCATACGTGTCCGCAATCTCTCCCAAAATGACCATGTTTGGTATTCTGGAGTGACCTTCCGGCATGAGTCTCTGACCAATCAGCATCCTTCTCGTCAGGTTGTCTGAGCCATTTGGCAACCTGTGTGGTTCATCAACGTTCGAGACACTTCCGCTGGCCTGTAGATCTGACGACCCGTGTGGTTCTCTCTCAGTCAGGGTCGAGTCTGTGGAGATCCCTGACAGGTACCATTAAATGCAAATGGACTGCCTTACCACCCATCTAATTCTTGATCCTTGCTCATTTTTATTCTAAAATTATAGGAATGAGGTTAGATGTGGGTCGACAGTTTGTTTAATGAAGAGCATTTTCTTCCAACAAATTATGAAAATGATTTAATGGCACACCTGCTCGAACAAAGCATGTATCTACCATCACTTAATACACTTGCTGGCTATCAGGCAATGTATCATGCCTCAAATGTATCATTAGGCTTCTTGAGTGTACCAACATACCTTTTCTTTCATTTCTCTCAAATCAAATTCTTACATGACTGTAATCGTTTAGGATTCTGCTTAGTTTTAGGCACAATTCTTCTCTGCATGATATGCAACAGAGCTTCACTTTGAGTGTTCCTTAAAGAATTCCAGTAACCTAGCATATGGTTGAATTTTCTTTAGCTCATGGGTGACGAGGGCCAGGCTCTGGGAGACCATATAGGCTTCTTATTGACACTGGGGCCGACAAAACAACTGTTCCTGCCTGGCTGATAGAGCCATGGCAGCGGTGCTCCAGTGAGACAACCAGCCATCAAACCTCAACCGCTCATGATAAGTTAATTGGCTTAACCTATTTTGCTTTCTATCTTGTAAAGATGAGAAACACTAGGCAGTTTACCACATGCTCCAGCTCGAAACAGCCAGCCAAAAATGAGGAAGAGACAATATCCTCAAAAATGGATTTTATGGCTCTACTCACAGGCGCAATGGATTAGCTAGTGACTGCAACAGCAGAGGAGAAAAGAAGGAGGCAGTGAGCAGAGGCCCGGAAGAGACTTTTCATGGTGGCAGTAGACGTCTGGAAAAGACGGTTCATGGTGGCAGTAGAGTCCCGGAAGAGACTGTTCATGGTTGCAGTAGAGGTCTGGAAGTGTCTGCCATGTGCCAGTGAAGCAGGGAGATCACCTTGCAGTGGATACAGCCAGTGTGTGCTCAAAATACCATACAGAAGGATCTGCACCAAAAGAACTCAACTCGGCGGCGATTACTGGGAGATGTCGAGGGTCAACCCCAAGCGCCTAGGATCACTCAAGAGACCACAGTTAATTATAGTTACATGTCACGATTATTGTTTTCAAAATACCATGAATTTATATTAGCTTATGAGACTCTATGGGATTCTAGTATATTGGATTTCACTGTGTGTATAATGATCTCAGTGATGAAATGCATTCTGGCTGGCAGGGGTATAAAAACCTCTGCAAGCCACTGGCTGAGAGTTCGGTACCCACACTAAATTCCTTTGAGTTAGCTTAAGGGATAGCATGTAACTGGACAGGACTCTGGGGTCAGCAACTACCAATTCGGGATTACCAGAGGATTACCCCGACAATGGTCACTTGATCCACTGCTCCTGCTCTTTCAAGTAGTAGGAGGATAGGACTCATTCTTCCAAATTCACTAGCAGGTGGTGGTTTTAGCTAACTCAAAAGAGATACATCTGGTTGCTCTGACTCTTCACATGTCTTCTTCTCTTTCACTTTAGGAAGGCTCATTATCAGGTTAGACTACCCAACATTTCAGTAACTAGATTGCAAGTGCTTGATGTAGAAAGATCAAATTGGAGAGCCTTATTGAAGTTAGCAAAGCATGCACATACCAAGCAAAGCTTTTACAGCTGTCACTGCTTGTGCTGTCAGTTCAAAATAAAAGCCTATAGTGTTAGTGGAAAGCATGTTTTTACTGTATATATAGGTGTCATGTTAAGAAATGAACATTCCTTAACCACAGTGAGAATTTTGTCACAGCAATATTTCATCTATTAGTCTAGCATAATGGAAGGATCTATTATGCCCAAAATTATTTCAGCACAATAGCCTCAGGCCTAATCTCTATACTTGAATTACGTGGTGTAAAATGCATAGCCAGAGTGTGTTGATACAATGTTTTTTTTTTTGATGAAGACTGAATTATTTCAGTTGAAACATTGGAAATAGAAACAAAAAGCCAACTGAAATAAAAGTCTACAAAGTATTTGATGTCGGTTAAAATTCCTACAAGTTATCTTCTTTCATTTCCAGTAGTTAAAGTGATTTTTGTGAGTGAGTTAGAGAGCTCTAGAAATCATTTGGGATGAGTTGTTTGTTTTGGAATAAAATTCTAAGATAAGGTTTCCCAAACTATGAGAAAATGATTTTGGTACTGAAAAGTAATATCCTGTGACATTATACTACTGTCAAATCGTTTTACTGACAACAAATTCCATATGAACAACATCAAAGTCAGGAACAAACCCTTACTTACATAAAATCAAATCATGAAACAAGTCCATCTTCTATTCTAGTGGTGAAAAAAACAATGTGCTCAGTGACAACGAAAAACTGTGTTCTGGGCTATCATAAAAACATAAAATCCATAAAAAAACAAAAAAGCGGTTCCTTTATGGTAGCCACCTAACGATTTTACGAGCAAGCAAAAATAAGCGAGTGGAATATACAAAAATCAAGAGAGAGAGAAAAGGAGGAAATACGAACAAAGAGTACGAGATGTTGAATTTGGCTCATTCACCAATGGCAAAGTCTGCAACAGTAGCCTACAAAAGGCTTGCCTCCCTACTTGCAGCAAAAAGAGATCAGCACTACAGCACTGTCATGGCCTGGTTGCGTGTCCTTCTCAGCTTCTCTCTTCTGAGGTCAACCATCACTTGTCTCAGGGGTGCTAGATCTACCTCAGGCCACCCCATTCATGAAACATCACCAATCGACCTTGCCATGAGTGAGGGTCGAATATCACTACATCAGTGAAATACAATGAACTCAATACCAATACAATAATTATGTTTAATATCAAGTTAAAAAAACGGGGAAAAGAAGAAAAAAAAGCGTGAAGTATACCAGCGCGACGCGTAATGTGGTGTCGCGCGTGATCAAAAACGCTAATGCGCCTATTGTTGCTTGGCAATGCTGCGTTAGCATCCTGCTGCGCAAGCCCCTCGTGGTCCATTCAGTCAGCACTCCACCATTGTTTCAGGTAAGGAGAAAACAGATCTCGTGGTTGTTGGTCTCACCATTTATTTTGTAGCAGTATAAAATGTCTGTTTGCCGAATTGATAACTATACAATATGTCTACTTGTATAGCTATCCTTATTTTCTAGTCAACTGTGCAAAATTGAATGGCTAAATTGAAAGAACCATTCTGGGTGGCTGCAGTCCTCCTCGGACTTATTTCATATGGTAAGAATCATTCTGACTGTCCCAGCTAGTTCTTGGATGAATCATGGTATGTGAATTGGCAGAGTGTTTGGTTGTTGGTTGCTAAGCAAGATAATGGTGACTTTTAGATACAATACCTATGTCAGAGTATTGCAATCTCTGTGATGTCTAATGCCAAGTCATGTTAATTGTTCATGCTACTTCTGAGGGATATATGCTCATTCACTCATTGCATTAAGCAGGCATTACTCGAGGCCGTAGGAGCCACAATAACCTTTCTTCATATAATTTAACAAGGAAAGGGCATAGTCAAGTATTGCACAGCTCATATAAGTAGTTGCTATCTGTGTAGTTCAGTACAAAGATCAATCCAATTCTCTGGTTCAGCTGATTTACCTGAGACTCATGAACATCCCTCCCAACCTATGGATATTGTTGTAGTTTTTTTTTTGCAAATGGCCTTTTGGAAAGACAAAGATTGTTCACCACACTTGTCAGACTGTATGTTACAAATAGTTGCAACATCTCCATTTTGATGCCGCAAGTGATAAAGCTTATTGTTTTTTTATGTCTGGAGTTTAAAATCGTGTCCATATGGATTGTGATAGTTTCTATCATTCCTCTACTTCTGCTTTATCCATAGCTTCATTAAAAATGTTTCTTGGTGAAATTTGGCACAGCATGCACTTACAAGCATTTGTATTAGTCTATGTATAGTGGATAACCTTGATTTAGATTCATATCACGCTGGAATCTCAATTGTCATGATCAGAGAGTCAACTCACTTTTCTCTCTCAAATAATAGGCTTTTTAAATCACTTAACCACATAGGACACCTGTTCTTGGCAACTTAACCATCAGAGCCAGGTACCAAGCCACCTTGGCGAATTAGTTACCAAGCCACCTTGACCACTTAACCCAAAGCCACCTTGGCCATTTAACCCAGAGCCAGGTTACCATGCCACATTGGGCACAGAACCATCGTTGTACATACTATTGCTGGGGTACTCTAACATGGCTGATCTGCACCACTTAACAACCATAGCCAGGATACCAAGCCACCTTGCCCACAGAACACCATGGTGTATCATATGGTTGGGCTACTCTAACCTGGTCTAAATGATTCTCTCTCTCTGATGGTGGCATGGTATGCCCTTCATTTCTGCAGCTCTTCTGAAAGTCCACCAAGTGAATCATCATCATCACCATTTGTTTCTTCTTAATTTTCATCTATAATCCTGTTTCTTGTGCACATTGGCATTTTCCCTCCATGATCACTGTTAACATGTCTGCTGTGGTACTGGAGGCTCCTCTTCTTGCCTCTAGGAATGGTGCTTGAGTTTTTAACATCCATCATATTCATTGTGACCAGCATTGCTGTCTAGTAACTTATATATAGTAAATGCATGTTGTTGTTCCTCCCTATCTGGTATCCATATTATAGTGTGTTCTACCCAGAGGATTTAAGCTGATATCTCTTCGAAATTGAAGGCCTATCGGCTTATCGTGTACTATTTTTCAAAGTTAATTTTTGTCAAATTGATGAAGCAATAAAATTTCATTTATACATATTGTGGGCTTGGTTGGTAAATAATTCTAGCTCCGCAATAGCTCCTGTCTCGTGAGTGAGACTTACTGTCATACGTTGTATTCCCATTGGCCTCTCTTTATTAGGACAACTACAAAGTATGTGCTGACTAACGTCTCAATACCCCTGACCTCACTGCCTCAGTATTGATCTAGTTAGCCCAAGTTAACCACACTTGGCTCTCTCTCTCACAGCCCTCCTATTCAATGATAAAATGGTTAACAACTTCAGCAAAGACATGCAATACAATACATAACATCTATTCGATCCTCTATTTCACAATATACTGTACTCTGGGTATCTCATCCGTCTTCAGCTGACTATCCTGTTATATGATAGTTCCGCTGAGTCAATGTCTCTCTCTCTCTAGCTAGCTAATTTTATTACGTATATAATAATAGTTAGTGTTGCACACGAATTATGCACATGGCTTATTCTTGCTCACGGATCCTGTGGTCTTGCACCCGGAATCTGGTTATCTTGCCCACAGATCCTTTCACAACGTGTAGTTCTTTCAGGGCTGGTCCATAGTGTCTCGTATAACCCTGTTGACTCATTGTTGAGGTCTGGCAGGGGGTCTGTTAGAGGCATCTCTGACACTCCCATTTCGTTCAGCCGAGAACAATGTTCTCGTGAAAGTCCATCAGCATTTGTATTTAAACGTCCAGGTTTATGTTTGATGGTATAGTGATAGGGCTGCATCCGTAATGCCCACCTCCTAATTCTCCTATGATTATCTTTTAACTTCGCCAGGTACATCAGTGGGTCATGGTCTGGTACAATTGTAAATTCTGTGCCTTCCAGGTATACTCGAAAATGCTTTGTTCCTTCGACAATTGCTAGTGCTTCTTCATTGAGAACTTTCTTTCTCGTGGTAATAGCTTCCTTGATCCATAGGCGATTGGGTGTTCCTCGTTCAATTCGTTTCTCTGTGCGAGTACGTATGCTATCCCGAAGTCGGAAGCGTCAGTTTGTAAGACGAAGGGCTTGTCCCACAGGGACGTGGCTAACACAGGGTAGTGGGTAAGTGCTTCCTTCAATTTCTGAACGGCTTGATGTGTTTCTTCACTCCACACCACTATGTTAGATTTATTCTTCCTGGTTAACTCCGTCAACGGGTTCGCGATCATCACGAAGTCAGGGATAAACCGTCGATATATAGTAACCACAAAGTCCCAAGAATGCACGGACATCCTTTTTTGTGATAGGTTGGACAAACTCGACACCTCGTACTTTAGCCTGCAGGGGGTGAATCTCTCCCTTCCCCACTGTATGCCCTAAGTACACACATACATTGCATGCAAACTTGCATTTAGACTTCTTGATCGTGAGGCCTGCATCTCTCAATCTTTGTAAGATTTCTTTCACGTGTTCTCAATGATCTTCCCAGGTTTGACTATGGATGATAATATCATCCAGGTAAGCGGCTGCAAATGTCTGGGTTCCCTCCAGTAATTGATCCATCAGACGTTGGAAGGTGGATGGGGGCGTTGACCAGACCAAAGGGCATGGTTACAAACTGACTTACCCCAGGGCGTAATAAAGGCAGTCTTCTCCTGACTTGCCTTTGTCACTGGGACCTGCCAATACCCTTTTGTAAGGTCTAGTGCGGTAATGTAACTTGCTTGTCCAATTTCATCAATCATGTCCTCTACTCGGGGTATAGGATAAGGGGCTACCTTGGTGACGAGGTTGAGTTTGCGGTAGTCTATGCAGAGTCTTTTACCTCCGTCTTTTTGGGGGACCAAGACCACTGGAGCTGCCCACGAACTTCGTGAGGGTTTAATAATGCCCAATCCTAGTAAATCCTTGATTTCTTTCCGAAGAAACTCATGAGATGTGTGTGGTAGGCGGTAGGGGGGTAAACGGATGGGTGTAGCATCACTAGTGTCAATATTGTGACTCACCATGTTGGTCCTTCCAGGGTCATCGCTGATGACATCAGAGAACTCGCTCATTACTTCGTGTAGTTCCCTTTCTTGCTGGTTAGTCAATGTACTGCTATGACTATCTTCCACCTTTTCACTTGCTTCGTCATTAGGGTCATCATCCACTGCGAGGAACATGGCTGCTATTGGAGGATGCCACTCCTTCATACTGTTAATGTGGAAAGTGCGAAGCCTTTTCCTTCCATGCTCCATATCCACTTCATAGGTAACATCTGTTATCTTTCTCATAATTGTTACTGGGCCCCGCCATTCACTATTCAGCTTGTCGAATTTTCTGGGCTGGAATACTAACACACAGTCACCTACCTCGAACTCTCTTTTTGTCGCTTTCTTGTTATGATGCTGCTTGTGATACTTCTTTTCTCCTTCCTCTTTCAAGTTGGCAATTTCTCCAACGAGGGCCATCCTCTCTCGGAGTAGTTGTAGGTACTGTACTACATCTTGTTCATCATTCTCACCCCTCCCACTCCACATCTCGATCAGTTCATCGAGAGGTGTTGTCATTTTCCGTCCAAACATCAACTCATAGGGCGAGTAGCCGGTGGACTTGTGGGTAGAGCCTCGGTATGCCCATAATAAGAATGTAGCAAACGCTTTAACGTAGAGTTAAAGCGTTCGACCATCCCATTAGTTTGTGGGTGGGTACGGAGATGTTTTGATTTGGTGTATCCCTGTTTTCTCACAAAACCTCTTCATCATAGATGACACGAAGTTAGTCCCATTATCAGTCAGTACTTCCTTAGGGATTCCCAGTCTTGATGTCACTTCCATCAAACACTCAATGATTGATTCAGATGTAATATTACGTAACGGAAATGCTCAGGCCATTCAGTGGCATAATCAATGACATACTTGTTACCCGATTTGGTTCTATGAAGGGGTCCGAAGATATCCATCGCGATTCGGTCAAATGGTGTGCGGATGATGGGTAGGGGTTGTAAGGTGCTCTCTTCAATGTCGCTGGGGCTGCCATTTGGCAGGCCGGACACGACTGACACATCTCCTTTATGTCTACCGTCATTCTGGGCCAGACTACCCCCTTTCTCAATGTGTCTAGGGTTCAGGTCTCTCCAAAGTGCCCAGCCGTAACAGTGTAACATTCGAAGAACTTCATCCCTACAATATTGGGGAACAACCAGTAAGTTTTCCTCTACCCTCCCTTGTGCTTTTTTGTGTAGTAATCCATCCTTCCAACAGAAATCTCCCCCACCATCTCCATCAGCTTAACTCCTCCACTCCTCCAGTGTGGGGTCTGTCAGCTGAAGAGAGCCAAGTTGTTGTGGTGAAATCTGATCTAACCTCATCGATTTTTCAACAGGTTTCTTTTGGGCTTCTTTCTGTGGGATAATA
Organism: Cladorhizidae sp. MBARI D1340-BT2; assembly: GCA_028752905.1. NCBI lineage: Eukaryota > Metazoa > Porifera > Demospongiae > Poecilosclerida > Cladorhizidae > Cladorhizidae sp. MBARI D1340-BT2. The sequence goes on from JAQNBH010000010.1 coordinate 9,374,352, forward strand.
GCAAACATCTCATTATCAAACTCAAATATTTCACCAAATTCTTGTTTGTTTTCAGGCTCCAAGTAATGGCTAATGGCTCCCTCTTGTTCTTGGAGATTAGCAATCTCTTGTTGCACCATCTTCTTCTTTCTTTCTTCAGCTCAGGTGGTACATCATCTTTGGTCGATCCAGGTTCCATTGTTTCTGGCTGTTCTATCTCATTGAGGCGCTCATCTGCCAGAGCTGTCCTCAATAGCGTATATAATCTCGGGACGTCCTGCCCAAGAAGCATGTCCACTGTGAGGTGGGGAAATACTCCCACAGCCATATCACAGGTATTCTTCTCGATCTCCAGATGGATACGTGCTGCTGGAAACAATTTTTTTTAAACTTGCTGTTGTGTACGGAATCTTCCATCCCAACCGGTCGGCTGTATCCACACATCGCGGGTGGATGAGCGACTTGGTGCAACCTGTATCTAGTAAAGCCAATACAGATTTACCATTCACACATACCTTTCTCGTCCATTTTGGTCGATGAGCTGCTACAGACATAGTACCTCCAAAATTGGCGCTCTCCAATTTTATGTGACAGTCTCTCCTGAGGTGTCCTTTTTTCCACAACGAAAGCATTCTATTCTTGACAGGTCCTTGGGTGGTGGGCTAGTGCAGACCCCACCCCCTTGTCCTGCCTTGAATAAGGCAATCCATTGTGTTGTTGTTGTTGTGGTCTGTATTCCTTTGATCGAAAGCGGTCTCTTTCTCCAGGTTTCTCTATTCTCTTCGTATCCATTTCTTTTCTCGAGGGACTCTGATTGTCCAAACATCTGATTATGGCTTCTGTCATTTCATCATATGAGCTTGGGTTGGCGTTCCTAATCTGGCCCTCCAACCACCTTGGTAAACATCTGAGCGTATTTTCCATCAATATGGTTGTCTCGATGTCTTGGGCTGATGAAGCCACCCACTGTTTGAAACTGTGGCGGTGTTGTGACAGCCAAGAGTCAGGGTTTTTCAAAGGTTCTCTTTAAAAAAATGTCAGTTGAGATGTGATACTCCCGCAGTAGTTCTTCTTTGACTGCATCGTAGTCAGCTTCTTGATCTGCCGTCATCGACGCCACAGCAGTTAGGCCTGCTCCAGCCAATGAAACCCTTAGGAAGAGTGACCATTGATCCCTGTGCCATCTTCCAGCTCTTGCTGTTGCTTCAAAAGTCTCTAAGAAGGCTCCCATGTCGCCGGTTCCTTCTTGAAATTTGTGTAGAGTTAATTTGGGTCCTCGAGGCAGTGCTGCCTCGGGAACAGGAGGTTTGTCTGGTCCACGTTGGTCAGCGAGCACCCATAACAACTCTTGTTGTTGGTTGTGGTTCCTCTCCTGCTGCTTGTGTCGCTCCCGACGATCCTCCTGTCCTTCTTGGTTCTCCCTTTCTTTTCTCTTGTTGTCCATTTGCATCCACTGCGCCATGAAACGATCCATTGGTCCCTCCAGAGTGGCTGTTCGAAAGCGTTGTGACGATTCGTGGAGACCAATGGGGGGAGTCTCTTCTCCTCTTTGTGTCATTCCTACAATTGAATTAAACACCAAACCAATTAATTGGTATCAACTCTCTCCTCAGTTGATACTTCCTAGGGTATACTCAGAACCCTTTTGGATCTCTGGTAGTAATCCAAAAAAACAAAAATAAAATAACACAATAATCTAGCTTGATTTCTTCCTCAGGTTCTGAGTTTTCAAGTCAGCTCACTAGCCATGTGACTGTATCCCCTGAATCAAGACTAGCTGCTACACAACAAAATATAATTTGGTTAGTCAACACAGGATCACACTCAATCTCTTGTGAGTATCCCACCGCTGCCACCAAATGTCATACGTTGTACTCCTGTTGGCCTCTCTTTATTCGGACAACTACAAAGTATGCGCCGACTAATGTCTCAATACCCCTGACCTCACTGCCTCAGTATTGATCTGGTTACCCCAAGTTAACCACACTTGGCTCTCTCTCTCACAGCCCTCCTATTCAATGATAAAATGGTTAACTACTTCAGCAAAGACATACAATCATACAATACTATTCGATCCTCTATTTCACAATATACTGTGCTCTGGGTATCTTATCCTTCAGCTGACTATCCTTTTATACGATAGTTCCGCTGAGTCAATGTCTCTCTCTCTGAGTCTCTAGCTAGCTAACTTTATTACTTATATAATAATAGTTAGTTTTTCACATGAATTATGCACACAACTTGTTCTTGCCCAAGGATCCTGTGGTCTATCTGGTTATCTTGCCCACAGATCCTGTTGAATCCTTTCACAATGTGTAGTTCTTTCAGGGCTGGTGTAGTGTCTCGTATTGAGGTCTTACAGGGCATCTGTTAGAGGCATCTCTGACACTTACGGAAGTGTTGAAGTCCACGAGGGTATTACTAGTACAGGCACAGGAAGGCTGCCATTGATAAAAAATAGAAGTTAAACTTTCACTGAATGTTAGAGTTGATGGGCAAGGTGTGGTGTGTTCGCTCTGCTGATAACATAATAATAGGCCTAGGATGATTGCCATTGGCCGAGTGACATGGATCAGCTTGACTCACATGACTCTAATGAGGCAGAGCTTAGTGAAGCATGCAAATAACTAATGCTAGATTATGGTAGGCTGACTTGTACTTGGAGTGATGGAGTAGTGCTTAGGAAAGATTGTAGTTTAACCCTCAATTTCCACCTAAATATAGAGTCTACATTTTTCCTTCTCTTGGTTGTTTATGGAACCATTTCTTCCAGAATCATCATTGTAAACAGTATACAACAGTTACTTCACTCATGAAGTATTTCAAGAAAATTATATTCACTACATGTATTACAATATGTGCATTCAGGCTTCAGTATAATTTGATGTCAATTGAATTATTTACTGCTTATTGCATGATACTGTACTGATTCATAGCTCTTTTACATGAAACAATATTTTGTCTAGTACAGTGTACCTTTGCAATCTGGAAAGAAAAAATACACAGACCATCATGGTTTGTTACTATGCTCATGATGACATGCCAATATCCCTTACAAATATCCTGGGGAGAACACTGGATAGGTAGCGAACAACTGTCCAACATCTCTAGCACATAATTATCTTAGTGTGCTTTAGTAACCTTTGGAAAACTGGTATGGTGGTTCTTGCTGACAATTAGAGGGCAGCATTATTGCAGTCAGAAGTACAATGTGCTTGAAAATGGTAGCCGTTGATCTGTGAATTTTTAAAATATTTTTGCTTAGGTTGTGTATTTTAGTAACAGTAGGAAATGATAATGCATTTAAGAGAAATGCAACTGGCATATCTCGTTGACTTGCAATGTAGGTTTGCCAACTCCTTAGGATATATTTCATCTTTAAAGGATAATAGTCAGATTCCATAGGGAATAGGTGTGAGGAAGCGATTTGTAACTAGGCCACGAGGAATACAAGGAATTCCTCCTCCAGAGAAAGACCTACCAACATGGAATGAACAAGCTTCAAAGTGAGCATCACCAGATGGTTGGTACGATTGCAAACAAGGTATCTATGTCTCCCATTGACCCCAAATAGTGGATCAGTAAAAGTGGAGTAGATACTAATACTCTGGTATATGGTCAAAGATATCGCAGAATCTTATGCTCATTAGCTGTGTCTGTAATCATGGTGTTTCTATATCAAAAGGTTCTATCTGTTCCTCATGACGAAGGAAGGCATGTTTGGGTTCTGGTGTGAGATTGTAAAACATGGACTTTCCAGATTAAAAATAGACTATATCATGCAGATTGAAAGACCAATGTAGGTTCCATGGGTCAGCACCTTTCACTCCATACAAGCTCTCTGGGAGTGTACATGTTTTGAAACAAAGTATTGTTAGGCTGCCATGTTTCTAAAAAGCCAAGTGGGTGGGAAACGTTTGCCAGTATCCATTAAACTGCTTAGCATAGACTCTCTCTCCAGAATTTTTACCAAACAGGGAATTCTTCTCACAATTCAGTGCCTGCACAATACCTAGAAGCCACTGTACCCATGAGTCAAAGGGCTCTGCCAGCTCTGCAGATTACTGGTATCTGTAGAACCATTCACATAGACAAAAATCCAAATACTCTATGATACACTTATGTCTGTGAAAACCTGCCTCTTGTTGGCAAATGCCATATCTACAGGACAACCGGCAAAAGCTGCAGTCATGTTACCACATAGGTAATTTTCAGTGCCATTATCACTTCATCAGAACTCTTATCCATTATGGGAACATACTTTGTAATATGAGATGATATCAGGGCTTGTGATAATTTGCAGCTATGTTTCCTAACCTTTAACTGAAAATTTACCAGTTATGCTTTTTTGTTGTTTATTTTTTGACATTGAACCAGAGGTACATGTACAAGATATGCCACTCTGTAGAAGGACAGGCAGGTAAATCTGCCACATGACTTACTTTTGCTGTAAAGCTTGGGCATTGGTAGTAAGGACTTATACCACCTTTGTGAGTTTTTACACAGCCCTGTCACCTTCTAATAGCTGTAGTTAGTTGTCATTAAGAATCATAACAAAAGAACCTCTACAATTCTTTTCAAAAGCTGCCTTCAAGGAATTCACTTGTCAGGATAATTAGTATAGATGAACCAGAAAGTCATTTTCTTATCTATTAGTCTGCCCTCTTAAACTGTATTACCATTGTTGATCACTAACTGGTGGATGATGATGCACCTTGGACTCCTACAATTCATGTAGTATACAGTAGGCTTACTGCTTAGTCTACACTTATGTAAAAAGTTATCAGCCAACACAGGGTCTGAATAAAATACTGCACAATGGACTTGCTGGATTAAAGTCCAGTAGTATATATGTGTATGGCAGAGTAACCACACATTCTATTACAGAGAAAAAAACTGTACCAGCCCCACATCGAAGAGCATCAGTCCTCGATCCTGTTGCCATTGTTCTACATTTTTTTACGATTTGATGATATCATGCAGTGGCAGGATGAAGCTCTTGAAAGACTCAGAGGTTCAATTAAAGAATAACCCAGTGCTTGCTGCCTCCATCCAGGTCCACCGAATTACCCAGTTGTAGCTATCCAAAGATGGCACATCACATCCTTGGAGAACAAGCTGTAGAAACTTTGGATCTCCACATGGTAGATCAATCCCTCGATGTCCTTGTTTATCAGCAGGTTCTAGGTTATTACTGATTGTAACCTGGAATTTGCTATTAAAGGATGTGATACTCCTGCCTGACTGAATGTATTCAGGGCCTCCACGTACTTCAAGGTGTCAAACTGTAAATGGTAAGAGTGTGTCAATGTTTTCAAGAAACCTGGCTGCTGGTGTTTGGGTCACAGTATTTTGAAGCAGGATCACAAAACATTATGTAGTCATGCATGAATCCCTTTCTTATGTCCACATTGTCATACTTCAGCTCTTAATCAGGCCACTGGTGGAAGTTGTTGATGCAAAATAGGATCGGAAATGTCAAATTTGTGCAGGCTATGCTCTGATTGGTAACCTTGGAAACAACAAAACATATACGTGGTCAACCTCTTGGAGATTATGGTTATGATGTGACTTGTCACATTGATCTCATAGTGCTCATACTGTTTGTGGTAAATATGTGGTTACAATGACTTTCTTGACAGAATAAAGTCTAGCCGAAATGTCAAAGAGCAAATTTGAGTTGATTATAGAGAAAGCCATTGTATCTATTACTAGAGATATATGATTGTTAACCTGTTGCCCTCTGTTCTACTGTTGTATTATTGTCAGCATTTTCAAAGGTAGTTCAATGATGGACATCCAGAGATAGAGAGAGAGATTTTTCACTACAAATTTTTCATGTTCCACACAGTTACAGTTATCCAAATGGCAATCCATTTCTATCAATTAGATGGTGGACTACACAATGAGTAAGGCAGGATCAATGTTTAAAAAAACAAAACTCCAGGATGCTAGAGAGAGGCAGAATAATGTGGGTGTTCTTCTCACTGGTGAAGTATAGCTCTGGAGTTATTCTATCTGGCTTTGAAGTGGCTTTCCTTACTAATATGAAATGCTATTTAGGTCGATCACATCAGGTACATTTATAGCTGGTGAAGCTTTCCATTGGAGTTGAGCATGGCTGAAGTTGCAGCTCCCATACCCATGTAGCAGGCATGCTCATGGATATGGATAACTAGTGTTGTGACAACCACTGTTTACTGCTGTAGGTCCTGGATCACCTTGTTATGAATCTATAGCTGTTCTGACTTGAATGGTTACCGCCTTCCAATGGCTGCTAGCCACCATTGCTGTATTTTTGTGCCACATGTCAACGAACATTGAGCATTGCCCTGTAGGAACACAAGAGCTGTTCCTACTCATTCGTTTCTTGGTGATATGTTTCTGGTCATAGTTTTGGTCATGGTAACCAGTAAATTCTCCTGTTACTGGTTGAATCTGTTAATGAAGGCTTCTGAAATAGCTGAAGGGAGGGTGAGGTGACAGCCATTGTTCTATGGGAGAGTGTAACTGTATGTCATGCATGCATCATACCCACTCTATACAGCCTCTGGCAATGAGATTAGACATGTGCCAACTGTGGTTTTCTGATGGCACCTGCTTTATCAGCATTTCTGGTAGGGATATCAGTGCCTTCTGGGCTTTGAAAAGTGTCAACAAGGGTGCTCATCTGCTATTTGGTTTCTTCCACCAACTATTTGTCTTTTGTTCAAGGTCTGTTTGTGACTTTAGTCTCTGCTTTTTCTTTCATTAGCAGCCTGCTTCTCTTTGCCCCTGACCAGATTGTCCATGTCTTTATATATGAACTGGTCCTTGATTGCATTTACCAGCTTTTATTGCTTTGGGCAACCGTAGCTTCTTGGATCTCTTATGCCAGACTTGATTCCAAACCACAGTGTGTGTTATTCTTGCTTGCCTTCCATATGGCTCACTGAGCTTTTGGGAATAAGTATAATCTCATAGTTGGGGGGGGGGGTATTTTATTAAATATTTGCATCAGCCTCTGAGGTTGGTAAATATTATTGCACCTTAAAACAAGAAATTGTACTTGTACTTTATAATGCAAATTGGAATTTAATTTCGAGTGCACAACTGAGAAATGTGCATTTTGCATGCTACCTTGGCCCTATAGAGTCTATGTACAAAAGTGAATTTGTGTCGGGCCATCACAGCCATAATTGTTATACCTTTGTTCTGTAATGCTACTTTGATAACATTGACTATAATATTTGGTGGGGTAAAGTAGTAACATTTATATCATGTCACTGTTTGTAAATATCTTTGTTGGTTAATTATGTGATGCACCTTTTGTTGTCTTTTTCCTCTCTTCAAGCTGCCCTTGCAAGTCCTCCATGGTTTGGATTGTGTGTCTGATTGACAGAATTGAAAGATTCTCAACATCAGTTAACACAACAAATTACCATGACTTTCTCAATAATCAATTTGAATCATAGTTGTCGTGGAATAGCATTAAACTCCAGCTAGTTACATGATAATATGCATGGAGCTATTAACATGCTATAAATGATAGTCCAAAAAGAATAAGAATTATCATTGCTTGTGTGCATGTATATATTTTAGCTCTAACTAAACCTGGAAATAGTGACATTTCACTGATTTTGAACAAGTTGAACTCGGTGAGGAGTAATGTAAACCCATCTGCTAGCAACATGAACAAACTGGTGAGTGAAGTCTATTAAATCATTGTAGTGTAAGCTAGTGTATATTTTTATAAATACATGTAGGTATATATGTGTTTATGAAATTAGGATCAGTATTATAAATATTTGTCAATGGTTGTCAATGGTTGTCAATGGTTGCAATGGTAATTATTTCCTAATGAATTCTGTAAATATCAGTTCTAAACTTAATTTGATATCCAGTACCCATCTGATGTCATGCCCTCCTGTCATAATTGTATTTTTTATTTATTAAACAACCACTGTGATGTTCTGTTCTAGCATTGAGTGAGAACAATATTGATTATTAACAGTTCTAGTAGCATCAACATTAGGAAAAATTGATTCTTCACAAAATATTGAGTTACTAATATGACCATCTAATGGTTACCTATAGTTCTCCTTAATTACTTGTTGAGCTTCTTGCTGCCCATGAAAGTATTGCATCAGGGCATTTCTAGTTTCTAGTCCTTTAACGTAACTTGGAACCCTCATTTTGGGCTTCTTTTACTTAATTTGGCTTGCTCTTTTTAATCTGACTCACAAGGATATCTGTTTCATCTGGCTTATGAGAATAGATCCTTCTCTGCCCCATTTAAAAATTATTAGCATTTTTTTTACTGCTCTCAACAAACTTTCATTAATTAATAGCTCTTTTTAATCTGACTCACAAGGATATCTGTTTCATCTGGCTTATGAGAATAGATCCTTCTCTGCCCCATTTAAAAATTATTAGCATTTTTTTTACTGCTCTCAACAAACTTTCAGTTGACATAATAAAATTACAATGACCTCAATAACCAACTTGAATATTTACTCTCTTGACATTTCGACTAGATCTAGCCTTCATTCCCTGAAGGCTAGAGCATCTAGTCGAAACATTGAGAGAGTAAAAATTCTAACTATTATTGAGAAGTTCATTGTATTTTAGAAAAATCAGTGATGGAGCTTCTGTCCTGATCTTGAGATTACTGACGAAACACTTCGGACATGACTTCACATATTCTTGTACATCATTCTTCATGCCTGCTAACTATTACTTTCTTGCAGAGTATAATTTAAAGTATGGCTATTATTATACAAAATGGTGTTCTGGCCCACTTTTCCATATTTGTCTAGTGTGCTAGAAAGGTTGCCAGAATCACTGTTGTTACCCAAGAATTCTGCCACACAAATATGGTGTGCCTCAAAATCTTTCAAAATACCCAACTCATTCTAGCCACACCAACTCATTGTCCTGGGTCTGTGCCTGCTGTACCGGACTCCATGTGTACTATACAATCAGTGTAAAAGTATTCCACTGGTACAGCCTATTCACCATTAATCCAGTTGTGATATAGATGGTTGATGTCATTGTGTCTGCTAGAGATGATCCAAACCATGCCAGCGCAGAGTTGGACACAACCAACTTTACAGTGATGCTTGTGCCCACATAGCAACCAACTACTAATAGCAGTTCTCTGAACCATGGGATGGTCATATTATGCACACCCCACTCTGCATAGGATGTTTATGTATGCATTTCCAGCTGTGATGTTCATAGTTCAAATGTAAACCCCCTCCCCTCCCGTCACTTTTAGCATAGTCTTATGTCATTTTCTGTAACTTGAGTCACAGCTTTGTTGTAATCACATGCCACCCTCCTTTTGTACAGACACATAAAATCCTCACAATGACCAAGGATGGGTAGCTGCTGGTGAATCAGAAAGAAGCCTCCACCTAACCCGAGGAACATTCCTATAGTTAATCATGCTAGAAATGCAACAGTGAACACAGATTTCAGGCACATGTCATTACAAGTGGATCTGTTTCAAGATAAACTTTTTCTGGAGTTAGCTGTGAAGAAGAGCATATCAGGGCCATTGTTGGTGCCATGAGAATGATGCAGAGTGACATATGCCGGGGCCAGATTGTTCTACATCTCAACTTTCTAGATGTGTATACGTGTCTTAAATTTGGTGAATTCTAGTCCATGACATATGAAAGAGTAGCTATTTGTAGAATATTTGTGAATACCTATGGTTTGTAATAGTATTGACCACTCCATGCTTGTTCACAACGATAGAAGGCAATATCTAGGACTTACCAAGCTATGCCCTGGTTCTACTTCTCAACTTTCTAGATCACTGAGATAGGTGTATGAACCTCAATCCAGTGCAGTCTAGTCCATGAAATATGTAATAGATTTCCTCTGTCCTTTTTGGGGGAGTTTTCGTTCCGAAAGCCTTGGTCAGAACACCTTATTATCCATCTCCTGCTTGTGATGAAAGATTTTGTCAATGAACTCCTTGTTCACATCAGTTGTCCTTCACTTCTTGAGATGCTCCTTACAGAATAAACTGGAACTGTATACCTTTGAGATCTTTTAATCTTCTTGACCACCTTTTGAGAATTTTAGGATGCATGCCTTTGAAGAAAGCTTAGGGCGTCAGTCAGTGGATGTTTCTCTTGAACATTCAACCCCACCCCTGCTGGAAATTTACCAAAGATCCAATTAGTTCTCTTGAAGGTGTGCTCATTTTACTAGGAAAGATCCTCTTTGAGGAATGCATCTGTCTCCATGCCTAACTTCCTCTTTTGAAAGAGCCTGTGTGGTCCTCCTGAAGGAATCAGTATAAGTATGAAGGGTTTGATCTTCTCCAAAGTATTTGACCTCAGTATAGTGGGTTGGTCTCATCAACCAAACAACTGATGTGAGTTTTGGTTGTGAAGTCCACTCCTACCACCAAGACATTTGTCCTAGGGAGTGGGCTAGGTTTCTTCCTCTGAGGAGCAAAATTAATGTGGTTTGGTGGGTGTGATCATCCTAATGTGTGTTGCCATGTGTCTTCATTCGCTGTTCAAGGCCCTGATCTAATGATCTAATCACACTTTTCTCATAGAGTGTTAGTAGCTAGCCAGCTAATGGTATCTATATCTCACTCTATAGCCTATGAATTGTCAATGGACCTTCAGATACTCTCACCACTTCCATTCATACATAACTATACTAGAACTAGAAAATTGGATTGCAATGACTGTCATACTTAACTTAGGATTGAGTATTCCTTTCAGATAGACAAATAAAACTTTAACTGAATCATAACGCTGGTAAATGGTCCCACTAGAGTCAAACACTTTGAATGATAACAGGCTCTTGTGGTCTTGACATGGGTACAAAGTTATCCCTAATGTGTAGCACAGGAGCAAAACTTCTAGAAGCTTCATTTCTGGAAATTTAACAAATAGTCTCACTTAAAAAGTGTGGCTTCAGAAGAAGAGTTCTTTTACCTGTGTATCAAGTGCATATTCCAGTTATTATGCTAGCTATATTTTGTGAACTCTCTCTGACAGATGATGCAATCAAGAATTGCTTTTGCCAAATATATAGCCTGATACTAAACAGTCTGTAGAGACTACTACAACAAACACAGAACTCTCCAGTAGCTCAAGCTTATCTATACAGAATTTCTGTTAAAATGGTTGCTGACCTCAAAGCTTCAGAAAATCTTACCACATTTCATTCATCTATGATGGCAAGTTGAATGCTCAAAGGGAATCATTATAAATTCCTGGTGATTTCATTCCCGAGGACTGATTGAAATCATTATAATTTCAGAGGGCTTGAACTATGATAAACTAAATACAGTATAATTTCATTCAACATAACTTTCGCATCATTTTGTCTCTAAATACAAGCTGAATGCTCAATAGGAATCAATTATAACTTCCCGATTATTTATCCTGAGGACAAGCTAAATGCTTGAGGAGAAAAGTTATAGCTTTCTCCAATATTACATCCACATTATATCATCCCTAAGTACAAGCTGAATGCTCAAAAGGAACCATTTATAATGTCCAGATCATTTCCAGAACTTTGAAGACAAGCTGAATGATCAAAGATATACATAATACCTTGGACAAACTGAGGAACGTTTGGTACTTTCCTTCCAGATCAAAGATGCATGCAGTTCCATCATTGAAAGTCTGCTGTTATTTGCTGTAGACTCTATGGCCTGTGTGAACATGGCTGTAGTGCCTGCCTGTGTCTCAATCTAGAATGGAAAAAAATACTACTAGGAAAGTATTTGTCTGTCAGGGTGGTTATCCAGGGAATACACTTGTTTATCTAAAAAAAGGTGCCTCCATCCATCTCTCCCACCATCTTCCCATGCGTCATAACCAGCCTTGGAACACTGATATAGGCCACATTATGGGTTCGGGCATGGCCTGCTTGATAACATGGAATGCAAGCGAAATGACTTGCCATATTCATGATAATTGTAATAACAATCAGATGGTTGGTCTATTTATACATCCTTCAGTTGGTTGGGATTGATGCCATTACACACATTTAAGATACTGTTGACATTATTTATAGCTTTATTGTAATAGCTTCACTGCCAGGTATATCTTGGAAAATCCTGTCATTTTTGGAAAATGGTAGTTAATGACTAAGCACATGCACAGTAGAACCACTAGTGGTCGGAAGAATATATATTGCCATTCCTGTGTACTATAATGAGTATATCAAGTATTGATATATATTATTCAAATGAATATTATTCTCTGACTATCATATTGATAACGGGAAGAAAAATACTTGATCAGAGTCGTAGGTTTAGTTTATCTGAGGAGCTTTCACAGACCTTCATGTCTCATTCCCTTAGCTGATCTGTCCTGTTATGGCTACCAGGTAGTTTGGAGTCATGTGACAGGAGTCTGTTGTAGATTGGAGGATGCTCCTTGCCTTGGTCATGGTTGAGTGGGAGCATTCACATCCTTATCTTGTTATTCTCTCGCACTTTCCTTCTGCTCTGATGTTGTTCGCTGGCTAAGATTAAAAAAATACATGATTATATATGCAATTTTTCCCCATGTTTTTTAATGTTATTTGGTTGTTGTTATTGTTGTGTTGTTTCTCTATATAATATTATAGTCAAAAAGTTTGAAACATCAAAAGATGGAGACTTTCTCAAAAACAAAATATATATAAAAAAAAAATTCTCATGTTTTTACTTGTTAGTTGTTGTTGTCCTTGTTGTTATTGTCATATTGTGGGCAAAAAGTTGATATGTCTGGAACTAACTGGTAGGTCAACAGCTTACAAGTCTGAACTTCTGTGGGGGGGGGGGGGGGGGGGGGGGGGCACCAGTGTTTGTGGTCAGAATATTTAATTCTCCACAAAATAATTTCAAATAATTTTAAATCCTTATTTCTTTTCCTTATACTATATGCTAGTTAGTACATTTTTGTTATTGCTGTTCCTATTGCAGTTGTTTTGTTATTGAAGCTAGCCACTTGCTAAGGGTAAGAAACAGCCAACTTCATGGACTTGGTATATAGTTGCTGGAGATAACTCCAGAACTATACAAAATAGCAGCTGTCTAAGTCACAGTTGAAGTACTACACAGACTTCAGGCACTTTACCCAGTCATTGAGTTGAAGGTGACTTCTGTTAACTTTTGGTCTCACATAATTTTTTCATGCATGGCACTATCTTTACTGATTATGACAGTATAATATACTTAAAGCAGGATGCTTAATTATCACTTGCTGCTAGACTCAACTATTTAATTGCACCAGATGAGTGTTAAACAAAGCAATCATAAAAAGTGCTACCTGCACTCTCTGATAGTGCTACTACTAACAGGGAAACTAGTTGAAGATCTATTGCACATTGTGCCATTATTCTGTGTACTAATTTAATATTTTTTTGTATTAAACAATTTGTATAATTTGCATTGGGTTATGGCATCCCCAACAAGCATGCCAAAGTAGTTAACGTGATTGATTTATTCTCCATATCTTATGCTATGATTGTAGGTATGGAATGAAAAGTTGGCTGCAGCTGCTCAGTTATTCTCACGGACTTGCAAACTGAATTCTAATCCAGACAGAATTACAAGCTTCAATACAGTGGGAGAAACATGGGGTGCTATTGGCAGTCCAACTCCTGACTACTCACTAATAATTGATGTGGCTTGGCTTAGGCAAAGGAGTTTGTATAGTTTTGAAACTAACACATGTAATCCAGATGATACTTGTGCCTTTTATACACAGGTAATTTGTTCATGTGTAATAGTGCAATTTGAGTGAGTTAAGAACACTGGGTAGATAATTGCTCCATTCAAGCAGCATTAAACCTTTATACTCCAGGATATACTTTTTATTATTTGAGGGCTTTGGTATCCATCCACATAATGAATATTGTATAATTATTCCAAAAAATAAGGCATCTATCCAACTTTACCTTCTCATGGATAGTGTACATTCATGGACTCAATGCTACTTGTTTGCATTCATGCATTTGCATTGTGTTATTTTTTAGAGGCAATGGACTCTTCAATCGCCTTCCTATTTAGAAGTTTCCCCCCCATAATTTTGATAGCTCTTAAATTAATGCATTATTCGGTCTTCATGAGAGTTGTTTACTTGCATATGAGAGCTTAATTTTAGTGCCACCTCCATTCCAGAGTTCCCCTCACCAATTTTATTTAAAAAATGCTCCCCATTCTAGAAGTTTATAGCTATATGAATTCCTCCATTCTCACTTCCAGTTCTTACTCCCACAGTTCATTAAGTCTGTTCAAATTAAAATACTACATACACCTGATGAAATTTATTTTCTACATTGATATATATATAGTAAGAACTGAAATGCCATGATTAAACATTGGCACATAATTATGAGAAAGCTGATTTCTTCAATTTTTTGCCAGAAGTTTTGTATGTAAGCAAACATTTATTCTACTGTATATATATATATATATATATATCAAGTATATAAAAATTTTACACTGTTGAAATAATTATAGATGTGCATGACTCAGATATGGGTTGCTGTTGCAATACAGACATTTTTTAATATGTGCTTTTAATACAAATTTTATATGATTGAATGATTTTTTATCGATTTCCTCTTTGTTAAGCAACAACATAATTTGAGATTCATTTCTTTTTTTGACATGTCAGCTTTCAGTTCAGGTTCAGTTTTCTGTCCCATGCACCAGACAGTTAACATGAAAATCCTGTTAACAAATTTTCAAATGATATGCCACTGGATGACCATTGCTAAGTCCTGAAGGTAGACACACATTCAGGTTCCAGCTTATACAGCCATAAGCATCAGTTTTGTGCTTTTGAAGGATATTAGTATACAGTAAAACATCAGTCTCCTGTGCAGAAGAGTTTTTAGAAGATGAGTTTTAGCCTCGTGTAACTATGACCTTTCACTATAAGAAACAACAATCATAAAGTTTGCACCAAAAAGGCTCTAAAGTCCCTACAATTACAAGTATGGCTGCAATCCAGAAAGGAATTATCAAGTTTGTCTAAAGCCAAGGTCTTTTCCTGCATTGAAACCTTTGTTATAGCCGATCCAGTTCCATATAAAAACTCAGCTAGCTTTAGCTTATACATGTCAATAGAAAAATTACAATCTGGATTAAAATGAAGTGCACTAAAATACCCTTGTACAAATAAGGCTAAAGATTTTAAATGGTATCATTCAGCCATTCTGAGCCATGGAGTATATAGTATAATTATTCAGTGGGAGTGGGGGGGGGGGGGGGGGTGAGTATGGTGCACTTTGGATATAAATAATGAAGACTACAGCATTTGGTCGAAATGTCAGGAGAACAATTTCAAGCTGATTGGTAATCGTAATATTATTATGTCAACTGAAAGTTCATTGAGACTAAAGCAGCTGCACTGGTGTCCATGCTAGGCCAAAGAAGCAAGTCAAGACAGGTGAAAATTTCACAATTAGCTATAGTTATATAAGAGGTTTATATATAACAAAGGCTACTAAGGGTGGCTATACTATAAGTGTTGGTAGTTGGGTAGCGGGGGAACAAAAGAAAAAAATTGGGCTTCCTTTGAATATGTAGGAAGTACAACTACCAAACCGCCATCCCTAAACTTTGCATGACCTGGACATTGTTGAATGTATTCTTAGATTTTATTATACCATTGAATCATGTAAGATGCTGCAAATATCAGTTTAAGCTGAGATTTAGTTATGTTAGGGAGGGTAGTCAGGGAGGGTAGTCAGGAAGAGTAGTCATCCACTAAGTTCAACCCGATATAGGGATTAGTTGATACTTATATTAGTCATATTGATGCCATTTGATTATCATTAGCTTGAAAAGTTGGATGTCTTGATGACTTCTGCAATGTTTTAGTAACAAATATGACTTGACAATATAGAACATTGTCAAGTGTCTTAATACTAGGCATGATTATAGCTTTAATTAACATTAGCAAAATACTCAACCTGCACAGATGTTTTGGGGGAGTGGTGAATTTATACATTTAATAATTAGATCGTCAAAGACATTTGTAGTAACAATGCAGTGTGTGTGTGTGTGTGTGTTTGAGTGTGTTTGTGTCCTTGTGAGTGTATGTGTGCATGTGTGTGCATGCTTAACAACAATTCAGTGCACGTTTTTCTACTTGGTTTATTCTGTAGCTATTCTGTAACGTGCTATATAACAAAAAGTACCACAGTTCCATCCTTGGATTCGGCATGGGACATGAAACATGGAATAATATTTTGAGCAAATTTATAGTATGTGGCTCTATTGAAGGTTGAAAAAATTGGCACCATACTAATAAATTAACCCTTGCCTGACGAGTGTCACAAATCTGTGACACAATTAATTATGTTTGGAGGACAAGTGTCAAGGATATGTGACTTGCGCATTAGTAGTCATAAGGATGATGATCATGAAACCATGATGGGCTTCTTCTCTATGAAAGTCCTTTACCACAGACCATAATTACTAATCAATATGAATTACTAATCAATATGTCCCCTGCCCTTTGGTGTATGAGACCTGGCTCCCAAACGTTTCACCAGCAAATAACTTTTTCTAACATGAAAATATACAGTATACATTAAAATTTAATATTGTGGATCATGTCTTGGATAGACACTGATGTGGAGACTGAGGTGAGTATAATTTTGACTGATACGCACATATAGATATGTGGATAGTAGCATTCAGTAGAAGTGTAGTTCAAATGATGTTGCAGAGAACTTGGAGTTATCTGACTGAGAGAGAGAGGACCAAGCAGAGAATGGAGGTGAACTTCAAGTGAATACTTGTATGCAAGAACAAGAAACAAAAGTGTAATGGATATAATATGTGTACAATGCACAGGTGTTATGGGTCCAACTTACCTACAAGACAAGCTTACCAAGCAAAATGAAAAGCAAAAAAAACTCACGGCTTCGAATCTGTATTATCATCAATAATTTAAGCCCCAAAACATTCTTATTTGATCAGAGCTGCCAGTTTCTCTAATAACCATGAAGTTCTGGGCCCATCTTCTATATTTTATGAGGGGCAAGTACAACAAATTGGACTTGATGAAAGTGAGCAAATTTTATACTTGCTTTATAATTAGCTCTAGTCCCTCGTGAGACAAACAATATAGCTAGCTAGCTTGAGAGAAACAGGCTTAGCTACATTTAGAAAATAGTTAGCTACTTAGATAATAGCTAGGTTTTAGCTAAATCTTACCAGAAATAAAGTAATAGCTTCTCATATCTGAGCTCAGATACCTATAAAGCCCAAAATATTAACAACTTCACAGCAGTTACATTGCTATATAAAAAACATGATAAAATAATATGAAAGTTCAACATAGGTGCTACTATTGAGGCATATCTCGCTATGAGCTAAAACTCGGCAAATAGTTAGCTACATATATACTAGGCAGATATCTGAACAAAATTCGAAGTCTCTCCCGCAAGTCTATCCAAGAAACATAATGAAATACTAGAAAACCTTGTTCAACAAGAAGCACTATATACAAAAAGATCGAGAAACTACTTATCTGTGGAGGTTATGTTGTATTCCAGTAACATTGGAAGTAGCTATGGTCATTCTGAAATTTGATGAAGCATTAGAGTAAGAGCCTGAAGTACAGTTAACTTTCTTCTTTAAAAAATGCACGCCAGTAAAATAGTGCTGTCTCTGCACCCGTGGCACATGTGCCCAGCACGTGAACAGGATGTGGTAAAAACACAACAAAAAAAATGATAACAATAACAATGCCAAATTATAATAATAATACATAATATAAAATATAGAATAATAAAGTGAAATCCCTTGCTTATCTTATGCAGCGACTGGCAGTGTCAGTGCTGTAGTTTTTATAAATGGGCGTCATCCTATATACCAACAGTTTTTTTTAAATTTGGCCCTTTCTGGTAAGGGTTAAGTGTATATCTACCATATCAGATCTTACTTAGCTTTATCTTATTAGAACTCATGTCACTCTAATCTAAATAGTGTTATTTTCTATATGACATCCCGTGACTATTTCTAATGCTCTTAATTTAAAAAATAATTTTTCAGTTCCGAACATTTTTAGTTTAGGTATGTTTAACTCCTTGTTGGTATATAGCTTGTGTGGGCTGGGACTACTGATGTGGGCTGTGGATCTACATTTTGTCCAATAATTGAACAATTCTCTGTACCAAATTCCACTACCTTCTACTGCTACTATGGACCAGCGTAAGTAAAACAAGAATACAATACGATTTTTAAAAGGTCCATGATTCCAGAAGCACATCAGCAGGAAACATGTTAATTTTAATGTAGCATGCATAGTGTATGTATGGAGGAACTCTTAGTATCTGACTTTTCACCAGAGGCCCTTGTGCATCCTTGTAAACACAGTGTGATCAGAGTTCTTGTGATTCCCCTGAGAATATATGCAAAAACACTACAGAGGTTTGACCGAGTATGTTGTGCTAGAAAAGAACTATTCTGGTGTAAGAATAATCTGTAACAGTGTATTGCACTGTACAGTGATAGTTTTTTTGCTGGTGTTGGATGATAAAGCTATCTCTTCTACTGAGATCCAGGTCAATAAAGTCCATAATACCTTGCCTCAGTGTCTCCAATGACTTTAAGCTTGTCGGGTTTCAAGGACTGCTTAATGTGTAGCCAATCACTCTGTCCAGATATACAGTTACATGGTATTGAAACTTGGTGTAACCCACCACTCTATATCCTGATTGGTGCCACCTCCTTCTATCACATGTACATAATGTTTCTGTTTATAAGATGCATGCTGCATATAAACATCATGCACCATTTCTGCCCTCTTCTGTTTTAACTTAAGCAGGAGTGTTATTAGCTGCATGCATGTTAGTTGTTCTGTGTTAATGTAGCTTCCCTCAGATGAGGTACTGATAGTCAATTCATCTGGTAGAAGATCCCCTTGCAATTTTACTCGAGGTAAACCTCTACAGCACAGCAGAAAAAATTATCAACTCAGTTGAAGCCATTGTTGTAGCCATAGTGTTATGTTGGGGAGTGTGGTATGATACACTCTATTGGTTTTACAGCTATTTAAAAGTTTAAGCATCACCTAAAACTCACTTTGGTAGCATTTTAGCTGTTTTTCTGTCCCCCAAACACTTCGAGCATGCCTTGAACCTTTTGCAAAGATATTAAATGTGGAGCTAAAAACATCCATTGAAACAATGATATATTTTCAGGAATTGAAAGTACTTCCTGGTAAACACAAATGCCTGTATTGCAGATGCACTTCCAGAAACAGATGTAAAGCCCTTCAACAACCATCCATAAAACAGTTGAGGTAGTCAGTTATTTTGCGGGTTTGCTTTAGTAATTTTTTTTTTAACAATAGCAATCATAATCTAATTCTAAGTGTAAAACAGCAGGCGAGTTAGCTTGATTGCATCTCTGTGAGAAACTTTTTCCATGCTTCTTATCTGTAATCGTGAAAGATATTATTTAGAATCTCCTTCTACCAAATTTTTTATTTTATGTATAGACTTAATGTATGGAAGTTATCTGGTCAGGAAAAGACAGATAGAAAAATAAACAAACATTGAAGATAAATATTTTCAAGTTTTCAAAGATTTCTTGTTTCCTTGTCTACTATGTTAGTGGATGATATAAGGCATGCAAAGAGTTAATAGCAGGTAGAATCATTACTTAGGCAGCTAAGAAACTGCAAATGTGAGTTTAACTAAGAGATGAGATTTAATTTTCTGGAGTTTTGCAGTACCTATTTAAAAAAGTGGTTCAATCCAATATAGGTAGTGCTACCATACCCTAAAGTAAGCATAAAAGTATTCCTAGAATAAGCACCAAAAGTACTCCATTAGATGGTATATATAGTAATGTAACTAATACTATTGAGAATTCACTGGTGGTGAATGTGACCCCTATGTAGCTATCTGTCCCCTATTAGAACTTGCTGGCACTTAGAGAGCCTCTCTACTGCATTTCCCCTCATAATTCATGCTCCTATTAATTTTCAGGGGAATAAGAAACACGTCAAGCTCACTGGGTTTGCTCATGTACATGAAGACCTCTGGTGATATCACAAACTCTGGGTGGCCCCATTATGTACATAGATTTCATATATGATTTCATAAGTGTTCCATATAGTGTCAGGTACTAATGGTTGCTTTGAGCCCTAACCTTTGATGGCGAGGTTGTTGGCACCCACTGTACCAGTGGGTAACATGTGTATATCAAACAACACTAAACTCATACCACATTGTTTATGGAGTGGTCTCATTGTATTTACTACTGGTTGCCCAGAATCCCCAATATATATATATACTACTTTTAACATGCAGTGAAGTATTGTTAGTCAAGCATAAACATACCTATCAAAATAAACCAAATGGTTTACATATTTGTTTCATGTGATTTGTTTGTCGCTGTTATACTGTTATCTGCTATTGCTATTATAGAGGTAATATTCCTGGAGAAAGTCCCTATCAGATAGGAACTCCTTGTTCTGAGTGCAGAGCTGATCAGATCTGCAGCAATAGTCTATGTGGTAAGCATAACAAAAATGTGTTTATTTAACAATACAGGGTGAGTTTTCATGTTGATTTAAAAACTATGAATGGACTTGCCATATCAAAATATGACACAATTAAGTATCAAAGGATCCTGATAATGATCATTATAGTCAAAGGACTGAGTATTAGGTATCGGTGACAATGTAAGCTGCTTGTAAGTTCTATATTTAGCACTTATTCCAGCTGGCAGTTGCTTTGATGATATGTTATAAAAATATACCAACCACAAAGGGTTGTAAGAAATGACTAGCAGCTGAAGTACATTAGGTGTCATGACAAACTAACAAACAAACAAACTTAGCAACTATAGTGGTCTCTCATAACATCCATGAAGTCATATTGATCAGATGAAGGCTAGAGTATCTAGTCAAGAGAATACAATTTCAAGTTGATTACTGAGGTAATATCAGTGTTTGGTTCAAGTTAGAGCTACTCATAAAGACTAGCTAAGTACTACAACTTCTTGAATAAGAACAGCATCTTATAGAGTCCTGTCCGCTAGGCAAGTCCATTATCAGAACAAAAGTGTCATAATACAACAAACATAACATAGGAAGATTTAACTCTAGCTAAAACCAAAGAGAAAACTTGTTACCGGCTAAATATATGAACAAAGCTGGTAGCCTTGAAGTCACAATGTTCTATTTTGTTCCCCAGCTTTCATAATGCAGAACAATAATAGCAGCATCAATGATGCTCAACTAGTGAACATATTTGAAATATATGAAAAGATGTAGGCTAAAATATAATCTTGCTCGATTGAAGCAATATTAAGTTGGCTCAACTATAAATGCTACCGTCCTTGCAATGAGAAAGTTTGTTAATATTGTATAGAGAGCCTAGAGCTTTTTGTGATAGTTATGGAACTGGATTTTGACCTAGATTATACCAGTTATCTCAATAGGCATTGTTGGTAGCTTATTTCATGCATGACAGTCAGGCATGTATTTCTTTAGGAGGTCATCCTTTGTGAAGCCATGGAAGTAGCACTCGTAGAAAACTTTTATGAGTACTTTACTCGTACAGCAATCAAGAGAAAATCTTAATCCATTCTTTTGGAAATGAGCATAAGTTTGATACTGTGACCTTCTTTAATAGAGTAAGGGCTGCACAAACCCATCTTTTCACCCACATACAGCCTGTTCCACTACTATATTTGGTGTGTGTGTGTAAGGGAAGTAATTCCTATCAGATATAGGTCTTCATTGGCAGGGCACTTCAAGCTTCTTCCAGCATTCTTACCTAGAGAAAAACTGTGATGTGTGCAGGGACAAAGAAAGGCTGTGATTGTCCTGCTTGTTCAAAAAACATTGATAATGGTCATATTCTTTTGGACCTCTACACATTAGGGTGGATAGGAATTCCAATGCAGTTGATGATTTCATGCAAAATTTAAACAGGGATGAGTATCTACAATTCACTCCAACCCATGCTACAAAGTTCTTGAATGTGAATTGATGAAGAATGTGAGAATGTCAGGTTGCTATGAAGGTATATTTTGCTTGTATTGAAAAACAGGTTAGTCATCCATTTCTTACCCGTGCTCCCTTTTCTGGAGGTCTACTTTCAGATGAAACTGAAACTTGTCACTTTTCTAATTATCCACTTTTTGATTAACTTTCTTTTGGAGGGTTGGAAAATTCGTACACTTTTACAAGGAAAACATATCCCAGAGAACACAATATATACTCAACAAATTCTCAGTTGACAATAATGACAACCTTCACCTGAAATTTACTCTCGACTTTTCGACTAGATGCTCTAGTCTTATCAGAATTCTACCAGCAGAGAAAGATAAGGCAATGGTCCTGATGACAAAGCAAAGGAACATTTGAAAGCGGACAGAAATGCTGGAGTCCAAGACATATAAAATAAGAATGATCCAACTAAAGTGCACGAAAGTAAGGTGAGTCTTGTATTAAAGAATTTGGAAAGGACGGGAGAAACCACAACTGCCTTATACAATAAGAATAGACCCTTGGAAGTAGATCACCACTGATTTATGGGCTCCTAAAATACACAAACCTGAGGTTTCCCTTAGGCCAATTGTGTCTTGTATACATGCAATAATATCTTATAATTCCATGAGTTCATTGCATGCATTTGGTATCACCTCTAGCTGGCACATATGTCAGGATATTGTGGGAATTTTTTTGAGTTTATGCACAGTGAATGTTTGGCATAGGATGAGTGTCTTGTCAGTTATGATGTTTGCTCTCTTTTTACCAATATTCCCATAGATGAGGCAGTAGAAGTCTTTTTGGGGATGTTGACAAAAGAAAAGAGCTTGCATGATAGGACTGCACTAGATACTGACAGGATTTCTGAACTTTTGGATAAAATCCACCTACTTCAGGGATCAAAAATACTACGAGCAGAAAGAGTGCGCAGCACTGGGCTCTCCAGCAACCACAGTGGTAATCAACTTTTAAACAAAATTCTTTGGGTAATTCCATGTAAAGGATCCTATGGTAGTAATTCCTTATGTAAGCAGGAATGAGTGAAGAAAACTGGAGAGTCTGCAGGAAATTTAACATAAAAATTGTTTTCAGATTGGGAAGAACTGTAAGAGCACAACTGAGCAGAAAGGGCTGAATTTGCAGCATTGTGTGTACCACATCCCTTGCACATGGGAAGACCAACAGAAGACTGGAGACACGAATGAAAAACAACAACATCAAGTTGCCTGTAAAAATTGTGCTAAAGATAAATCTGCAATTGCTGAACATGTATGGGACAATAAACATCTCGGATAAAGACACTCACCCTTCACCAAATTAGAGTTAAGAATTCCTGAGTATAAAGGAACTTCTAATGAATTCTGTTCAGGTTTGGTATAACTGATTGATGATCTGCTGAGACAACCTCCTATATTATAGAGAGAAAATATGACTTGCACTGTGCTTCATCTGATGCTCTCTCTCACCCCACACTAACTAGAACATCAGTCTCTTGCATACTCCATCTGCTGCTAATGGCTCATGTGTGCATGGAACTATTTTGTGACTTCTTGTTTTTATGACTGAAAATGTTTTAATCACCGGAGAAGCACCTATATTTGTTACTCAAGATTGAACTTGTTCAGAACGGAATGCTTTTCATTAGAATGCAGTGTGGGGATGGGCAAAATGCGTTCTGAATGTGGATTAAATTGTTCAGTGTGGACTGGCCTTTAATGTTTCAATTGGTGGAAGGCCAAGTAAATTGCATTTTAATTGACTTGGCATGACCTCTATTTATATGTGATCAGCTGCTCAAGAACCTATAGTGTATGCAGTTGAATCTTTTTTTGTTGTTGGTTGCATCTAGTCACTTCTTCCAAAACTCCAGAAAGGTTGTCTCTGATATAACTGACTTCCTTGCAAGTATCAAGCTTGAACTCAAAGACAAAGTGAATAGCAGCAATACAAAAGTACACGCCCCACACATTCTGTCGATCCATTGATTGTGCATACTATAATATGTGTATCTTTTGAGAAAGCTCAGAACAACGTATAGTGCAAAAATTTTGGTTGTGATGCGTGTTTCTGGGACAACTGTACCTTCACTTTCTGCCAAAAAAAGTCATGGCTTGGCCAAGATGATGAATGTACATAGGTGTGACTCTTGGTAGACATATCAGCGACTTGTTACTGTAGTGTAATAAGTATTTCTCTTGGAATAATGGCAAATAGATGTGCCATGTGTGCTGGTTGACCTTTGCCACATTTTTTGGCTCTGTATTTGTACTTGTTGGTACTTTTTGGCATCACTTGACATGCAGGCACACATTTACCTCTCGATGGGCTTCCTGATGCTTTCTACTTAGTTGTTATCTCTTCCAAGGCTATCCCGTCTTTTTGTTGCAGTGTTCGTTGTTGCTCTTGAATGGCTTCCCAGTGGCGAAACATTTTCTTAGTCTTGCACATCAGAATTCTTTCTGAGATAGCTCAATAATGACTCCCAAACACAAGAATGTCTCATCGTTTGCGAGGTCAGGTTTCCATACTCACATTTCTCTATGAAGTTCGTCATATATCTGTCAGCTTGCTCAGTTAAGTCTTGCCCCTAGAAGATTTTGTCATGTTGGTCTCAAAAGAACCCATTAAGCTTGTCTTGGATTGTCTGATACACACCCTTCTTCTTAACATTAGTAGAGGAAATCGCTACTTATACCTCTTTTACAAGGGAGTAGAGTAAAGTTCTGACTTGCTTAGGTTGTCAGTCTCAAATTAATCCAACTGCCATATGAAATTGTTATAACTTCCATTTTCAGTGAATAGGTTCCTGAAAACGAACAAATGGGGTGATAGGTTATACAGAGTGTTGAGTGGCTCAATGGATCCCAATAAAACTGTCCATGGCTTGTATCCAGTCTCTTGGTCCAAGATACCTTCAACCATAGTAACTTCCTCAATGGCCAGCTGAAATTCCTCTATTTTTTTCCAAACTTTCTTCTCCTTACTGTATTATACTCAATTAGTGCATATCATTAACCTCCACCCTGTTATGGGAACTATGGTTTCCTCCATCTCTGCCATTTTTCAAATAAAATCTTACAACTGATGATCTTGCCATGTAGTCAACATCAAAACACACATCCTATGGAAAAAGAGAAATGGAAGAAGAGCTTGTTACTCATCTCAATGGTATCATGCTACAATCAAGATTACCTAAGAGTTGAAGAGAGATGGCCAGCTTCCATTTCTTGACTCTATACTGCTTTAGGGTCTACTGCAACCTCCTTAAAAGACATTTACATGGGATGACTCCTCTACTAACAACAGCAGCATCGGTTGTGTATACATAATCCACAACCTTGTCTAGTTAAAATTACTGTTAGTGTTCTAATATGATCTTATTACCCATTGTGACAGGTTATAACAAACTGGTCTTCTATAGGTTTATTCTGCTTAGCTAGATTGTGTTAATGGGCCTTACATGCCTTACGATCTTTACCATTTATAAATTGTTGTTGCAATTAAGAAACTGGTAAAGTGTTAAAGAATTAGTCTTCTGGATTATCGTATAATTTACTTTTATGTGAATAATCTACCATATCCGTTCTATCAAAGTGGTGGGAATTCTTGAAAGAACTGTAGTAATAATATACACAGGCATTAGTTTAGGCATACAATAATCATTGTTTATATTACTCTTGTTAGGTTTACCAGCTGGGAGAAACTTGGCATACACACAAAATGGAAGTAATTTTATGATTTCTTGGGAGGCATCTCCGCAAAACTTTCGCAACTTCTGTATAAATGTCACCAGTTCAGCCATGCCATCTATTCCTGTCATATCACGGTGTGATATGAATCAGTCGTTCTTTTCTTATCAGCTTCAGTTTTCTGTGAAATGTATCCCAATTAAAGTCAATATAATGGAAATTGATTACTCAGGTATTGCACAAACAAACTCACTGTCATATGATTCGTGCTCTGAATCATGTCGTCCTACTTTAGGTATGATTATGAATTCATTTGATTTCAGTTTGTGGGTTTAGTCTTTATTGTTGAATGTTGACTTTTACCTATTTTATTATTGAATTGGGATGTATATTGGCAGCATGCTGCACATGTACATGTTATTTATCTAACCAAAAAACTTTTGGCGAACCCCTCAAAATTTTATTTTTACACCTAATTCATATTAGCAAATTGTATGACGGGTACAAATTTATACAAATTGTTAAAATACTCCCCGCTTTATTATACCCATTGTTTAGACATTACTACTTCATGAGTACGTATTTGGACATTGAATTATTATGTGTGCATTAATTATACAATAGAATATTGCTGATTATTGTGGTATAGATACCTAAACTTTATATTATTCTTGGCAGCTACATGTGATGATCCTCCTGCACCTGTTGATGGCTACGTAAGTTCATATGATAACACTAACGAAAATTCTGTGGTAACTTTTTGGTGCGACCCTGGATATTATCTATCACCTCCTGTTTCATTTTCTACCTGCACTAACTCTGGTTCATGGGTTCCAGAACCAGCTTTTACTAAGTGCCTTGCTGTACCAACATGCAATGATCAGATGGATCCCAAAAGTAAGTTATATTAGATGCATAAGAGTCTCTGGATAAACCCTAAATATCAACTAAAGCCACTGCGAGGGTTTTGGACAAGGATGAATAATATATATATACGAGACAAAAATGTTTTAAGGGAGTAATTAAAGGTACATATATGATTACAGCAGGCATATTTGAAATTCTATATTGGTCTAAATATTTAAATTGGCCTTCATGGAGCATGTAATATTTTATCCACATATCTTATTCAATACAAGTGAGTGCTTTTTGGTGTGCATCTTGTGAGATCATGTTGTATGGGCGTGAAAAATATATGCCCAGAGTGACTTATTCTGGAGAGGTATTTTAGTTGTTGCAGAAATCTGGAAGAAAACAAGGTTGACTAAAGAGGTTTAGTAATTTCCAGATGACAAAATGTTAATGAATATCGTTGAAAATTATGCCTGGAGAATGTGTAGACACGTGGTATAGAACTACTTGTTCAGCACAACTAATTTTTTAGCATTAGATGAAGAGGATAGTTGGGTAGAATACAGTGTTATAGTAGCCACATATAGCTTTGGATCTACACAAATTTAGTTTCTGCTTAAATGTCCAGCATATCTAGAGTGTTGACTACTTCCAGTAGTGGGTCAGGCTCTTGATGATTTCTCCAACTTTTCTCTGCTTGATGCTAGTTCTGTGTTACTTCTTTTTCCTCCATACATATCAAGGTGTATGGTAGCATTACCTTACTCATTTGATCCACTTTTTAATATGGCAGGTGGCTAAATCAAAACCTAATATCATTTCTTATAATAACAGCCATTATACTAACCGTGAAAAGAATTCTGCCATGCTGAATTAACTGGCATATCTCTAAACTGTTAAAATTTTAAAAAGATCGAAACTAATTTTCAACATGTATTAATCCATCCCTTTTCCCCCCATGCATAATTTATGTACAACAAATCTACAAATACAAAAATATGAATAAGAAATTTAAAACCCCCAAAATCATGACATATTTAAAAAAAGTGAAAATGAAGTAAACAAGATTGTCCCAATTTAGACCACAAGAGCCTTTACTATTTAAAGTCACATACACCAAATTTTTTGTAAATTATTTTTTAGTAAACATGCTTTAACTGGTGTTTTTATGCCTTCCTTAATTTGTATATATCTCAGTTGTGGAAAAAAGTCAGATTAGTTTGTTTGATGATACGATCACACTCGAAAAAGGAATGCTGTTCTGTTCATGAAGTTCTCATTGCTTAGTAATTTTTGCTCATACGATAACTTTATCAATGGTCAATTTAGGCTTAGTTGTGCAGTTCTCTTGTGGAACTGTTAACCAGGATCTTGAAAGATCCATTTGTAATTGTACATGTCAGGTGGTATACAGACTATTAGTTCCGACCCATTGAGAACAATATTGCATTGTATCAAGTAACTCACAATATGCCATCCAAACCAAGAGCCACAAGAGAGCACTCAGTGAAGGCTTACCCCTTCGTTATCCTGAGTTTCCTACTGGTCCAACTTCAGTTCCTACCAAATTATCATAATAGATATCAGACCCCCCCCCCCCCCCTCCCACCGCCCACCCTATACACACACAACTGTGGCACAAATATATGATCACATTTTACCATGGTGTGTGGCAGAAAACATGGCCCTTTCATGGTTACAATACAACCTCTCCCACTTCCCATCAATGTTGCTAACTGGTGATGGTCCAACTTAGTGAACTCTGTATTCCTATAAAATGTTTAACACCCTATGGGGATTTCTTAGCTGGAATTTAGGGATTTATTGTTACTTGTAGTCACGACAAATGCCAACTAATCATTCCTTTTAAGAACATCTATGATACCATCATCCTCCAGTCGGTCCAATTTTCTTCCAGTTACATCTTTGATTTGCAGAAGACGCTGTCCTAGATTTGTGGAACTCCAGAACAATGCTCCAAGGTGCATATAACTTGATAAGTGTTATCTGATCTCTATTTATCGTGTAAGATATCTTATTTCTTCATCAATGCTTCAAGGCCTAGAGGAGTATTGACCTTGATGATATTGTTCCCATCAAGCTGAAGCCTTCAAGGCCATTCTCTTCCTAACAACAATTGATCTGGTACAGCTACAACCAACTTTTGAGTTGTGGTGGCAGACTTAAATACTTCACACATTAAGGGATGTTGTCAAGTGTGTAAATCTCAAAGATTACATTTTAATGAGACAGAATCAATCCAGGGAATGATGCTTTATTTCTAAGTTCTGCATTTATAGACACCTCAATCCCTGTGTCAGTCTCCATGGTTGTTAGAGTCTCCAACCACAAGAGACCTAACAGATACCAACCTTGGTAATTCGCTGCTACCAGAGTCTCTTCCTGACTTCTTTAGCTAAACCCCAAGCTTGACATAAGAGTTTTAGATCTTATGTAGCTTATATTAAAACAACATTCAAGTAGCAGAATATGAAGATATGATGAGACAAGCCGGGACTGCAGGGGGGTTTCAATACCATTGCAACCAGGCTTTCACAGCTTATGGCAGTGTGAGACTAGTAGAATTACTGTATGCCCCTACGCCACACTCCAGTAATCCCCTTAGTGGATGCGTCTGTCTGTAGGATAAATGTGTCTGTGGGAGTGGGGGAGGGCACTCGGGAAAGGGTATGGCATAGATAATAAAATGTATCAATGATAGCAGTAGACCAACGTCGCGTCGCGTTGGTGAGTTCTATAGATTTGTGGGCGTAATTAGGGATAAATTTCCTAGTATCCTGTGGTATCCAGGAAGGATTGTACGTCCTTTTTGGTTATAGGTCTCACATAGTTTCTGATCGCTGTGGACTGGTGTGGACACCTTGCCTCTTCTTACCTGTTTGGTTAGGCATCCATGGTCTGTCAATATTTCCTCTGGCAATCCTGTCCTGGAGAAGATCTCCATCGTGGCCTCTGCAACCGTCTCCGCATCTAGCCTGCGTAGTGCGACTGCCTCAGGATATTTAGATGCAAGGCACATACATGTAGGTATATATCTGTTGCCAGACTTGGCCTTGGGAAAGGGACCTATATACAAGGTCAAAAGCCATTCTTGCAAAGGGGGTAGAGATAACAAGGAGGGGACAGAGAGGAACTATGTGAGAAGTTTTTCTAGCTACCTTTTTGCATTCTGGGAATGATCTACACTACGCTTTGTTATCTTTAGAAATACCGTGCCAGGTAAACAGTCTGGCCAAGGCTGCTACTGTTTTTTTGTAAGAAAAATGACCTATATAGTTTGTTGGAGTGTGTCATTTTAAGGATACCTTTCCTCCTCTCTACTTGTACGACCACCCTCTCACTCATTGGTGTCATCCTCTCTTTCCATTCTGTGCATCGGCACTTTGTTCTTCCAAATATATCCCTCCTTCCTATCCTCAGCCAACTGCCCGATTTTTACTATGGTTGTGTCCTCTTCTTGCTGACTACACAGCTTAAGCTTGTCTGAAGCTTCTTCCTGAAGCTCGGGGATAGGGATATCTTGGGGCTCACCTTCCTGTGTTGCTTGTATTTCAACCTCCCCAACTTTCTCATCCCCAAACATTTCGTCACTAAATTGAAAGGGCATGGCACCCGACTCTGCACTGAGCTCTATCGGCCCATTCCTCTTCTGCCTGGCATGCAGCCTGATCCATTGTGATTAAAGTTAGCTCATGCATCTTATTGTTGTCCGCCTTCAGTTCCTTGGCCTGCATTTGTTGAACTTCTAGCTCTAACAGATACCTCATAATCCCCGTATCCATACAAAATAATATTTTTTCCAGGGCATTGTCCACCACTGCTAATATGTCATGTAACCTGTGCTTCCCTACCTCTAACCTTAGCTAAAGGCAGAGATGCATTGAATCCATTGAAGCCCTCCAAGGTAACATTCCTACCTAGGTATTCATTTTCCTCTAGCTGGTTTGCATCAACTCTGGTCCTGTCTGCTCCTGTATCTATGCGCATTCTGCTTTGTCTCTGGCCTACCCTGCCCTCTACATATAGACCTAGTTGTCTGATGGCTGCTTTTATCGACTCAGACATTTCAGAGGGTTTTCCATCCTAACTTCGCTCTCATGCCCAGAATTGCGATATTCTGCTTCTGTAGGCAGTTAGGGCATTTATGATCTTTCTCACCCAAAGATGTAGGCACAAAGTGAACTCTATCCCCAGACCTATCTTGAGGCTTTCCCTGAGAGCTACCATAAAATGGGTTATTTACGTCACCCATAGGCTCACCGCACTGCGGGTTATGTTGTCTTTCCCTGCTGTCTTGATTGACGTCACAATATGAGCGCCAGTTCATGGGATGACTGTCTTCATCCCATGGATTCCTCGACCAGTCTCCCATGCGACTCTGCTTGTCGCTGTCATAAAATTGGCGATGTCCAGGAATGCGCGTGTTTCCTTGCTCTGACATGGTTCGCATCCTCTAGTGAGTAGAGGGAAAGATATTTTCCTGTTGCCACTGTCTGGGCTGCCTCTTTTATTGTATTGCAGTTTTCCATGAACATCTCTGCCAAACTTAATAATTCTCTCAGAATTTAAACTGCATCACCATCTTTCCTTCAGAAAGGACCAGAACTCTTGCTCGCATGCTTCTTTGGAATGTCCGAGCACCTTCTTCAAGCCTATTTTCAGAAAATTGTAGTCTACCTTGGCCTCCTCTGAGACAGATGTCGAGTAAGCTATGGATGCAGTTCCCATCAGTAGGGGTACCAGGCAGCTTGCCCATTCATCCTCTGATCCCTGCTGTGGAGAGCGTGTCTTCAAACCTTCGGAGGTAGGATGCAGGCTGGTCCTTGTCGGTATGGAGCAAACTTTATCTGCCACTTCCTTTTTCTATCTCTGTCTCATCGGCTGTCATCCAAGTGTTTCTGGCGATGCCACACTTCTTCTAGGTGTTCTTGTTGAAGCTTGAGTTGCATCACCATTATATCATTGAGTTCTCTGTTTGACGTTCTTCCACTTCTCTTTTTTCAATCCTTCTGCTTTCCTCTTTCGCTTCCAGTTCTCTGGTTTGACGTTTTTCACTTCTCTTTCTCTGGTTCGACATATTTCTGCTTTTCTTTCTCTGGTTCGATGTTCTTCTGCTGGTCTTTCTCTGGTTCAGCGTTCTTCCTCTTCTCTACGTTCAATTCTTCTGCTCTCCTCCATATTCTGGATTAATGCCTGGATGGTATCCAGTGGGTTGGGGAATTCTGTTTTAGTCCTTGTCGTTGACGGTCGATGGCTTGCCAAGCCCTTCTTCCTCCATGTCGGTCACCTGGATTTGTTCTCTTTGGAGTATCTCCATTCACTCCCCTTGCTCTGTTATGTCTGCTCTCTTGGACCTGTTGTTCACCTTCCTCCTTGACATCATTTCTTGCACAACACGGGAAAAATTCAAAAATACACAATATGTAGCAAACACTATGCAGAATATCAAACAATATACACAGAGAAATGCTGAATACGTGCTGAATACGTGCTCTCACTTCTCCGAGTCAACCAAGCTGAGCCAAGGACTGGCCACAGCTCTAATTCTCCACTAGCCAAACACCAGCTGTCTTCTATAAGTTTCTGGAAAAAATAAGATAAAGCAACACTCTAGCTGTCTTACTAGTCCACTTCGATGACAAGGTAAGAACCACCACTTGCCATCAGATGTTAGAGTCTCCAACCACAAGAGACCTAACAGATACCAACCATGGTAATTCCCTGCCACCAGAGTCTCTCCCTAACTTCTTCTAGCTAAACCCCAAGCTTGACAAAAGAGTTTTAGATCTTAAGTAGCTTATATTATATATTAAAACAACAGTCGAGTAGCAGAATTATGAAGATAGGATGAGACTGCTTTTAAGCCTAGACTGCAGAGTGGTTCAAATATCCTTGGCAGCCAGGCTTTCACAGCTTATGGTGTTGATAACAGTGTGAGAGTAGTACTGTATGTGCCTATAGGACTTATCTAAGAGTGTGAGATGAAAAAAATTATCATGATTGTCCTATGTGTTGATAGTCTAAGTCATGAATTCTAGCTCTATTTATTATAGTTTGATCTTTGCAGGGCTGCTCTGCAGCCAGTCAGGGCTGAGGCCTGACAATGGTAAATTATATTCCTTCCACTTCTATTTCACACCAAAATAGTGCAGATTTTCTGCCAATTTAAATTCCTGAAACTCCTCTTTGTCACTTTGGGATGAATATTGTTTATATTGCACATTTATTTGGCCCTTGAGGAAATGCTGGTCAGTCTTTAGCTATTTTGCAGACTGTGACAATATGGCTACACTTTTTATAAGTAGCTTTTCTGTGTTGTTTGATCTACCACAGCAATGATATGGTTTATAGGAGGCAGGCATGACTTTTTAAAGATGCTAGGCACAGCTTAGAAGTTGATAATTATTAATTCACATAATTTATTTCTTGGAACATTGATTCATCAGTCTGCAGTTTTCATGTATCTAGCCACCTCACAAGTGCAAAGATCATATGTTCTGTGCTAAAAGTCTTTCTGTATGATTTTACTGCAGAGTCCAACAATTAGTCAATCATTATTTTTATCTCGTGGAATTCACATGACTAGCTAATAAATGGAGCTCTCTAATGACTCAGCATACTTCTAATTGTGAAGCTAGAATTTCTCAGCTATTATATTAGATTCATGATTCTCCAAGGTTTCAATCGGAGTCTTTAGCCAAAAACCAATTCTAAATCTTTTGGCAAGAAAATTGCGAAGGAGATTATATCTTCCCTCCAGTTTAGATTTTTCTTTGTATTATTCAGGAACACTATTTTCCTCTTGACATCTCTGTGTAGGACTTCATTTATTCTAATTCTTCCTGAGTAGGCCAAAATATGAAAAAGCTGAAGTGGTCATCCTCAATGCCAGCATGAAGTCTTAGATAATTAAAATAAAATGTTCATTAGATCAAGAGAAATTCTGATGCAGAATCTGTGACTAAAACATGATCAGTCAATATAGGATACATATACGAACATTAATCTTGTCATTATATATAGCTAGTTTGCATTAATAAGCCAATCATCAAATGAACTACTAGAGAGTGTACATATAGAATTCAGAGTACATTACAATAACATTATTCACATTATTCATCACATAATTAAAAAATAGTTCATGTGGACAAGAAGTTATTTGTATTAATGGTAGCTCTATAAAAAATAGTGGTTAGGTAGGTATTGCATCAGTGAGGTTTTGTGTTCAATGATATTGCTCCGACTTCAATTCAGAAATATAATATATTGAACTGCCAATAAGTGCACCTCATTTACCCTGCTATCCAATAAAGCTATATTATTGCTTTATAATTATGTAGTAAGATATATTCTGTTCAGAAAAATACTAAGGTGTGGAACACAGTATTTGGGAGACTGAAATTTAATATTTTACTCTCACATTTATTATGATGTTTTTTAAAATAACTGTATAGTCAGTGCTGCATCAAAAGCTGCCGTGGTTGTGGTGGTAAGCTTTGTTTCATTCATCACTGGTGCAGTAGCCACTACTCTAGCACTCAGATTATATTTCGGAGATAAAAATATCAAGACATGTTTAAAGTGCAAGTGGAACAGCAGAGACAAGAAACCTAAATTGAACTTACATGTGGAGAACTAACTTCAACTTCTAGACATGATAATGTATTATTATTGCATTTTATGAAAGGATAGGTTCAGTCTTTGTCACACCATCACTTATAACAACAGAGGTGACTAGTCTAAAGGCATACTAGTGCTAATGTCAAAGCGTATATTACTTATATAAATCTATACTCTTTTAGTGATCTCAAGTAAGATAAACCTGCCAAAGATGAATACATTGTGAAAGATAAACCAAGTAGTGGTGGGCATATATACTCTCAAAGCAGTAATATTGATCTTGGCTATTTTGAGGATAATATTGAGGCACATATTTATACAAAATCCAAGAGCACTATACATAATGGGGGTATGAGTCAATTTCTGGTCTGTTAGTTGTAGAACACACAATAAGGGTTTTGAGGCAACCTGAGCCATTTCGTGTGTCGCCTAGTCATAGGGTTCTAGGCTACATCTTGGCAGCGAGTCCCCTAGCCACTCACTGGGATTCCCATGGAAACTGCAATACAATGAGGTTATTTCAACCTAGTTGGGAATAAGCATTCCATTGTCTAAGTGATAGTAACAGTGATTGACCTGGTATTGGAAGATGATGCTTTTCTATCACCAGTATTTAGATCCATGACTTCAGAGTACTTGGTGTTACCGACACTGCCATGCTTATCTGAATATCAATGACACTCGCACATTATTTATAATGTTGGTCAGTTACCCAGTCTATCTTGATGTTCATCTATTTGACATAAAAACTGAGAAGAACTCAGCACTCTATATTGTGCTTATGGAGACTGCAATTTTGCCACTCTCTTAAATGGATGTTGGCCCATAAACTTGCTTCCACCCAAGCTACCAGTGTGCAAGTTGCCATGCTGAACATAGCTTTGTATCAAGTAGAAATTTTTCTCTCTTTTTACTTTATCCTACCATTGATGCTTTTTAACATGTTCCAGGCATTGTTCCACAGAGGGAGAAGCATTTTGAGCTGTAATTGTGTTCATAAAATAGCCCCATAGTAATTTATTGTGGTAATGGAATTGGGTGAAGTCACCATTTTCTAGAGCTAAACCTTTATATTGCAGAGGAAGAGTTTATTTTGTCATATTGATCTTATCTGAAACTGGTGGAGCAGCCAGTACTAACATGCTTATCGAAATGAGCTACCCTATCCATGGCAAATATGATGACATGTTGTCTAAATTAGAAGTGCTTGACAGATTCGACCATACACTGGTGGCTCTAACTTCTGGGGATTGCCTATACTAATAACGAAAATTAATAAACGGGGGGAAAATGTTTTGCATTAGCTATGGCTTATGCAGACAAAACAGGTGGGGCAGAGAAGAGAGCTAGCTTCTAGAAGTGCTGGAAATATCTCTCTCCTGGGATAGTTAAAGTTCAGAGAAGTGAAAACAGCTTGGCAATTTCCTAGGTATATGTAGAAGTCCAATATAGATGGCATTTGTTTTTCACTGCTAGCTACTGCATAATTATCTCTTAGTTCTTTCTACAACTGTTGGTTTCCAAATAGCTCTATAAACATTATAGCCTCTATCAAGAATGGCTAAGCAATCTAATCCATAGTTTTTCAGTTTGTTTCTCTTTGGAGGGCAATTATCTAATGCTCTGTTGCATCTGTAAAAAATAATTGGTAGACTATTTGTTCTTTGACTTGAAATATTTAGTCCATGTGTTCAAGTAGAATATATGGATGTTGAGCTAATAATTATTAAACTTCAGACTTGTTATATGTACCATTCCTTGAAGCTGGGTTTCATCTAGTAGGGGGGGGGGGGTAGGAGGTGGGAGAAGATTCCTCCCAAACATTTCAGCTTCCCCCCCAGCTTCCCCCTCCCCAAAATAATCATGACTTTTGCAATACAAGAACAATTATTACATTAAAGTAAGAATTATAAATTGAGTTCACGTTGCTTCTGTTCTTTCCAGCGATCTATAATCAATTCCAGTTCTTCATCACTCAAACATTCAGGACCCTCGATACGCACTCACATAGCTCAGTCTAAAGTGTCCTCACCAAGTCTGCTTCTAAGCCTCGTTTTTACTAGTTTCATATCACTGAAGCTTCTTTCAACTGTAGCTGTAGTGATAGGCTGGACCAAGGACATTGAAGCAAGACGTTCAAGATTTGGGAAAGCCTGCTTTTAGAGTGTCATTTGTTAAAAGGCTAGTAAGAACATCAGAATTAGAAGCATTACGAAAATTTTCCACTCAGCCTCAGTTTTGTTGTGTATCTACATCAGGTATTGAGAATCTTGTCTGCCCCTCAAATGTAAGTTGTTGTGGACTGCCGTAGAAGTTGGTCAGTGTTTGTAACTTTTCTTCACCATATGAAGAGAGGGAATCTTCTTTTGGGGGCAAATGGGATGGATTAAACACTGTAAATGCTGAGTAAACATCAGAGGAGCTTAACATACTATTAATGTGGTCAATTACACTCTGAATGTAGGGATGATAAACCTTTGAGATAAAGAATTCTTTATCGGTTTCATGAACAACGATGTTTCACTCACCAAGTGCTGCCTCACCTAAAAATACCACTGTGTGGTCTTCGAACCATGTAGTAGTTAGTGGGCAGTGGAAGATCCAGAAGGGATCGACTGGTCTCGTTCGAGGCCCCCTTTTCTCTAATCTCCCAAACTCCAACTAAACAACAAACCTGCGATTCTTTATGCCTTTTCTTGCTTTTTCTTTTTTCTTTTAGCTATATAGCTATGTTTACTCTGCTAGCTGGCTAACCCACAGTCTGTGAAGCCACACCCCCAAGTGGGGGAACATAAGGGTGTGGCTGCACCATACTAAACCTTACCTTTATCCTCGTTCCAAATGTTCAGCACCAGCACCTGGTTCATTACCTCCCAGAGAGATTTACTGTCGACTCCTGTCACCCACCAAATATCTTACTCATGGCTCAGTTAAAGTTAAAGGTTTTTTCCAAAGCCACCCCAGGCCCCCCTACAGCTAAGTAAGCTGATCTAACCTGAGCAGTGATTGAGAATATTATGCTATTGAATAGATTGCTAACTTATAGTACTAGTACTAGCCAACTATAGTACTTGCAGCCAGCCACTACTGCTAGCTAGTAGAGTCAATTTACATAGAAATTTCCACATTTAATGCATGGGAAACCAAAAAGGACCAACAAGAACACCACTTTTCCATCTCCAGCTGTGGTGCCTGTTACTCTTCCTGGGTCTCCTGCTTCAGTCCATTGTGTCTCCTCCGAGCCCCCTGTACCTGTGATTCTCACCCCACCCTCTGTGTCTGTCACAGAGCACTCTCTATCTGTGTCTCCCACCCAGCCCTCTCTATTTGTATCTCCCACCCAGCCCTTTCTGTGTGAGTCTCCACCCATCCGTCAGGCTCTGTGTCTCCCACCCAGCCCTCTCTGTGTGTGTCTCCAACCCAGCCCTCAGGCTCTGTGTCTGTGTCCCCCCCTGAGCCTACTGAGCCTGCGCTATTACTGCCTTCATGTTCCGCTTCTGTCCTGCCCTCTCCTTCCGCGTCTCATCTGCCCTGCACTTCCTTGTCCAGTTTTTCTAGTGCTTTTTTGTCATGTGCTTCAATTGAAAAGTGTGACGATATTGGCCTGCTTCTGCGCTCAATGCCCCAAACAGATATCTTGAATTTGGCTCCAGAGTGCAAGTATTCACTTTTAGTTAATCATTTTAAGCCTGATAGTTCCTTTACATTTCCAAGTAGTTATTTAGATGGCTTGTCAACATTAATACTTGGCTGAAAACCCTTGGTTTGTTTATAGTAAAGTAGAAGATGGAATATTTTGTTTGCCATGTGTTCTCTTTGCTACAAAGGGTTTGAGTCATTTTGTATGTAATGGAATTAATGCATGGTCTAGGAAAACTAAAAAGTTTGCCAGTCATAACTGTATGCAGTACCATCAGCTGGCTTTAGCTCGGGCAGATGCTTTAAAGTCTTCCCATGTGTGTCCAGAGTCTTCTATTAAGAATTGTTTGTTGCATATAGATTAGATTAACATAGCAACAAATAAGGATGTATGGCTGATGCAATATTTCTTTGTGGCAAGCAATGTATAGCTATTCGAGGTCACAGAGATGATTGCACGGGTGATTCTGAAGTCAACAGGGGGAATTTTTTATCATTTCTTGAATACTCTGTGAGATCAGGAAATGTTGCATTAGCCAAGGATTTGAAAGATGCTTAAAAATTGCAACATATGCTAGCAAAACTACCCAAAATCAACTCATTTAATGCATAGGTGATCATATTAGAGATAGTATAATACAGGGAATTGAACAAGCTAAATGTTATTCTATTCTTAGAGATAAAGTCATCGATATATCCAGTAAGGAGCAGGTGTCAGTGGTGTTAAGATTTGTCGATAGTAATTGTAATATAAGAGAAGAATTCTTAGATTTCATAAGTACAGAAAGGATCACTGGAGAGGTTTTGGCTCATGCAACAAAGGAAGCACAAGTTTGACTTAGACTGAAGATTGTAGGGTCAAGGCTATGATGGTGCTAGCAATAATTATGTCTAGTGCAAGGGGTGTACAGGGTCGTCTCAGAAAATCCTAAAGCCACATATATCCACTGTAATAGTCACGTGCTTAATTTGTGTATTGTTGAAGCTTGTAGTTTACCTCCTATTCGTAATATGAATTCTACTGTTACTGAAACAGCATACTTCTTCCATTGTAATGCTAAACAGCAACTATTTCTTGAGAAAGTAATTGATAAGGAAACTAGCGTTGTTAAAGTTAAGGATCTTTATAGAACAAGAATTTATCGGCACGAAGCTTATGAAATTTTTGTAATCATTTCCTTGTAACTGCAATGGAATCAAATTTCTTACATAGTAGTATGGGGCAGGACAGATTATCTGCATTGGCATTGATGCTTACTCATTATAGTTTTCCTGTTGATCTTGATGATGTGTTGATAGATTTATATGTAATATAGCTTTATAAGTATGTATTAATATCTTTTCTCTTCCAATTCCTTCTTTCCCCCCAATTATTGACCTTGGACTTCATGATTCAGATTCACAATTTTTATATATCATTGTGATAACCTATCATAATATCGTTTATTCAATGTAATTTAGTCATAATATTTTTCTCTCGACAGTTTGTATATGCTGTATTTGATATAATATTATATCTAAATTTCTATATTTTAATTTTAATAAAAGAGGCCCCCCCTAGAATTCCTAGATCCGTCCATGGTGGGCTCTCTTTAAACTCAGGTGGTCTGTCAACAGTGCTTTTAACCATCAGAGGAACGATAGCAAGATCAAGATTCTTAGCTTGAAGGCTTCCTTGAAGTTTAGCAACTGTATAGAGTACACCAATGCAGTTGTCATTTGGACCGTTTTAGGTCGGGCATTACAATGTTATCATAAGACTGTGATAACGGAAACAAAAGGTTTTTGCCTTCTTGTTCTTTCATGAGATTGTCCAGGCAGATATCTAAATAAAGAGTTGAATTCATTATACCACGTCATATATGTTTCTATTGCGCATTGTTCTCACAGTCTGAATCTCCTTCCAACAAGTTCCTGACCTGTGATTCCGTAATCAGTGAGCAAGAGTCCTCTGACATCCCTTCAAGATGATCCAAGTCTTCTATCGAAGGCTAATGGTTGGTAGAGAAGAGGTCTAATTTTATTTGATTCCTTTTCAGTTGGTTAGGAGTAACCAGCATTTTGAATGTCTTTGCTTCCTGTTAGGTCACAATTCGAGTCCTGCGCGATATATGTTAAAATTTTAAATAAAGATACATTAATCCACATACTCAGTGATATCTAAATTCACACTCGGCTTACCTGTCTTTGTTATCGATCGCAGTAGAAATACAAATATGTAGTTGAGTATACAATACATGTAGTACATGGGTGTCCTCCAGGCAGGTTGTGGACATTTTTATCATGTTGGTTATGCACAAAAGAACGCTCATAACTCATTTGACTGACCTCTTCACGTCCGTGTCTGTTGGTGGTTTATCATTAGAATCATATTCGTGAGGGACTTTGCATATCAAAACTGACGTGTCCCTGTTTAGTTTTTCTTTGGTGTACATTGCAAGATAATTAACGCAAGACTCCATGAGATCCGGGTGTGGTCATAGCAGGAAGCACTTTTAGAATTCTGAGAAATCATAAAGAATTTTTTTAAACTTCTTTTTATAACTGGGGCCCGCTTTTTTGTGGTCATGGAATAACTATATAAGACAGTGTTCGAACGGCTTTCAGCAGTCCAAACGGATAGCTATAAAAGTGAACGTGTCACCACAATTCTTATTATTATTAAGTCAACTGAATAGACTGGGTGGGCGATGAAGCGTTTGTGTGCCACAAAGATCTCGCAACATATGTCAATCGAATACTGGATGATTCAATCTTAAAAACTATGAATGACCCTTTATTGGTCAGGCCACGCAGTGTGGTTGCATTGCCATTGGGTTGCGAGTAAGCTGCATCGAAGTAACATCGGTTATGCCGACCTTTGTCGACGAGCATCGGTCATCATCAATGGTTTGAGCCCGTCGTTCGTGTTTGTCTGAGTAGAGTATTTGAACCTTGTCATCACGGACCTGGTTATGATCTTTGACGTCAACATCTGGTGTCCCAGAGACAGAGATAGGACTAAATCGTTGTATTTCAGGTTATCTGTGACAATCATTACGAGAGACTGAATATCTTCAGGTGCTGTTTTAGTGATGGTAGTTGGTATTCGCCACGTATTTTTATTTTACCGTGTACAATGGCTTGCTACCAGTCAGCACTTCTTTCATTCCTTCTGCAACGGTCTCCAGGTAACTCCTCCTTAGGTCTGCCTGCTCGAGCATGATTTTCCTTCTGTTTTCCATTTCTCGCTTTTGCTGCATGGCTACTGTACACTTCGACATGCTTCTTGTCTCTGTGCTGTCAAAAATCACAACGTTCACACTGCCTTCATCTTTTTGTAGTAGGTCCCCGTAAGTTCCAAAGTCCATGGGAATAGAACTCGATTGTTTCGCCATCTACGAAAGTTTTGTTTTTCCTAACTTTACTCGCATCCAATTGTTTCATTGGTTCTTTTGGTTGTGAGATATAATCTGGACATCCATAAGGGGGAGGGGGGGGGGGGCGGTTCTGCGAGTATCCCAAAGCCTTCTATGTTCCCGATAAAACTGCATTCGTGTGTGTTCATGACAGACTCCACTTTTAAAATCTGGACGAACGGAACCGTCCCAGGAACATCCTTGTTTGATTCGTTGACTTCGAAGTCAACCTGAGAATCTAAAAGGCGCAGTCTGGCCTTGTCATCTAGGAGAGCTTCCAATATTATCATGCTTGAAAAATGAGCAATCTCTTTCCATTGGACATTGTACATTTTCGTAAACTCTGAAATAATCGGGGTATCGATGTCTATGGTGTGAAGGTTCATGAAGTCATCACTTGCAACATCAACTTCGATCTCTCTTTTCATATTGTCTGCTATTCTGTTCACCATTCCATGGATGCCCACTATAAGCCTTGCATTCACATCGTGATGCGGCAACCTGATGGTAGCAAAGTCGGGCATCGGAAATGTGTTCCTATCGCACACGGGTTCTGTGGAGTAGTATTGGGCGAGCTTGCTGACATCCAACTGAGTAGGCTGTCTAGAGACAACAGAACCACATTTGAATCCCGGTTGTCTGCCTCTTGTAGATGGTCTGTCTGTCCGTGTTGTTGTCTTCCTTTTCTTGATCCCTGTTGGCTGAGAGTGATGTTTTTCGAGTACTCGAAGCAGTCCTGATACTGTCCTTACTGAACTGAATTTGTAAGCGTCGACTTTTTATATGACTTTAAACCTTCTTTTAACTTCAAATTGCAATGTTCATACATCAACCGGCAGTACACAGTTCGCAAACAGCGTATAACACAAATAAATTATAAGTGCTGATTGTCATATGAATATCGATGCTACATATTCGATTACACTGGCCATCCCCAGCATGGAGTTGAGGACAGATCCAAGCGAGATTAAGGCCAGCGTTGCCCATTATTTTGAATTTTTTGACAATATTTTTTGGGGGGCTTATATCCTTTCTAAATATCTGTACAAACTGTCTTTCAAATTTGAAAACATTTGGATGCACAAGTCTCTAGTTATGGTGGATTTTATCCAGGCTCTCACTTACATTCAAAGTACTTACTAGTGGTGGCCCAATATAGTAGTAGCAATAGCGATTTCTCAGAAACATGTTTTTTTGAAGGTCAAGACAGATATCTCAAGGAAAAATTTATGTATACCTGCTTCATTATATATCATTTTGTAGCTCTATCTTTGCTCTACGATTGTAGTGCGGAGTTTTTCAATTTGGAAGTGCTAGTCCAATTATGTGTATATACCCTAATATGCCCATATTATTGTTGACCTTGTCATGAAAACTCCGTTAGTGTTGAAGTTAAAAATTTTCGCTGGAATCAAGCTTTAGTGGTTCCTCTACTACAGGGAAGTGTGTATAGGGCATATCTTAGGAGAGGGACATTTTATTGTGACTCTGGTCAGAATTTTTCCAAACCTCTATACTTTACTGAAACTTCTTATAAAGCACATCATTAGAAAGCTCTTGCAGAGAGCTGTATTCTGGTACCAAAATAAAATGTAGGGGAAGAAGGACAACAAAGTTATGGAAGTTTACATAAACTATGATAAAATGGGCAACGCTGGCCTTAAGTGACTTCCAAGCGACTCATCCTTTATTGATATGTCACCGTCTTTTCCGACCAGGAGTCCAGCCGGACTATGTCATCTGTGTAGATCTCCCATTCCGACAGACAATGTGAGTGACATGCGCTCGTACATGTAGAATGGCATCTGATGGAACCCGCTCTTCCTTCCAGCCGCGTCAATTATTTCAGATTCATTAGGCATTGGCATATAAACATGTTCGCTTGAGCCACGATCCAAGAATAGGTCATGGTCGATGGGATCCTGGTGCATGTCTTTCAACTCATTCAGTCCTTGTGTAACAGAACTGATGATGGACGGGAGCTTGGAGTCATTCTGTGTGTGCAGAGGTACAAGCTTGACATGCTGACTGTCAGGGAAATACTCTCACCTGACAGTGGCAGAACCAGCAGGTGGTGTTGACAGCAGAACATCACTATCTGTGGTATTAACAAAGGGACATATACATGTGAAAGAACAAGCCACTCATGTGAACAAACAAGCCACAACCACACCACAGACAACAAGCAAGAACACTCACCTGACTGAGGAGCCTGTGACATGGGTTGACCCAAGTGAAGATGATTGGTCCAATCCACAGGTTGCCAAGGAGACCAGTGACCTCAAACTGAACTGATAGAAAGAATATAAAAGGAGATTTTGTATAAGATAAAAACACACTACGGCCTATGCCAAAAAGAACTGATACCTGATTATGTTGAACTTTAAGAACTGTTGTAAGAACTCTGATGGAGATTGTTGATAGGGTTGATTGACACTGTGTATGTGTGATTCTCTATCTGTATTTACTATAATAACATACTTGTTTCAAGTGGGTAGCCAGTATCTCGGGGAGAAATACTGAGTTTGGCTTGGGATAAGATTTCTAGCAGGTGGCTAGGAATAGGTCCCAGGCGTCGGACGAAAGTGTGGATCTGACGGAACAGTTAAAGTGTC
This sequence comes from Cladorhizidae sp. MBARI D1340-BT2, assembly GCA_028752905.1. Taxonomy (NCBI): domain Eukaryota; kingdom Metazoa; phylum Porifera; class Demospongiae; order Poecilosclerida; family Cladorhizidae; species Cladorhizidae sp. MBARI D1340-BT2. The sequence continues at coordinate 9,418,151 of JAQNBH010000010.1, forward strand.
TGTTTCAGCAGTAGGACGACTTTCCGTCACACTGAACTTGTGTTCCATCTGTGACAGATGCGATTGCAGAATTGTACGATGTGCCACTGTCATCTTTCCACCCGCCATTCCGATCGCACATGATAGCTAGCTGTTTGATTGGGGCCGCGGCACCCTTAGTTACAGTGTGCAACTGAGAGTATATCGCACACGGCCTGGGCTTCCGGCATCGCATCGGTTGAAACTCCCACAACCGAATCTGTCATTTCACCATGGTCTAACAGGTCAACCACATGGAGCCCAAAATAGGAAGGGTATGTTCCTTTCCGATGACAGAAAGAAACCGTTTATGTTTTGCATATACTTTGCCTGGGTCTGCCCCCCCCCTCTGAAATGGCGAGTCTGCCGAGGATCAGAAGCCTGACATGAACGAACATTCCCCCTTTCGATGCACCCATTCTCTCGTATTTCTTGAACTGTTTTCAATATATTGAGCATCAGAATTATATGCTTCTCAATATGCTTCGGGCATTAGCTTGCTGCCTTTCATAATTAGTGATCTCTGCATTACTGATTTATATGTAGAAGATAAGGGCAACCCCTATTTACTCATATGCGAAACTCAGTTAACAATCGATACACATATAACATTAATGTTGAGGCTAACTGGTGCATGTGGTAAGGGTCATCAAGTATATGCAATGTCATTATTCTAAATGTCCTCTATCTCCCCCCAAGTCTTTATGAAGTCCCTTGGAAGCATTGTAAAGACTGATAAATCAAGTCATGTCGTAATCCCCTGTGGTTTGCCAATTTGGTGCCTTTCTAGTGCGGGTTGAGCGTCTTGGCATTGTAATAAGGGATGGTGGAGATGGAGTAGAGATGGTATGTGGAGGAATAGGATTTGAAGGAGAAGGCAAAATGGGGATGGCTTCAGGTGGTTCGATTAGAGACTCTGGGTCGTCCACTGTTAGTGGGAAGTTTGATGGGTGGGGTGGGGTCATGGATATGTTGGGCTTTGGTTCATCGGCGAGGGGTTTAAGATATTTCATGTCCTCTTGGATGGTTCTGGCTGGTGGGCGTGGGTATACTGGGGTGTATTTCCTGAAGAATTTCCTGTTTCTTAGTGTGATTCTCCCAGATCCATCAAGCTTGATGACATATTGATGGAACTGTTTGACCTCCACGACGATACCCGTCTTGTCCCATTTTTTTGGGTGATTTCCTGTTTGATTTTGTAAGCGAACATGATCTCCAATGACGAGAGGTGGTAGGGATTTAGTGTGCTCACTCCATCGTTCATGGTTTAACATATGACGATTTCTGAGTGCCTCTTCTCCGGCTGATAGTGAACTGCGCCAGGTGTCATGAGGTTTATATTTGCCTGGTAAGATTGGGATGAAGTCCTTGACAGGTCGATTGAAGACACACATGGCAGGGGACATTTTGGTGTCTCTGTCTGGGGTGTTGCGATATTGAAGGATTGCTAGTTGGAAATTGTCTAGGTCAAGTTAGACTTTTGGACCAGTGTTGTTCTGGATGAGGCGTTTGATTGTCTTGACACCTATTTCAGCACGGCAGTTACTGTGTGGGAATGCAACAGAACTGAGGCGATGTTGTACGCCCCAGTTCAGCAGGAAGGATCTGGTTGAGTTGGCCGTGAATTCTGGTCCTCCATCAGACGACAGCTCGTCTGGAATTCCATAGGTAGCAAATGCCCGTCTTAGGGTGTTGATCAATCCTTTCGCGCCCTCCATTGATCTCTCTACTATTGGCCATCCAGAGTACCTGTCAATGATGACAACATAGCTGATTCCTTGGTGATGAAAATAGTCAGCACATATGCACTGGAAAGGGTATACCGAAGGAATCGGTGGTGTAGGTGGCATGTTGGGTTGTGATGGTACCATTCTGTTGCAGTGGTTGCAGTTGTTCCTGGGTGATGCCTGGCCAGAAAATGGATGTCTCAGCTCTCGCGATCATAGATGATGTGCCCTGATGGGCTGCATGAAGGGCCCTGAGGCAATCTTGCTTAGTGATGATGGGATGACAATTCTGTCTTTGTACATGACTACCCCATCGACAGTGTAAAGGTTATCACGGAACTGGTGGTACTCTTTTGTCGGTGTTGGAAGTTCATGGCGGTGATCAGGCATGCCATCTTCTATGGTGGACATTAGTAGCATCATGTTTTCGTCACTGCTTGTGGCTGTGCGGACTCGATCCCAGGTTATGGATTGCAGAGGGTGGAGGGAGCCAATTGCGTGGTCTCGTAGATTATTTTCGAGACTAGTCTGGGTGTCCTCTGTGATTTGTACTCCTGCTATGAGATGGTTAGGTATGTAGAGAGGAGGTTGGGTGGTTGAGTTGCTGATGTTGTAAATGTCATCCTGTAGATGCATTTTTGTGGGAAGCTGGTTGCCAGTGGGATGGCGAGAAATGGTGTCGGATGCCCTATTCTTCGCACCTGGAATGTGTACCATTTTGAATTGGTCGTATCGTAGTGTCTTTTCTTTTAGATTGCGGAGGCGTGAGTTGCTGATGTGTTCCAATGAGCGATTCCCAAATAGTTTGAGGAGTGGTTTGTGGTCCACAGCTATGATGAGATTTGTACAGCCGAGGACAAAATGTCTGGCCTTGTCTAGGGCATCTGCTACAGCTAGGGCTTCACCTTCAACTGGAGCATATTTTGACTCTGCCGTGTGCGTGAAGCGACTGCCTACAAGGGTAATCTTCCAGCCTCATTTGCAGCAGAAGAGGTTGTTGTCTGGGCATGAGCAATGTTTCTTGGAATAACCAAAAACCAATGCCATTCTTGGACCAATCAGTGGCCAAGCATGTGGGTTTAGTTTTGTCATAAATTTGCACACCATGGGATATTTCCTTAATGATCATAGACTTCGATTCTTTGAAAAGTGTATCGAGATTGTCATTCCATTGGAAGGGGGTGCTTGGTTTGAGGAGTTGGCGGAAAGGTAGCATTTTCTCTGTCATGCTGAATGTGTAGGCCACTTGATTGACAAGGCCGAACCAGGATCTGACGTCGGTTATGTTGTTTGGAGTGGGAAAGTCAGAGATGGCACGCATGTATTTTTGGCATGGTCGTACGGTATTTGCTGTAATCTCAAAGCCAGCAAATTGCACCTCATCCAGACCAAATCTAAACTTGCTGGGATTTATGTGATGCCATTTCTCCCGCAGATATCAAGCCATGCTGCAGCCTGATGAAAACATTCTTCAAAGTTGTCTGCCCAGAGTAGTGTGTCGTCGATGCACTTGGTTTTGTTTGGAATGTGCGCTACGATCTCATCATATCTTCTGGAATAGCCATCACCAGAGGCGATGTAACCTTGTGGGGCTGTACAGTAACGATATCTTCCCCAAGGTGTTATAAATGTGGCGAAATGACGGTCCTGTTGATGTAATGGCATGCTATGGTAGCCGTTCCATGCATCGAACACAGTCTTCTTTTTGTTGTGGGGTACTGATCTGGCCTGATGAAATGGGGACTGTGTGTGATGCGTCTCTCTTGCCGCATGAGCATTGAGTGCCTGGAAATCAATCGTTCTGCGAGGTTTACCGGTCTTTTTTGCACATATCACCATTCTATGGCACCAGGTCACAGGTTCACCAACAGGTACTGGCTCGATTACACCTAGCCTCACGTCTCTGTCCAGCCCTGCTTTCACGTCTTCCTGCCAATGAAGGGGGACTGGTATGGGGGAGTGGTGGGCCACAGGGGTCGCATTGGGGTCAATCATGAACCTCATCGGGGGACCCTCCATCATTGGTAGTGGTTGGTGTTCACAAGTGTTGAACGTACTGGACTTGTAGTGATCAAGCAAGTATTGCTCCAGTTGAATACGATTTGCTTCGGTGGCTTTACATGGTAGTTCTTTTGGTAATGGTGTTGGTAGTGTATGCTTTGGACAATGGCAGTCTGATGTAAGGCTGCTGTCACTATGTACCAGGGTGTTGCATTTGCACGCAGGTGCTGTCTCGCCGACAGTTGGGAATTCGGGTGATACCACACCTAGATCAATGCATGCCTCCCTGCTCAAGAAGAGTTTGTTCGTACAGTCCGTGACATAAATGATCTGGTGGGTTTCCCTCTGGTTGCCTGATGCATCTTTGCCAGAAAGTCGCAATATTGTGGCACCTAGCAGCACTTTAATGTAGTGATTGTCGGCGGCATGCATTCTCATCTCCACTGGAATGAGGTCATCTTTGGTCAATCCCAACTTTTTGATGACTCCGATGCCTGCCAGGCAACTTTGGCAACCTGTATCAGCCATGGCACTGATGAAGGTAACCTTCTGAGCAGTATGTAGCGTGAATCGAAAGTGTTTGTAGTCTTCCAGCGACACCATTGCTGATACCCTCACGAATGGTTGAGGCTTGGATGAGCGTCTTATCCATCTTCTGGATGGACCACTGTAGAGATGGTGGTCCATGGTGATGTGTTTTTTCCCTGAAAGGGTAGTAATCCCACATAGGGCATCAGATACTGCGTCTCCATGTTCTTCTGATTTCTGCGATCTGTTTTGTCTAGTGCGGTTTCTGCTTCTGCACACACTCTCAAAGTGGTGGTCACGACCACAGTGATTGCAAATCATGTCATAAGCTGGACATTCTTTCTTGCGTATTCGAGTCGGAGCACTTTTCCCATGCCCTTTTCTCCCACAGTATGAGCAAATTTGCTGGTCTCTTAAATGCGTCGATTGACTCTGACGACGTCCTTTCAATGTATCCTTCCCTTGTTGCTTGTACGCACTTCCTGCCAGTGCATCTGCACTGTGGAGGATCAGGAGTTGAGCAGCCGAGCGCTTGCCAGCTTCTTTGACCTCCACAAATCGAAGCATTTGTTCCAATGTCATGTTCTGGTTTACATCACCTAATAGGTCCATTTGTATCTCAGAGTCATCCAATCCACGACATAGTACATCCCGTAAAATGGCTTCAGTATAGCTCACCCCTGCCTCACAGTTCTTGCATTGAACTGTAAATTTGCACACTCCCGCCTGGCCACGGAGTCGAGCCCCATATGCACGGACTGGTTCATCTCGGTCCTGTCGCATGCTGTGAAGAGTTACTCAAGCAACCATAGTGTTTTCTTCTCTCATTGCCAAGTTCTTAATTGCAGCGAGGACTTCGTCCTTGATTTTCCCCGTAAGTGTGCTGCCAGCATTGCATGTGAGGTCTTTGCGTAACTGCTCATCGCAACATTCCAGCAACTGGATCACTTTGTCAGCGCCAGTCAGTTTCGTTGCTTTGAAATAGTCACCCCATCGAGATCTAAAATATTGCCAGTCCTCGGACGTCCCAGCCGGCGGGATGCTTGGGCGCTTGACTTTCTCTACCCTGGCGGTAGTTGCGCTTGAGCTTGCTGGATTGTGAGCGGTAGCATGGGTCGTGATGAGGGCTGCTGCGACTATAGTGTCCACATCTGGTGTTTCATATAGGCAGTCAGCTATCGGGCACCCTACAATAGGCATCTCTTAGCACACGGCGGTGTTCCTTAAATGGAATGCTTCTTCCCGCTGCTTGATGGTCTACTGTCTTTGCTAACGACGATTCTTGCAGGCTAGTTTCTCTTGTTCAGAGTTAGCCTCAACATAGAAGATAAGGGCAACCCCTATTTACTCATATGCGAAACTCAGTTAACAATCGATACACATATAACATTAATGTTGAGGCTAACTTGGTGCATGTGGTAAGGGTCATCAAGTATATGCAATGTCATTATTCTAAATGTCCTCTAATATGTTTGAGGCCCTCGTTATATACGCAATGCGAGAATAAACCACCAACAACAAACAATGAACATCGAAGATAATAATTAATTGTAGATTGCAAATTGAGCATCGAAGATAACTTGTACATATACTAATCTGCATACATCAAGTCATGTTATCGATGGGATCTCCTCTTCTTCTTATGCAGCACTGCTTGCCTTTTCAAGCCACACATATGCATGGCACGCATCCATCTTTGATGAAGGGACCGATTTTGTCGTTGAATTCCCAGACGATATCCCTCCTGTATCGCTTGAATTTTGAATTCACTTTCTCTATTTCTACTACTGTTAGCCTGTCTGCAAGCAAAGCATCCATGTCAATAGGAACAACATTTGCAAGTATAACCACGTATTTAGGAGATGTAACAATGGACGAGTTAGTATGCAGTTGTTTCAAGGACGTTCATGGTCGTTGCCCTGTCGGTCAGCTACTTTAGACCAGGGTCGTCTATCATGCACAGTGCTCTGTTTGCAATTGAATTTCACCTGCCTACTCCCCTACTGTCGAAAGACACAACCCCGCAGTAGTCGTTATGATGGAGCCAGTCCATCGTCCAAGTCTTTCCTGCTCCAGGCTTGCCTATGCACATGAGGCAATTTCTGCCATCCTCAAGGTCTCTCTGGAACGGGTATCGATGGAAGAAATCAAAGAGCTCAAATCAGTTTTCTTGAAGCATTACAAACGAAACCAAGCGTACACAGACTTTACATCCATTTTCTTGTTCATCTCAATGTTTCTGTCATGTTTTAAACAGCACTTTGAAATGCTTCCATGTTTGCGTGATGTGATGCATCCGCAAAAAAGGCGGCAAAATGTTATGACATCAAATCTGGATGGATAAGTGCGGAGTGCGGACCGAGGGATAAAAAAGAGGAGTGTTTTCAAATTGACTTGTGCTGTTCGCCCACCGACGATCTGTTCCTGGATGGCATGAGGTTCAAGAATCACAAGGTTGCACAGTAACTGTTTCGAGAGATACGAAAACAATGTCATGTACATTGATTTGAGAGGGAAGTTCAAACCCTTTGTGGCCTTGACAAAGGAAACCTCGCCAGTTATAACGGAACTGATCATGTATTAACTGGCATGTGCATGTACTGTGATGGTCACCACGAGCAAATCAGTTTCCCTGTGATACTGAACCCAAAGTGCAAATTTAAAACGTGGGACGTCGTCAAAGACCTAATTTCTAGCAGCAAGGACAGGCCATCTGAAAAGATAAGGGGCCTTAACAGGTTGTTATGCCTCTGCACGTGCACACAGGGCCCACAGTGATCTCCCTCTCCTTGCACAAACCAAAAATATGAAGGAAATGGAACTATTTGTGGGACAGGCGGCGATTGATATTTTGGAACAAGTCGAGTCTCTAATTGAAAAAGGAATGATTCCAAAGTCGCATAAATTCACTACAAATTTATTTAAAATCTCAGACAGACTTAACACAACATGTGACCCAAGGCTTCGGAGAGAACCTCCTCTCACTGCACCAGAGTTGTAGCAGAGATGGGACTGGTCTCAAGAGGAAAAGGGAAGAAGCAGTTGTGGCTGAGCAGTTGAAGAGGTACAGGGGTCTGTGGAAGCGGCAATAAAAGGTTGCATCTTGCTGTTTGACTTGAAGCCCATCGATGGCATAGGAAAGGACAACATGGGAGGAAATACGGATAATGTAGGATCTGACATGGATGACCCTAGCAGGACGGACCCAGAATGAGATGATGATGGTTCTGGAATGGCCCTAGCAGGAGCAACCCAGGGAGATTAGACCCGGAAAATCCAACCGGAGATGGAAACATGCCCCTTCCCCCCCCCCTCCCATGGGAACAGGAAGAAGGTGACGGCTGGTGTTTCAGATGGATCACGGAAGCAGAAACCAGAAGTGAACACTTAATACTAAGAACAATTGAATATTGATAAAAATTGAATATCAAGAACAATTGAATATTGATAAATATTGAATATCAAGAACAATTGAATTCTAAGCACAATTGAGGCTGCACCCATCTGACTTTCGAGAGAGTACAAAAGGGATGAACAAAACACTTTGTCATTCGCAATGAGCGGAGATCCACTCACTTGAATAGAGTTTTCATTCATCAGCTCATATCGAGGATGATGGATTTCAGCGATTGTTTGGCCAAAACGATAGGACAAGTAGTTTCAAAAAGCACTATAAGCACTTAATCACTGATGAAATGAGTACAAGAACAAAAGACCTAGGGACACTCGTGAGCATGGCAACAGTTTGCGTTGTCTGCAAGTCTACGTCGAATCACAGCCTGAAACTCAAGAAAGAACAAGATGGATTTAAGCTTCACTGTGCAAGGTGCGAACATTTTTTTTTAAACCAGACTATGGGAACTAGGTGACTCGGGTTTGGTTCTGTATGTGAACTTATTCAAACCGGGAAAGCTGGCGACTGCAAGGAAGTCAATAAAGAGAACCGAGGCCGACTACAGACATTCAAACAACAATGCAGAGATCAGAGGCTGTACAAAGGACGATACAACGGATGACTTGAGCTTCAACGATATTTGCAAAAAGGCAGTCTTAGATACACATAGCTAACAGAAGTGAACATTGATTGTGCTGGTAGTTTGAATACTGAACGATGTGTAATATTAGTTGAATAAAACCAGCCATGTTATTAACTGAATAAAACCAGCCATGTTATTAACTGAATAAAACCAGCCATGTTATTAACTGATTAAAACCAGCCATGTTATTAACTGATTAAAACTAGCCATGTTATAAACTGAATAAAACCAGCCATGTTATTAACTGAATAAAACCAGCCATGTTATTAACTGAATGAAACCAGCCATGTTATTAACTGATTAAAACTAGCCATGTTATTAACTGAATAAAACCAGCCATGTTATTAACTGAATAAAACCAGCCATGTTATTAACTGAATGAAACCAGCCATGTTATTAACTGATTAAAACCAGCCATGTTATTAAGGGGGGAATATGTCCAAAAAAATACACCTCGATAATACCAATAATAACTTCACCCACTACCCTCTATCAACATAATTTTGGAACCAAAATGTAGCTTAGAACATAAGCTTTTGTCATAGATATATTTTATGCCAAAGTGTCAGCCAGGAAATCCAGTCCTCGAATAAAAAACCATTAATAATGCTAAGTGGCTGCTAGGTGGTTTATGGTAAGAGTACATGTAGTAGTTTCACCTAAACTATTTGAATAGGTATGATAATACACCACAGGAGAGGGGGGAAAATCCCATACAAACCTCATGCAGATATGCTGGTCTATACCCAACACATTCTCATAACAGTGAAAATAAATTACTTCAGGTTAAAGAGCACACAATAAGCATTCTGGTGATATATAAATTATGGAGTCTGGGTGAGAAATTAGGGAGAAATTAGTGGAAATATGTGGAAATTCTTCTAATCTAATGCGACGCGATTCTTCTTCACACTTGCTGGGTTTCTAATGAAAATAGTGAGTGCAAAAGCTGTCGTAAAACTGCATCATAGAATCTTCAAATGTTCTGAAACTTGGAATATGACTTCAATATGAGCAGATACACCATTTAAAATAGTTGTTATAAAAAGTATTTTGACATTATTTCCCCCTTAACTGAATAAAACCAGCCATGTTATTAACTGAATAAAACCAGCCATGTTATTAACTGATTAAAACCAGCCATGTTATTAACTGATTAAAACTAGCCATGTTATTAACTGAATAAAACCAGCCATGTTATTAACTGAATAAAACCAGCCATGTTATTAACTGAATGAAACCAGCCATGTTATTAACTGATTAAAACCAGCCATGTTTGTGTAGTGGACTTATGAACTTATGGATAACTGTTGTCATACACCAAACATTACATCATGAAGTTAGTAATCACACCACACACACAATCAGGTGATTCCACCACACACCACAATCAGGTGATTGATATTCTGCATATAGGTAATGACATTCACCTCAATGGAATTCACTCATGCCGTTTTGAATTCTTATCAAGAGTAATTTAGCAATCCACTAAATTGGTGACCCCGACGTTTGTGAAGTAGATCTTCATGGCGCATGAGCATGCTGTTTCTCTCAAGTTGCCTCCATTCTGGACCACTCAACCCAGAAGCTGGTTTGCACAGGCAGAAGCACAGTTTGTCATCAGGGGAATTGTCAATGATGACACCAAGTACTACTACATCATAGCCTCCCTGGACCAAGACACTGCTTCCAGACTCCTGGACCTCTTGGATAACCCACCAGGGGAAGGAAAATATCAAACCATCAAAGCAAGACTCCTGGATACGTTTGGGTTATCTGAAATGGAGAGAGCCTCTCAACTGCTACATATCCACAACCTGGGGGCTACCAAACCATCCGAGCTCATGGATGAGATGCTATCCTTACTAGGCAATCACCCACCTTGCTTACTCTTCAGACAATTATTCCTGGAGAGACTGCCCGAAGATATCAGGACCCAACTGGTTGCAGTTAAACACGAGAATTGCAGGGCTATGGCTAAACATGCAGACCTGCTCTGGTCCGCAAAAGAAGTAGCCACCACCAACACATTGGAGGCACCCTTAGTAACGAACTCTGTTTTTTCCAAGAAGAAGACATCTGCCACCCCTACTACCTTCAAACCAAAATACTGTTTTTATCACTGGAAGTGGGGGAAGGACGCCAAGAGATGTCTAGAGCCTTGTGCGTGGCCAGTAAAAGAGCAGGCCAGCCACAAGTAATGGCAGCAGTGGCTGGCCTAAAAGACTGCTTGGTTTTTGTACTGGATAAGACGACGAAAAGGCGCTTCTTGGTGGATACGGGAGCGGAGGTTAGCGTGGTGCCTGTGACGGGGGTGGAAAGCAGAACAAGGAAACCTGGACCATCTCTGCAGGCAGCCAATGGAAGCAGGATCAAATCTTTTGGAACCAGGAAACTCACCCTACACTTCAATTCAGGTATTTACCACTGGGAATTCGTTGTGGCTCAAGTGAGCAAGCCATTGTTGGGGGCGGATTTTTTAAGGGCCAATAAATTGCTAGTGGACATGGCCAACAAGCAACTTGTGGATGCTAGCACCTTTTGCACCTCACCTCTTGGACATACCTCCATGTTAGCTCCACATTTGGGTACAATTACTCACCCCATCAACAAGTCCAAGGTGGTAATTGCTAATTATCCAGCCATTACAACAACTCAGTTCCACCAACCCTTTTCCAAACATGGAGTAGAGCACTTTATCACCACCCATGGTCCTCCCTTGTTTGCAAAGGCTAGAAGGTTACCTCCTGATAAGCTCAAGGTAGCTAGGAAAGAATTTTCCAACATGGTCAGTCTGGGCATCATCAGACCCTCTTCCAGCCCATGGGCCTCGCCTTTACATATGGTCCCTAAAAGTTCAGGAGGGTGGAGACCTTGTGGGGATTATAGGAGGCTCAACCAGGTCACACTCCCAGATAGGTACCCTGTCCCTCACATACAGGACTTTTCAGCACACCTGTCTGGGAAAACCATTTTTTCAAAGATTGATTTGGTCAGGGGCTACCATCAGATCCCCATGGCACAGGAAGACATAGCTAAAACAGCAATCATAACACCTTTTGGGTTGTTTGAGTTCTTGAGGATGCCTTTCGGCCTCAGGAATGCTGCTCAGGCATTCCAGAGGTTGATGGATGTCACCTGCAGAGACCTTCCTTTTGTGTTCACCTATATCGATAATTTGTTAGTAGCTAGTGAGAATGAGACTGAGCATTTGAAGCATCTAAAAATTCTGTTTGAGAGACTAGAACAGAAGGGATTGGTGGTAAACCCTGCAAAGTGCCAGTTTGGTTGCATTGAGATTGATTTCCTAGGTCATCATATTACACAGCAGGGAAGCCGTCCCCTTGACCAAAAGGTACAAGCTATCAGGGAGTTCCCAAAACCCATGAACATCAAAGGGTTGCAAGAATTTGTTGGAATGATTAACTTTTATAATAGATTTTTACCACATTCTGCCAATGTTCTTGCTCCGCTGTACCAAGCCATTGGGAAAAAGAGTAAATCCATTAGAAAGATCTCATGGTCTGATGACATGGATGGTGCTTTTGATCGGGCCAAGGAGATGCTAGCTAGTGCCACCATGCTGAACCACCCTGTCCCAGCAGCACCCATAGCCCTTATAACTGATGCTTCAGATACTGCCATTGGTGCTGTTCTAGAGCAGAAGATTAAGGGAGATTGGCAACCTTTAGCTTTCCTGAGCAAGAAACTTAAAACTGCAGAACAGAAGTACAGCACATATGACAGAGAGCTGTTAGCTATTTATTTGGGCATTAAGCATTTCAAGTACTTCTTGGAGGGCAGAGAATTCAGCATTTTTACCGATCACAAGCCGCTCACCTTCAGCTTAACCAAAATATCTGAGCCAGGACCCGCTAGACAACAGAGACAATTAAGCTTCATAGCTGAGTTCTCGTCAGACATCAGGCATGTTGCAGGAAAATACAATGTTGTGGCTGATGCTCTGTCTAGACACAGTGTGAACATGTTGAGCAGCACAGACATTGATTTTACAGACATGGCTAGAGATCAGATTTCTGAAAATGTAGCTGCTGAAGTGGCTGATAGTAGTCTGGTGCTGGACTGGGTACCATTGGGTGACTCGGAGGCAAAGCTTTTATGTGACACTTCCCTAGGAAACCCTAGACCCGTGGTACCAAATTCTTGGAGAAAAAGGATTTTTGACTTGGTTCATGGTTTATCCCACCCATCTATACGAAATACTAGAAGAATTGTATCTGCCAAGTTTGTATGGCCTCACATGAACAATCAGGTTGGAACATGGGCCAAGACGTGTGTACCCTGCCAAAAAGCCAAAACCATCCGACATTCCAAAACTACCCCTGCACACATTCCAGTTCCAGACAGGAAGTTTGACCACAGTCATGTGGACCTTGTAGGACCACTACCTCCCTCACAGGGGTTTCAGTACCTTTTCACTGTTGTGGATAGAACCACTAGATGGGCTGAAGCGTTTCCTCTAAAAGATACCTCAGCAGACAGTTGTATCCAAGCTCTGCTGGGTTGGATTGCAAGGTTTGGCATGCCTAGTCACATCACCTCTGACAGAGGATCTCAATTCACATCTAGACTATGGCTTGGCATTGCTAAAAGCTTAGGATGCACCCTCCACCATACCACCGCTTACCACCCTCAGGCAAATGGTATGGTGGAGAGGTTCCACAGAAACCTGAAGGAAGCCTTAAAAGCCAGGTTGCTGGATAATGATTGGGTCCTGGCTTTACCTTGGGTTATGTTAGGGATCAGGACTGCCCCTAAAGAGGATTTGAACTGCTCGGCTGCAGAAATGGTATTTGGATCAGCAATAACTGTCCCTGGAGAATTTATATCACCAACTCATAGGCGCCATGATTCACCTACGAGAAAATTTTTGCCTACCAATACCGAATTTCACGGTAACTCTAAGTGTGCAACCATTAAAGCCTTGGATACGGCTGCCTTTGTATTTGTGAGAGTGGACAGGCACAAAACACCCCTGTGCAAACCATATGAGGGTCCCTTCAGAGTGGTTGGGAGGTGTGATAAAACAGTTACCATTGCGAGGAAAAACAAGGAAGACGTCATATCTATAGACAGACTTAAACCTGCCTACCTAGATAATCATGTCTACCCTCCTACAACACCCTTACAGGTGGGACTTTCTCCTACCAATTCTCCATCCTCCTCATCCACGCCATGCCCTACACTCGCCGCACCAAGCCCTACACTCGCCTCACCAAGCCCTACACTCGCCTCACCAAGCCCTACACTCGCATCACCAAGCCATACACCTCCCTATGTCACAAGATATGGTAGAACTATTAAGCCTACTCATTGAGGTTCTGGGGGAGTTGTGTAGTGGACTTATGAACTTATGGATAACTGTTGTCATACACCAAACATTACATCGTGAAGTTAGTAATCACACCACACACACAATCAGGTGATTCCACCACACACCACAATCAGGTGATTGATATTCTGCATATAGGTAATGACATTCACCTCAATGGAATTCACTCATGCCGTTTTGAATTCTTATCAAGAGTAATTTAGCAATCCACTAAATTATTAAGGGGGGAATAATGTCAAAAAAAATACACCTCGACAATACCAATAATAACTTCACCCACTACCCTCTATCAACATAATTTTGGAACCAAAATGTAGCTTAGAAGATAAGCTTTTGTCATTTATGCCAAAGTGTCAGCCAGGAAATCCAGTCCTCGAATTAAAGAACAATTAATAATGCTAAGTGGCTGCTAGGTGGTTTATGGTAAGAGTACATGTAGTAGTTTCACCTAAACTATTTGAATAGGTATGATAATGCACCACAGGAGAGGGGGGGAAAATTCCATACAAACCGCATGCAGATATGCTGGTCTATACCCAACACATTCTCATAACAGTGAAAATAAATTACTTCAGGTTAAAGAGCACACAATAAGCATTCTGGTGATATATAAATTATGGAGTCTGGGTGAGAAATTAGGGAGAGATTTGTGGAAATATGTGGAAATTCTTCTAATCTAATGCGACGCGATTCTTCTTCACACTTGCTGGGTTTCTAATGAAAATAGTGAGTGCAAAAGCTGTCGTAACTGCATCATAGAATCTTCAAATGTTCTGAAACTTGGAATATGACTTCAATATGAGCAGATACACCATTTAAAATAGTTAATATTATGACATTATTTCCCCCTTAACTGAATAAAACCAGCCATGTTATTAACTGAATAAAACAAGCCATGTTATTAACTGAATAAAACCAGCCATGTTATTAACTGAATTTTAATGGTTCAATTGTGGAGATATAAACAGAGTGTTAAACTCAAAAGTGCATCGATCTAAGAAAAGCATTCGAAAAGAATGATGCCCATGCCATGTACTCTGCTCTCCAGGCCAGAAAATAGATATTCAGATGAGACTGAAGAAATATACGCGTCTTTGCTAGCTGAACTTCGCACAATCACAATGAATTCCCATCTCATTTCAGACTCTGCCTAAGACCTGGATGAACGCTCTTGAACTTCCGTGCATAGGCTGAAGCATAAATTCACCGACATTTCAACCATTGCGACCATCGTCGCTTCAACTACGAGGGACGGAAAGGTAAACAGAAAAGATTACATTCGGTTGTCTCGCGAAATGCGCTTGTGCAACGAGAGCGTAGATGCCTAGACCTCGTACCGGCTGATGCCGCTAGAACATTGAAGCTTAGTGTGTCTTTGTATGCCGTTAAGGATGTTTGTATTGTAATTCAAACTTCGAACTACAAACTACCTGAATTCATTCCTTATGTTACCAATATAATAATAATAATATAATATATATATAATAATAATAATAATAATAATAATAATAATAATAATAATAATAATAATAATATAATAATAATAATATATATACTCTCCTTCTCTCTTAGTGCGCCTCTGACTCTAGAAATGAACTGTTTCCATTCTGTCTCGCTTATATACATGCAGGCCCAGCCTATTGGGTCAATTGACAAAGTGTTTTCAACTTCACGATTTTTCTTCTTCGTTGGCCTAGTTTTTCCCCCCTTTATTTAATTAGCAACTGTTGATAAAATCAGTAAAGGGATAGGTAAAAGGACACTAGGTAAAGGGTCAACAAATTATTGATGATACTACACAACTATGCACAACATCCCAAGCCTATATAGGCCTGACATTATGCTACTTATTCTTTTAGAACTAAAGAGATTGACATGCTGAAACAGCGGGAATAAGTTTTTTCTCCTGTTCCAAGTTGTCTGTATATGTATCTGCAGGTTGAGTTTCTAGTCCTAGACCAAGAAAAGACTTGTCAAAATATATATTTTTATACACGTTTTCATTTTGTGCACATGATCTCTTGAACACTTCGGCCTGCAGGTCACATATAAAAGCATGATTGTATGGCTTATAGAAACGTACCATTAGAAAGCACATTGAATGGGCTACATTGGTTACATGGTATATTATATCTTGTGTGGTTATGGAGTGATATTTGCTAATTAATTTTTGAGCAAGTCAATCTCCTTATTATGCCCATTTCAACATTATGCCCTATTATTCTGAATAATAGGGAATAATGTTGCAATGGGCATAACTGGAGCATAATAGCCCCACACCCAACCATTTTTTTAGATTGGAATGGCCTATAAGGTTGAAGCAAGTGATGCAGGCAGCAACTGCAGTCTGCAGCAAATAACTTAAGGTTGGGCATTCAACATATCATTTCAAATAAACAACAATTTAGCTGTACTGATTTTTGAAGCAGAATTCTTTGGTCATGGTTCGGTTTCTTCACCACCAGATACAAAGTTAAGATTGTCTTACATTTCAATAGGATATGTCCCTATATGATTATGTCCCTACATGATTGTCTATGTACCAGCTGACCCACTAGGTTGCATTCAGCTGACAAGACTTCCAGCTGCCACATTATACTGAAAAAGGCACATATGGATAGATACTTTTACTGTAGTTCACACCAAGTTTACAGCAGAAGAGGGATTGTCAAGAGACTCTATGAAACCTTCGTTGGAGAATTTTTTTAGCAAGGGCAACTCACTACTATTCATCTGCTTGGCTTCCAGTGAGTCACCTGATGAAGTAATGGAGACAAGGAAATGGAAGAGAATAGTTTATTATTATTCTTAATTTTTATTTAAGTCACATCTAATTCATGGACTGGATGCATGTGCTAGGATGTGGTTTGCATGACATGGTGGATAGCTAGATACCAGTATATGTCAAGCTCACATGTGTCTTAGCGTTTCATTATTTCATGGATGAATGCCAGAGCATCTAGCCAAAACATTGAAAGAGTCCTAGCCCTAGGTGGAACTACTATTCCAAGTCCAATGTGGTTATGATTGTCTTCTTCAAAATTTCCCCCTAAGTATCCGCAACCAAACGTCATCCTAAATAATATGGTAAAGGATCACCAATTTACAAATTTCTGGCTAGGAATGTTCTCCTTATTTCTATTATTAGCTTCTTCTAGTTATAGTTAAGCAAATGGAATACTAAAGCAGAATAGAGTCCTTCAATCTTTTAAATGTTTTATCAATATAAGCATATCCATACATGCCACGTATTATTGCTGATACCATGTTGTCCACTGCACAAACATAATCATCAGTAATTATATTTTTAATATAGTATCAACTACAGCCTCCTTCAAAGGTAGTTGACCTGATAACATGTGCCCAAGAGCGAAAACACAAACTGAAAAGCATAACTTACTTTCTGTCATGTGTTCTAGTTATACTATTCCACAATCATGTATTAGCTTAATTGCGTAATTGACAAAATTATTCACAGGCTGATAACAAATACAGAAATGGAGGCCAAGAAATCTACTGATCAAACCAAAAAAGTAATAGATGACACAGTAACACAAATCTTTACCAACCACTTTATTCCAAAATTGAGAAAGAGTTTAGTCATGGACATGCATTAGAAGATTTGGATAGTAAATGTTTTATGAATTAGAACATGAGCCATTATAAAATAAATATGAGCTATGGCTTTGGGGATTCTGTTTTTGCCATTTAATCAAACCAAAAGAATAGCCTACAAATATTACTTGTCAGTATCTACATGTTTATGTTCACTAATACTTAATCTCTGCTGTAAGATAGCATGCCACGCATTAATATTGGTTCATGCTGATACATTCAGCAGCTTTAGAAGTACTTATAATATACTGAGTAATTAACTGTGTTATAGTTATGATGAAGAACTATTTCTCCAAATTGATGATTGTTATTTGGACTATTAAACATGTATTATTGTCTCTCAAATCCTGTGTATACTCATTGGTGCTAACTTTGCTAAGTAGCTTACGGGATGGAGGCAACCCACCCTGAATGTGCCCATTTATCTGGCCTTTGACTATTATTATTGTTGCAAAAATGATGAGTTTGACAGGCCTGCAAAAGATAATAATAGTAATAATTGATTGCAGTAGCCGTTCAGCGAGGTAATACTGCAGCTGTGCTGGGCACCAGCTTTAGTTGTAATGACGATTATTTTTTATAAGTAGTCTATTAAGATATATTGTTTTAATGTTTGTTTGTTATTCTGTTTATTGGACATTGTATTTAATATTTTATTATTTCTCATATTATATATACATGTTTTGGGTATATATAAAATTTTAAAAAAATAAATTAATTTAAAAAAATTAAAATAATTAACAATAATTTGCAAGAAAGGAAAGCCAACTTATTGTATAATTATAATTATTTAGTTATTTTATCACTGACCACTTTATGGCAACAACAGCAACAACAACAACAATGTAATAATAATAATAATAAAGGTACAAAGAGGGAGAGGGATGGAGAGAGAAAGGGAGGAAGAAAGAAAGGAAGACAGAGAGAAAGAGTGAATGAAAGCACCCTTATTGGGATAGAGCTAAATGTTATATATATAGGGTAAAGATGTAGTAGGGCCAAGTCTAGTGCTGAGACAGGAATAAGTTGGAAATGACTTTCAATATTAGACTCAATATTAGACATGCACTGATACTATTGAATCATTATTGATACAATTGGACCAATATGAACCTTACCTCCCATAGGTTTGTTCTTGGTATATACAAAATCTCTGTGTATATATATGTGTGTGCATGTTTGAGCATTTGTGAGTATACATGCATGTATGCATCCATGCATGTGTATAGTTCAAGTCTGACTATGTTTTAGTAACAGCATGAAACACACACACACACACAAATAAACACACACTAACACAAGGCTAAAGTGAATCCTTTCATAACTGGATTGCAGTTGCCATACACCCACAGCATGATCGTATGGGATTTCCTTTTTCCAAAAAATGATAGCAACAACACAATTTTCATGTCATAATTTCCATGTTGAGGGAAATCCGAGATGATACTTGCAGTTCATGCTCATTAGAAGCTTATTCAAGCAGAAAGAAAAAGAATGTGTTGCATGGGGAATAGCTGACAGGAATGGGTGCAGGAGTTTCATTCTGACATAACTACTCAATTGATCAGCATGTTCTAGCAGTGGAGGCATGACACTTGCTTATATAAATGCTGAATGGAAATGATCATAATGGTGTTTCTGGAGAGGGAATATCTGAGTGGGATCTCACTCAACCTTGGGACAAGTTGGGGAATACATATTATATAAAGTTCTAAGTTACTTTCCTTGCCAGTTAGTTCAAGCAGGAAAAATCATATTATGACAATATCAGCGTAGGCAGAGTTATCACGAATTTCCTCTCAGATGCTAGTGAGATTGTCTGAAGCTCTCATCCAGGCAGATCAGTATAAAGCTTCTCTTCTGGTTGAAGTTGTTTCATCAAATGAATGGCTAGTTTTTTCAAGGCATTATTTTGATACCATTTTATCACCCTTGGGAGAGAACTACTAGACAGTAATTTAGTATGTGCCATGGATTATCACATGAATGCACTTTGCATCTAATCTCAGTTTCCAACATTGTGGATTAATTGGGGTTAATAGAGTGTTATACCTTCCTAGTAGAAATAAGAACAAACTGGAGTATCAAGATTTTCTATACCTTGGGCACAATATTCTATTTTTTGCATATGTATAGAGCAGTCACTATCCATAGCCACACAGATATTCCAACAGTCATAGGTACGACCAGCATGACAACTATCGCCATGAAGTTGGTTCCACCAAAAAGTAGCGAACATTACATTTTAAAATATCATAACAATTCTGTATGGGTAATTCATAATATAAATATATAAATATATATATCAAGATGGGGTACATTTGTACAATCTTGTGTACTCTACATACTCTGAATATTACTGGAGAGAAGTACCAGGATCAACCTCTGCTACTATCACTATGACAGTGGAATTCTTATCCCCAAATAGGCTGAATTGACTTATAGAACTGCAGTTTTCAGAGAGCCACAGTGAGCGGTAAAAAACTGGTTTCCCATTGTGTAGCCTAGAATATTTCTAAGTGGCACACTGAGTGGCTCAGATGGTCTCAGAACTTCCATTATGTATATTACTACCAACCGAACAGAAGTATGCTAACTCCCCCCCACTGTGTGAATAAAGTATTCTAGTGTTGGTATTAGATGTGGCACCTATTATCCTCAGAATGCCCATTGTTAATACAGTGTATTACTAATGCATTTATAGTATGATCACCACTTCTTTCTTAATTTTTACTATCTAAAATGCATTCATCCTTGGTAGATTTATCATATTTGAGATAACTAGTAGAATATAATATATTTGAACTTGACATTCAATTATTACGGCTTTAGTGCTAGTATGTTTGGCAAAGGCTTCATTGTTATGTGTAACATGTGACATGACTGAACCTATCTGTTTCAGAAAATGTTAATATGATGTACAGAAAGGTCATCTCTCTGAATTTGATTATCCATGAGTAACAGTTCAAATCGTGTTTACTACCGATGCTCCTCCACTTAAACTTGAAATAATTTTTTCACTTTTACTTTCAACATGTCTTTTCAATATTGGCAGCAATATTACGGTAGCAGCTACTGACCAATGACAAATAATATAAAGCTTACCACCACAACCAAAGCAGCTTCTGTTGCAGCACTGAGCCTGACAGTCTCTGTAGAGAAATGAAAAATATCACATTATATTAAGTCCCCTAAATATAGTGTTCTCTATTTTATATTTTCTTTCGAACAGAGTATATAGCTATATCATGGATCCTTTTTAATGTTCATTCAATGAAGTGATAGCAAGTCATTGTAATGTAATCTACACTCTGCAAACTCTCTAGTAGTTGCTTTAGCTTTAATGCTTTGTTTACTGGTAGGTATTAATGCAAACTAGCTATAATAAGAAATGGTGTTACACGTATCTTATATTCATTATCATGTTTTAATCACAAATTCAGTATTTATACTCCTCTCTTGAACTAATCTAAGATAGTACACTATATACTAGCATTAAGGATAACTCCTTCGGCTTCTATATACCTCTTTTGGCCTAGTGTGAGACGACAAAATGAACCTCACCATATAGCTAATTGCTGGGAAGTACTAATAAATAGCTACCAACCAAAAGTGCGCTGAATTCATTGAAGAGATTCGTCGATTAGCTACACATAGGGAATTAACTTAATTCAGTGGGACCACCATGAATGATGCACTTCATGATTGACTACAGATTGAACTTTGCAGCAAAAACATCCAGAAGGGACTCCTTGAGACAGAGATGACACCCATCTTTTGAGATGTTTACAAGATGGCTAGATCCATGCAATGTGCAAACACCCTCTAAATGGTGAAAGTATACATGCGCTCCTCATAAGCGCTGCTATTGCTGAAACAAATCTGTTCACATGTAGAGAGAACTGGTTAGAGACCATCACCATTTAAAAACATTTATACCTTGCTTATATTGATTGGTAAATATAATTTAAATGGTTATGAGTCATATATTTTCTAAATGGATGGAATCTGTTCCCTTTTAATCATTCCAATATCGATTTTAGGTTTTTTCCTTTTTCCCCTTCTATTCTATTCTTTTACTATAATCTATATACTAATATGCCTTGTCCATCTGTCATTAGATTTGTGCACATCAAATTTATTCATTCATTATGACACTATGGGAATCCTGGAAAACCTTTTGTCACAATTACAAGCATGCAGCCACAAATACGGAATCCTGAAAAACTACAGAATGGCCACTCCTTGAGTCTGCACAAAGTACTGACAACAACTATATCAGAAGCAGGAGAGCAGCAGAGGAAAGATGGAGAAAGAGAAGGGATGCAGCAAGTGAGACTGCACGAGTAACTGGAAGAAAAGTTGACTGGCAAAGACAAAGGGAGTGTAGAGTTGAAACATACTGAGAAACTGAGGATCTATCCCAGAACAAATGACACTTCACAGAGCAGAAAGTTCATCAAGTAAAAGGGATAATCTGATACCAGTAGAATAAAGTATTGAGGGCAGCACTGCCAGAAGTGCAAGGGGAGGATAGAGCAGCGAACATTGATAGGGAAGAGAATTGAAGGCTTCACTGTAAGAGATTGTAAATGAATGAAGAAAAAGCAGCAAACACCAGTACTAAGAGCAGCATTCTCAGCATCAATGGGTCAGCCAAGCAATAATTCTCACCACAAACATTATTCTCATGAAGTATTTTCTGACTACTTTACCCTTTTCTGATATATTTGATGTTTATTATGTATTATAATTATGGTACTAAATAAATTCACAAACAACCAAAAATAGACCATAGCACAATGGTGGATTATTTATAAGAGTTTTCTTGAAAGAATTGTAATTTTGTTATGTTAACTGAGAATTTGTTGAGAATTGTGATCTGTCAAATCACAAACAAAACAAATAACTGATTCATGACAACACAACACACAAAAATTTATATATCTCGCAGAATTTTTTTGCTATTTCCTAGTGTTCTATAATAGACCTATTGTACACAAATTAAACAAGGTAAAACAAGATGAAAAAATTGATCATTGTGATTACATTGCGATAAAAAAAATTTTTTAAACCATTTTGACGTCTGCAGGATTTTTTTCCAGTTCTAATAGTGGCCAAAACTAATGCGTTGAGAGAAATAATTAAGCTTTTCTTTAGCCATCTGCCATTTTAAAAAGTGGATCAAGTTAGTATATGGAAGGCTGGAATACACATTATTATGTATGGGGGGGGGCTATACCATGGAACTAGCTAGCCTCAGAAAGACACACAATTTATATAAAAAAAGATCAATGACCTGACCCAACTAGCTACTGGTAGTGATCAACTATCAAGTCACTCTTGAAAGTAAAGAGAGACCTAATTTGTGTAGCTATCAAAGTTCATGTGGACACCATAACATTGTAATCTGCAAACTATCCTCTTCATCTAATGCCAGAAAATGAGCTGTTGTGCTGGACGCATTCTATACCATAACCAGCCATCCTAGCGGACCTCAGGAAACGCATACCTAAAATTACCCACATGTATCGAATCACATGTATCGAATACTATATCACTGCAGAATGTGGAAGATAATGTTGCATGGAACAACAAAACGCTTATGTAAATATTTAGTCACAGAACAAATCTGTCTGCACATAACCACATGTATCACAGAGAAGGCATGCATATTCCTTAATTGCTCTCTATTACTTCTACACTGCTTTTTGAAATCTGTAATATATTTGATGTTCATAGGTATGATGTGGTCTGCAATAGTATATTTTTTCATCTCTGTTTTGATGCATATTTTATGTTTTAAATATATAATTTTTCGTCTCGTATATTGTGTGTGTGTGTGTGTATAATATATACATCCATGTCCATGACACTTTGGTTTGCTTTGGTTTATATTTAGCATTAATCCAGCGACTATCGTATATCATATTATATGTTTAGAACCTTTTTTGATCCTTGTTGCCCTACTAATGCATGTGGGAACAACAAGGCACTTAGTAAAAGCTGGTTCTGGAACCCATAAACCAGACTTAGTGCAGGTCGAAAATGAAACAGGAGGCGAGAGATAATATCCAGGATCACACGAATAAGTTACCACCGAATTTTCTCTAGTGTTATCATATGAACTCAAGTAGCCATCAACAGGTGCACGAGGATCATCACATGTAGCTGTATGGAATAACATTGTAATTTAATAATATAAGTAGCT
Source organism: Cladorhizidae sp. MBARI D1340-BT2 (assembly GCA_028752905.1). Classification (NCBI taxonomy): domain Eukaryota; kingdom Metazoa; phylum Porifera; class Demospongiae; order Poecilosclerida; family Cladorhizidae; species Cladorhizidae sp. MBARI D1340-BT2. The sequence goes on from JAQNBH010000010.1 coordinate 9,441,641, forward strand.
ATACCACAATATTACCATGATGATGGAAGTAGTTACATCTACATAATTATTATAGTGAGAAAATTCCATGTTCTTTGGATCCAATTATATTACAAGAATTATTGAATGACTTAAAAATATAATATTATGATGAAGAGAGAATATTTAATTGACATTAAAATTTGTGTTGGACCATAACATAAAGTTTTCTGGTAAAGAAAAAATGCTCAAGATTTCATTTTTGTTAGAACAACAACTTTGCATGCATTCCAGTTAGCAATCAATACATAAACTAAAATCACCAACAGAAGTCAATATATTTGCAATCATACCAAATAATCCTGCTGGATTAGGACATGATCCAGAACATGAATCATATAACATTGAACTTGATTTTGCAATTCCTGAATAATCAATTTCCATTACACTGATATTTATCGGGATACATCTCACAGAAAATTGAAGCTGATACGAATATAATGACTGGCTCATATTAGATTGTGATGTAAGATGAACTGATGAATTAGTTGAAGTGGTGACATTTACACGGAAGTTGCGAACATTTAATGGAGATGCCACCCAAGAGATGAAAAAATTATATCCATCTTGTCTGTATGTCAAATTTCTTCCAGCTGGTAAACCTAAATTTCAAGGAGAGAAGATAATATCAATGACGATTATTGAACCCATAAACTAATACCTTCTTTCAAAAATTCTCACCTCTCTGAAATTAGCTTAAATTATTTACATAAAAGTAAATTATAACATATCAAGAAAACATTGAATTCTCCAAATTCCTGCCCATGATTATTTTTGTTTCTCAATTAAGATTTCAAAAATACACATTGTAAAGATTATCAGGCATGGAAAGATCATCAACTTTATCGAGCTAATCAAACATCAGCCAATTATAAATATTGTCCTCATGGAATCTGTAGCTGATGGAGTTTGTTATATTATTATATGTTACCATAAAAAATGAGATATATTAGGACGACGACAGATATTTTCAACCAGAGGGTAAAAGATGCTTATGTACTATGTATGCACAATAACTGTTGTTAAGTTAGTAGTTGAGTATCGTACGCAACTAGTTTTTCAAGGAGACTGTAGCAGACACTAAACCAGAAGGCTTACTCTAATAATGAAATGTTCATAAACAACAAAGAGATATGTTAATGGTTTACTTCTCCATTTTTATCAGTTAAAACAGTTGCTTTTAAACCAATGGTGAATGAAATTGCACAAAATTTAAAGCGCTGAAATGAACTAACTGTGGCATAACTATAATGTACTATATAGCGCTAGCTATTGATTGATCTTATTAATAGTAATGATGTCATTTCCTGTTCTATATATATGAGGCAGGAACCACGTGAAAGAATATATAACTTACCTGTAACTGAATCTTAAGTTCTAGCACGCTAGTCCACTGAACAGCCTAGAGAGTAACACCACATGGTGGCAGCGGTGTTTCTAACCTAGCCATGGCCCGACACAACCTCGCACCGCCTGACTCGTTCAACTTTAGGAACCCAGATGACTGGCCTAGATGGAAGCGCCGCTTTGAGCAGTATCGTATTGCCTCAGGACTATCTGAAGACAGCCCAGATAAGCAAGTCAACACACTGCTTTACTGCCTGGGAGAACAAGCAGAGGCTGTTCTCACATCCACGAATGCCAGTACAGAGGACAGGAAGGTGTATGACACAGTCATCACGAAGCTTGATGGATTCTCCAAAGTCAGGAAGAACGTCATCTTTGAGCGGGCACGCTTCAACAGAAGGAACCAGCAGCAGGGTGAGAGTGCTGAACAATATATAATGGTATTGTATGATTTAGCTGAGAATTGTGAGTATGGAGCATTACATTCTGAATTGATAAGAGATAGACTGGTAGTCGGTATTAGAGATACCACACTGTCTGAACAGCTCCAGACAAATGCCGAACTCACCCTTGATAAAGCCAAAAAAATCATACGCCAACGTGAAGCTGTCCATCAGCAACAGTGTCTGCTCAAAGGAGCAGAGCCACAGAGCATCGAGGCTCTACAATATGGCAGCTACGAGCCACAGAGCATCGAGGCTCTACAACATGGCAGCTACAGAAGCAATTGGAGACAGGGAGGTAGCCAGCAACAAAGAGGCAAAAACAAATTAAGAGGACCACCCTTTACCGGAAATAAGTGCACATGTTGTGGTAGAGGGGCACATCCACGGGACAAGTGCCCTGCCAAGGATGCAGAGTGTCACCGCTGCAGAAAGAAAGGTCACTATGGAAATATGTGCTTTTCCAAGACCACTGCAGATTCAGTCGAAGCAGCGGCCGAGTCAATGGACATTGCATTCTTAGACAACTTGACACCTACAAAACCTGATACCGCATGGTTTGCACATATTCAGTTAAATAGCAAGCAGACACCTTTTAAGCTGGACACAGGTGCTGAGGTTACAGCTATCAGTGGTGCCACATACCAACACCTTGGCAAGCCCAAGCTATCTCACCCTGATAAGCTTTTGTATGGCCCTTCCAGACAGCCCCTAAAGGTGATCGGCAAGTTCAAAGGAACATTTAAACACAAAGGTAGACAGTCACATCAACAGGTGTATGTAGTCACAGGACTTAAGACTAACCTGTTAGGTCTGCCAGCCATTACTGCACTGAACCTCGCAGCTCGTATCGATACTACTGCACATGAGGAGATCGACAAAGACATACGGAAGCAGTTCCCAAGGGTTTTTAAAGGGCTGGGAAACCTTGGTGAAGAGTTTGTCATTAAGCTCAAGCCAGAGGCTAAACCCCATGCACTCTGTACTCCCCGCCATGTACCACTACCTCTCCGACCACAAGTGGAAGAAGAACTCCAACGAATGGAAGCCCTGGGAGTAATCTCAAAAGTGGATGAACCTACCCAATGGTGTGCAGGGATGGTTGTGGTACCCAAAAAGAATGGCAAAGTCCGCATCTGCGTTGACCTCAAACCCCTTAACGAGAATGTGCTCCGTGAAGTCCACCCGATGCCTAAAGTCGATGAGACACTTGCCCAGCTGACTGGAGCAAAAGTCTTTTCCAAACTGGATGCCAACAGCGGGTTTTGGCAGATTCCGCTTTCAGAGTCATCCCGTCCACTCACAACATTCATCACCCCAATTGGTCGTTACTACTTCCATAAACTACCGTTTGGAATTTCTAGTGCTCCTGAGCACTTCCAAAAGAGGATGTCTGCAATTCTCAATGGCCTAGAAGGAGTTGTGTGTCAAATGGACGATGTATTAGTGTTTGGCAGAGACCAGACAGAACATGACACAAGGCTCACAGCCGCACTCAAACGCATCGAGTCTGCTGGTGCTACTTTAACCGATTAAACGCCGTAAGCGCCATATGGCGCGAGACCTTACATCCTTCGCCACACAAAAATTTATAAAATGAACCGTTACGAGCTAACAGCCCCGGTTGGGTTCTGCACATGCCTAGTAGACTAGAGAACGTCACAAAAATGATTATTTCCGGTTGATGCATCGTGCAACAAAAATCCTGCGGTTGAACGCCATTTTTGTTGGTCGAGCTTTTTTTTAAAACTGCTCAAAGATGTTCTCCTGTGAGGACGTTATTTCTCAACTTTTAGCAGACGATTCTGGCGATACTGGGTCAGATTCATTTGGGGAAGAAGGTGAAGACATCTATGCATACCGAGGAAACACTCTGGATCCAGTTGCTCTAAGAGAAGAGGCGCGCTTGGATGGACTTCTCGATTGTAAGTTTCTTCTAACCTTAGCGCTTCATAGCCTTTGTTTACCATAGTCAACTGAGAGTGTACTATTGCCAAATACTAGCTTATTCTGTTGGTATTCCAAATTCAGACAGGATAGTTATAGAAAAAAGTTATAGCTAAGAGTGTAGGTTGGAGTTGTTGAGTTGTTGATTTTCATTTGAATTTGAATTTTCAAATGTTGACCACAAACTTGATATATATATATCTTGTTTTTCCCACCCTCCCCACTACTTTTCCTACAGCATCAGATGATGAGAGTGGAGATGAGGCATCTATGACTCCTTTTGTTACATTGGAGGATGAGGAAGCCTTGCCTGAAGTCTCTACAGGGCGTGGGAACACGACTGGTGCTGGAGTTGTGCGAGGGAGAGGCGGGCGAGGGAGTACTGGCCAAGGGGGAAGCAGCTCAAGTGGTAGTGGAGTCGTAAGTGTTGCTAGTGGTCCTCCAAAAGGTACTGGTAGTAGGCGGGCCAGAGGTTATAGGCGTGTGCGAGCATCTGGCACTGGTTCTGTCCGAGCATCTGGCACTGGTTCTAGGCTAACTGAGGTCACAGGTAAAATAAAGGAGCCAACTCCTTTGAAATTGGACTATACAGCAACAGCTGGTCCAACTTCTTCATTGCTTGGTGCATCAAGTACATTTTTAGATGCATTTTACCTTTTTTTTTACTCTTGAAGTGTGGGAACTCCTAGTAGCAGAGACGAACAGTTACGTTTCTAGGATGGCTAGTCTCTCCAGGCCATGGGTAGATACTAATATAGAGGAAATGAAAGCTTTTGTAGGAATGTTGATAATAATGGGAGTTTCCACACTTCCATACTTAGAATTGTACTGGTCCACTAATCACTCGGATTTGTCTGGATCTTTGGTTCGTAAAGTAATGCCTAGGACTCGGTTTTTGGAGCTAATGCGTTATGTACATGTAAATTCTATTGATGGTTTGTTGGTTACAAATTTGATAGAAGCTTGTTTATTGAATTCATTTATTTTGTTTTCTTCTGTCCGAGCTCCAATATCAGTAAGGAAGGGTAATTATCTAGAAGCTAGGATTGTTCTAGCTAAATCTTTGATTGGTTCTTTCTCTTCTCGGCAGCGTGCAGGTCAACGTTGTAGTCAGGCAAATAGTCAGCTAGATCGCCTCAATTTAAAACTAGGTCATTTCCCACAGTGCTGTGCAAAGAAGCGCTGTGTAGTTTGCATTAGTAAAGGTTACAGGCATGAGGCAAGGTCCCAGTGTTGTTTTTGTAAGGTTCCTTTGTGTGGTGGATCAACAGGCCGTGACTGTTTTCGTAATACCATACCTTGGTGGACTATCAGTAATGTTTATGCACCCCCTGCTCCTTTCTGTGCTTCTCTCTTGTTCCCTGCTCCTTCGTCTACTTCTCTCTTGTTCCCTGCTCCTTCGTCTACTTCTCTTGTTCCCTGCTCCTTCGTCTACTTCGCTCTTGTTCCCTGCTCCTTCGTCTACTTCTCTCGTTCCCTGTCCCTTCGTCTACTTCTCTCGTCTCTCCAGTATTCAAGTGTTATTCTTATCCTGGTATCTCATGTTTGTGTAGAATAAAAACATGGTGAAATATCATGCCGGAGACCAAGCAAGCTATACCCAAGACTAAGCAAGTTCTACTCTACCCGTGACAGCAAGACCAGAGCTCTACCCAAGACACTCCCTTACATAATTGTGTTTTATATTATGGTTTTATTCTAGTATGTGTTAGCATTTTCACTCTCTTATTATGTGTTAGCATTTTGATGGGGAAAACAACCCACTGGCTTTGCAGCTGGTAGAGGGTTTGTAAATAGATGCTCCATCTTGTGTTGGCATTATAATGTGTGTATAATAGTGTGAAAATATGAAAATATTCACCCCCAAGAAGATGACAAGGTTTTATAATGCTGGTTAGTTCTGCCCAGTTGGTAAGGAAGGCTCGATTTTTTTACAGGAAGTAGAGCTATCATGTGGCTGAATATGACCCAAGTTTCATGGGTGGAGTCCCTGCAGAACGGAAGATATAAAAATAATAAGTAAAATACCTCGTTAATTCATGAATAATTTGCCCGCGGGTACTAGGAATACGGCGTGCAATCGGTTAAACCCCGATAAGTGCGAATTTTCACGAAAGACACTGAAGTTCCTAGGACACATCCTAGATGAAGATGGTATTCGAGCAGATCCTGAGAAGACTACCGCAATCCGAGAGATGAAACCCCCTACAAATATCTCAGAGATACGGAGGTTTATGGGGATGGTTAACCAGCTAGGGAAATTTTCCAAAAACCTTGCTACTCTGACACAACCCTTACGCGAGCTGTTGAACAAGAAACAAGCTTGGATTTGGGGCCCAAGTCAAGAACAAGCCTTCACAGAAGTGAAAGAGGAGTTATCCAAGACAACTACCCTTGCCCTGTTTGATGTCCAAAAGGAGTCAAAGATCTCGGCAGATGCTTCAGCCTACGGATTGGGAGCAGTTCTCTTACAAAGGACTGATTCAGATTGGAAGCCAGTCGCTTATGCTTCTCGATCTTTATCTGAGACGGAACGCAGGTATGCACAGATAGAGAAGGAGGCACTTGCCATTACATGGGCCTGCGAGAAATTCTCTATGTATGTGCTTGGCAAACGATTTTCAATCGAAACTGACCACAAACCTCTCGTACCACTTCTTGGATTGAAACACTTCTCCGCTTCAGACTACGTCTCACACGGTTTGATTACTCGATCGAACACGTTCCAGGGAAGCACTTATACACTGCAGATACCTTGTCACGAGCACCACTCCCTTCCTATGAAGACTCAACCTTGGGAGAGCTAGCTGAAATAGCCATGGAAGCATGTATTACCCACCTGCCAGCTGGACAGAATCGACTCAATGAGTATCAAGAAGCTCAAGCCTCAGATCCCCTATGCTCACTGGTGATCAAGTACTGCTGTACAAGTTGGCCTGTTAAGGGAAAAGTAGACGAGGCACTCGCTCCCTACTGGGAAGCCCAAGGAGCTCTTACCCTACATAGGAACCTTCTTCTACATGGGACTAGAATTGTCGTACCTGCATCAATGCAGCGAGAGACATTAGCCAAACTTCATGAGGGACATCAGGGAATTGAGAGATGTAGACAAAGAGCCAGAATTTCAGTATGGTGGCCTGGACTGTCCAACCAAATTGGAAAGTTGGTGAAAAACTGTACACATTGTACGAAAGAGAGCACACCTCGAAAGGAGCCTCTGATGCCAACTGCTCTTCCTGACTACCCCTGGCAAAAGATAGGGACTGACCTGTTTTCACTCGATGGAACCACTTATATGATTGTGGTTGATTACTTCTCCAGATATCCAGAAGTGATAAAACTGATGTCTACAACATCATCAGGAGTCATATCTGTCCTCAAGTCTCTCTTCTCAAGATATGGCATTCCAGAAGAAGTGATAAGTGACAATGGGCCGCAATATGCATCTCAAGAATTCTGTGAGTTTGCAAAGAAGTACAGTTTCAAGCATACTACTAGCAGCCCTCATTTTCCTCAAAGCAATGGACATGCTGAAAGAGCCGTCCAGACCGCAAAGAAGCTGTTGAAGGGATCAACTGATCCCTACATGTCACTGCTGTCCTACCGGTCAACACCTCTACCCTGGTGTGGATTATCTCCAGCCGAGCTACTGATGGGAAGGCAACTTCGATCAAATATTCCCCAGACAACCGAGACTCTCATACCACAGTGGCCATACCTGAATGACTTCCGACTGGCAAACAGCAAGCTCAAACAGAAACAGAGAATGGACTATGATGCTCGTCATGGTACCCGACCACTTGCTGACATCCCTGAGGACACCAGAGTCTGGGTGACAACCTCCAACACCCGATCACCAGGACGTGTAATCACTCGTGCAGAGACCCCGAGGTCCTACCTGGTGGAGACACCAACTGGAGATGTTCGACGCAATCGAGTTCACCTGACAGTGAGACCGGACCCACAGTCATCTGGAGTCATGGATGCAACACCATCTCGTAAACGAAGCCCAATAATGACTAGATCTCGCACGGGCACATGCATCAATCCTCCCCAAAGACTTTGACTGTCATCCTGGGAAAGGGAGATGTGGCATAACTATAATGTACTATATAGCGCTAGCTATTGATTGATCTTATTAATAGTAATGATGTCATTTCCTGTTCTATAAATATGAGGCAGGAACCACGTGAAAGAATATATAACTTACCTGTAACTGAATCTTAAGTTCTAGCACGCTAGTCCACTGAACAGCCTAGAGAGTAACACCACACTAACTATTAAAAGAAAACATATGCTTCACATGATCTATGTGCTACAAAGCAAAAGCACAGGAACATGTCATACAGGCAAAAATGGGTGTGCTTGGTGTGCAGCACATAGTTTTAGGTTGCGATTTAGCAACCAGATAGCTTTAGACGTACATCCAGATTGGAAGTGGGAGGGGGGGAGGAAGGGTTAGGTGATTACAAGTTTCATGACTAGGTAACTTTATATGTAGGATTATGTACATCGAATTAAATAGAAGCTGATGGTAAGGGGGCCTGATTTCTGATGAATGCTTCCCACAAACCCTAGAATAGCAATGGTCACAACCTGTAGTGATGTTCTTTTTCTCTCCTGTAAAGTCCAGTTAATCATCTTCTCCTCTCCTTCAGAGTATATATTCAAGGAAAGGAAGATATCCATCCTTCCTCAACTCCTTGGTGAACTTGGTGAGTGACTGATGTTGTTCAGATAGGCAATGGGCTGTTTCTTCTAATTTTCTCTGCAGAATGTATGATCAACATATCTCTTCCATAGAATAAGTTATGTTGGTGATGAGACTCCAAGGTAAGATCTTCAGTTCTAGGATTCCATTTAGAAATTGGCCGAGTTGGGGGATCCCACAGCAGCTTCCTTGTTTTGTAGAAGGTATTAGGTATGTTCTGATTGTATAAGTATAACAAGGAGAAGAAAGTTAGAAAAATTGAGGGAACAGCTGACTAATGAGGAGGCCACTTGGGATGATGATGTCTTGGATTACAAGAGAGGAAATATTTCAGGGATGGTACTAATGGAATCCTTTAAGCCAATCCAAAACCGAGTGAATTTTTTGGTTGGAAGTCTTTTAAACTAGTAAATGATACACTTCATCAAGCCCTGTGGCAATATCTGAATTCAGTCCTTATTTCACGAAGCAACCCTTCATCTATAAGTGTTATCAATGAGCAAAACAGAGTGATATGCTCTCTCATGTTGTTACTGTATTTACATATAGGCCCATCTGGTAGCTGAGGTGGTGGTGTACTTGTCCATCCTGACTATATACCTAGGGTTTTTTCCTATCCGACTCTCTCCACTCCAACAGCCACTCTACTAAGGGTTTTCATTCATGTCTACCCTTTTGGCTTAGTTCAATCTTGGGATGACTTTGGATTGGATAATTTGAGAGGATCAATTTGGTATAAACGTTTACCGGACAGGAGAGACAGTGTGTGATCTTCCACAATAAGGAAGACATCCAGATATCCACATACCCCATCCTGGAACAAGTAGGAAAACTCGGGAGAATATTTAATTGAAAATCTAGGCCATTAGGTTAAAAGAAGGCATGCAGAATGGTTTCATATCTCAAGTCTGCACTTCACCAAATATCCATCTTATATCTATTCTTCCAGAACAGTGGATTACTCTTGGTTTGTAGATCAACAATCCCCTCAGGATCAGAATAGTACAAGTTGAACACTATCAAATGCACCTAGATAACCTATCTAGAACAAGTCATATGTTTTGCTATAAATGTATACAGTTGTTGTTGCTAACATGACCCCACAACTCTTCCAACAAAGTTGACAAAACCAACCATCACTTCTGCTGCAATGTAGAAGTTTACCTCCATGAAAAAGTAAGATTTTACCCATGCACACCACACCATATGACTAAACTTGACCGCACAAATCAAGTACACCAACATTATTAGTGTACATGATTTTGAGTAGTAAGGCTTGGTGTAAGTGGTTATTAGGATGATTAATTCTCGTATTATGACAAGTCAATCTATATATTTCCTAGTCTTTGACACATACTGAATAAAGATGAAAAATGTATCTTCGTATGTGAGTGACATTAAGTACGCATGATTTCAGTCAATAAGATAGCACTTTTTTATTCATGCGATTTTTTTGAGAAAGTTCTTCAGGCAATTACACATAGCAAGAAAATAAGGTCTGTGTGACTCATTAAATTCCCTAAAGCTACGGGAATACTATGAACATACAATCTCATAGGAGAGCAGGTTTCCTCATCCATACACTGGAGAGTTTACAGTTGAGCTAGTTTACTACTGCTTCAACCGAGTAAGATTATGTTTTTAACCTACATCTTTGGTTAGATTGTAGTATCTAATCTATGAAGTGCTAACATTGTAATTATCAAGTAAATGGAGCTACTTAATTTAAGCCTGCAACAAAAATAGTAGAATCTCCAAATATTTTTTCTCGCCCTTTTGTTTTATCATTATGAAAGTAGGGAAGAGCAGCAAACAACACAACTTTATGGATTCCTGGGAGACCAACCATTAGAGTTGATAAGCTAATGGGGAGAGGTAGTCGACATAAGTGTTTAGCCAGTAACCAGTTTAGCCTAAGTTTCAGCTACAGCCAAGATATGGTACTTATTTCTAGTTGTACTCTTAGGCTTTTGTCCAGACTGTGGACTTGACTAGCTGACATGACTAGAATATGCTGTTCTTATTCAGGAAGCTGGAGTAAACAGGCACTGCTCATCAAACATTGCACTTCAAGGATATTTAAGAGAGCACTCTATAGAGTTGCTAAGTTTGTTTCTTTTGCAGCTGGGTTATGGCACCTATGTACTTCAGTTTTTAACTGCTGCCACCTGGCATAGGAACTAAGAACATAACTTACATGTAGCCTACATTGTCACTGATTAGTAATACTCGGTCATTATTACTTATTAATGAGCATGTCAGGAATCCATGCTGCTTTTCTTGTAGACTTTATTAATCATGGATTCATGATACTCGTTCTGTAAGTGTTAAATATAAAGTGAGGAACTGAAGAAATTTTAGTTACCACCGATATATTGCCCCATGCCTTTGCTTAACTCCCAATGTTTAAACATTCCCTAGTGATGTGCTATGCAGCTTACTACATAGATTATCGATGCAGATATGATCAGCCTTGCATTGAGAACAAGGAGTCCCTGTCTGATAGGGGCGTTGTCTGGGAATATTACCTCTGTAATAGCAATAGTAGATAGCAGCACAATAACAACAAAGAAATGACAAGAAAGGAATAGGGCAAACATTTTTGAGGGTAACATATTGTGCCATGTGTATGCAAGACTACTCATACTTCACTACATAGTGAAAAGTACTATACACAATGCGGATTCTAGGTAATCCCCACAATGGGGCATGCAGTAGAAAGGCATTTTTCTGGTGGCAGACGCATCAACTTCTGGTTGAGGCCACATTTACCATGGACAGCCCTGAAGGCCCATGAGATTGACAGTATCTCGATAAGAACCTAATGCACATCACAACACCTCCTCGAAATGGATTCCGGATGGGTGGTGGAGCTATTATGAGTGGATTTCCCCCCCGATACAAGCCATTTCACAGTGGTTAAAACATTTTTTGGCCTTTTTCCCTTCGAATCAAGACGTGGTGGTCAAATTCTGTTGACTGTCTTAGATGGGCTATAATCAGCTCTGTTTCCTGTAGCCTGTAGAAAGGTTCCATACTGACCCCCCATTACCTGCAGAATACTGTACTTGACTTTACAAGGACCAAAGCAACTACATCCATCTCACAGATTGAGAAAATTGAGATGCAACAAAATCACTGGTTATGTATGAAACAATAAAGTCTCATCAAGAACCCAAGTCCAAGGAGAAATAACTTGCTCTGATTGAGAAGGCAGGATAATTTTACTACACTTGCATCAGGCACCTAACCTTCTTGCTCTATGACTAGAGGAAATACAGAGAACAGAAGTCCTTTTGTTAAAAATTGCACTGGTAATCCTGAGAAGACCTGCAGAAAGCTAAAAGACTCAGTGTAGGTCCAGCAGCTTTGAGGGTGAACTTGTCAGAGGAGGGTGAACAATCTTGTGGAATAAGATTAAAATGCCAGAGCTCAACTCCAACAAAGACTACAAACCACAGCAAGCTTATTGGGATGCAACAGATTGCCATGTCTACAACACACCATTGAATAGATGCTCAGTTCACAATCATTGTCGTATCACCAGTATGTACAGAAGGACTTAATGACTTACATCTGTAGCTGAGCTCTAAAATGATGTAGTCTTCCACAGTCTTTGTGGCTCTCTAATGTAATGATTAGGAGTTTTGCATTTTTTTCTGTTTAACTTTCTAGGTCATCCATCTGGACCACTTCTGAAGAAAAAGTGAGGCTAGAAAGAAAAGTCGATCGATTAGGTCTACAGTAGACTGCAGAATTTAGGCCTTGAATTCCAATGTCACCATCCAGTAGACATGCCTAAAATCTTGAGCAGGACCCGGCATCCTAGCTAAAGCATAATGTCCTGCTAACCAACTAGGTCTAACCAATATGATGGATCCAGATGGTTCAGGATTTACAGCAGCACAATATTATCCAATCAACACCATATCTCACCATCACTTCTCCCACCACACTATCTCACCAATACCAAAGAATCTCAAGACATAAATTTGTAGCAAAACTCTTAAAAATCCAGAGGAACATATGACTATGTATACAGCAGTGGTAGGACGAGTCATTGTAATAGAAATAGATCATTATGCTGGTTGTATACACTAACTACAGAATACTTGTTATGCTTCAGCATTTACATAGGGATTCCCGAGTTGGGATTCTTTGAGTAAAAACCAAGAAAGGCCTGAAAGTTGGTGGAAGCCAGGCTCATTGACCTCTTGTAAACCAAAGCCTAAATTTCAATCTTATTTTTCTACTCCTTAGATATACTCCATGGGAAGTTGATTACGACATGTTTAGTATTGTTGGTATTTGGGAATGTCTCGGTGTAAGTTAATACTTTGGGCTATGAACCTGCTGGCTCCTAAAGTCCTGTGGTACTTTGTGTTAAAAATAATTAAACTCGAAAATCTCCCTCAGACACATCTCCCTAAGCTACTGAAGTCTCAGCTCGGTGTTTCAGTTCTCTGCTACCATGAATTACAACATGGACTTCCTGGGGATGAGTCGATTCCTCTGCTTTGAAGTCATCTCCAGTTGCATGAACATCATCTAACCTCCACAAGAGCAATAAATAAGAAACAAAATTTTTTTTGCACCTTCCAAATAGACATGTCATGCAAATGAGGTGGAATTGGAAGATGTTTTTTAACTAGAATTTGTGTGTGATCCCACAAGAGATTTCAGGATAGCTGCTCTTCTTTCACACCAGTCAGTACAGAGAGGGCATTGGCTCCTTCGTTATCAAACTCTTGGATACAACTATCTCTTGCTCCCTGTCCATCTTTGGTTCCTTTGAACTGTTAGTTATAACTAGTATTATTTCTGGAAACACACAGAAGGCCACATCAGAAAATGTCGGAAGAAGATGTCTCTAAAGACAAATGTTTCTAATCGCCAAAATCTTAGTAATTCTGATCCAGTCACCTGCACCTACCTTACAAGACTCATGATGGCTACAACATGCTCCTTCTCCTTTTTCAAGGTCCAGCTCTTTCTGTGAGAGAAACAAGGTTGGGTTCATTGGCATCCTTCTAGCCACACCACTCATAGAAAAGATGCTCGGATTTAGTCAGGCAGAGAAGCCTTGTTCTTCCTGGGAGATGTTTTGTAAGGTGAACGGATTGTTCTTGACACAAAACTGCTGAACAACTCACTACTGAACAAAGACATCAAGGAACTGTATAGCACCTCAAGGGCTTACAATAATATATGTTCTCCAAACACACTGCCAGCTCCAAGAATGCGAGTCATATATTCTAATCTACAGGACTAATGGATGAAAGTGGCATGCATTAGGTTTCTCTTAGTGCAGCTGACCCAACTTCTGAGTACTTTGACAGATTTAACTTCCCACTACTTCATGTAAAAAATGGTTTAGGAAGACAATCTGTACCAGCAACAAAATCCTGGACTAACACTTTTTGTGTGTGCCTGGTACTGTCTTCTCCTCCTCCATGATATGATGTGCAGCCACATGGCCACAGATATTGTGTTCATTTGGAGCCCACTCCACACAGCGAGTATATCACACGACAGCTTTTCCATACCTGTACTTTCACTTTCCATACAACATGGTACTGCCCAGTACAGATACACTATAGACTTCACATAGCCACAGGATGAGAATTGTTGATGACAATAGGCCAATAATAACCTCTTATCTGTTGGAAATAATGAGGGGTAATGTTAAAGGTGTTATCCTTTAGTTAGAAAGAGACACATACAAGACAGGTGCAAATGCACATAAATTTGACAGAGCATGTAGGTATGTGGAAGATCCTTGAAAAGGTGGCTGCAAAGAAGTAGAGGTCCTCCTTCTTGTCAGGTGATTCATATCTAAAATTCTGGGTGAATGCATGGCCCGATGCCACTAATATGTAGTGGATGCTGCATTGGCAGGTTCTATGTAACGCAGAAAGAAACAGCCTGGAGAATGTCCATTTAACATTCTTAGAGATTGCCATGACAATTCCACAGATTCATCACTTCGAGTTGAATGAGAACATCGAAACTTGTTGATGCATATGCTATATGCATGGTGCTCTTTGATTTGGAACATATCCATAACATGTCAGAAAGTCTTACTCTCAATGAGGGCTACTTTGTAATGCTCATGCCAAAAGTTTTTCAAGCAAAGGAAATGTTTCACATTTTACTCTTCTACATCATCAGCAAGGGGGATGCTACATTTTATGGATTTCAGGCTGGCAAATTCTGCTATGATGTTTCATTGCCTTCATCCTTTACATTCTAGTACTCACTTGTTGGCTTTACTGTAGAGTGGATGATCATTTGTGTAATTTCGTTTCTCATCCATAAGCCACAGATCATTGGTGCAGATGACCTGTGGCCATTCTCTCTACTTTAATTGAGTTTGGTTTAGTATCGATCATACATCACTTGTTTTGAGAGTTCCAGGATGCTCATCCATACATGGAGGGAAATTTAGCAGCACTATAGTCTTACACATGTGTGGCAACAAGGTCTCATCATCAAAGGTAGTGTTTCTAGTGAAGATTGTATTAATTTTGCAAAAAGCCAATGCACCTTCTTGCATACACCTTTTACATGGAAACCACCTTTGCAAGTTACCCATGAATTTTTTTAACAAGTTGTTACTTATTGGAACAAGTCCTGTTGAACTTGGTCTTGACTAGTTTTTAGAGCTATTTATGTATTCTGGTGGATGTACGATATACCATAGTCCTTTGATCGACTTGCAGGGCTAAGTTAATCTTTTGTATGGATACCCCTATCTATAGTGCAAAATATTCAAGTTCTTGCACAAATATTTCACATCTGGACTGTGCTTATCAGATCCTACTCTCAATTGACTTTCCTCATTCTGATATAGTGTGTAGTTTTGTTTTATTTCTTGCAACTTGTTAACTCACTCTCAGTCCACTTAGAGCAAGCAGTAACTCAGATGGAGCAGTGAATATCTTTCCAGTGTTTCCTATAGGATCTCATCCTCCCTCTCTTTCTGGGTTATATATAGATAGGTTGTTCATATCAATATGAGTGGTGGGTTTGTTGGGTTTGTGTCCTGTGTCTTTTGAATTGTTGACCCACACAAATCATTTAGTAGGCATGTAGGTGCCACCATGCATGCCCCTTCTCCATGAACACATGTATATTTAACATTGTGAGTAGTTCAAGTTCCAT
This sequence comes from Cladorhizidae sp. MBARI D1340-BT2, assembly GCA_028752905.1. NCBI lineage: Eukaryota > Metazoa > Porifera > Demospongiae > Poecilosclerida > Cladorhizidae > Cladorhizidae sp. MBARI D1340-BT2. The sequence goes on from JAQNBH010000010.1 coordinate 9,457,271, forward strand.
TCCAGTGTATTTCAACATTGCATCCTATACCAATTTGTGGCTCTCTACATCCAGTGTCTAGAATGATGTTGTGGAAGCCCTCCTGTGCAGAGGTAAAAGACATTGTAATCACACACATTCCTACATCCAAATACATGCCAGACATCTACACAGGTTGACAGTCCTTCTTGCTGATTCTCACATCTTTGGGACTGCTGTGGGAAGGCCACCTGGAGTGGCAGCACCTGTTCATGGAACTGCTTCTATCTGTCCACGTATTTGTAAGGTTAGACACCATTGTACAGTAGGTGTAGGTAGATCCATGAGTTATGATTTCCATTTTCTCTGGTTTAATGCCAACCATCAGCCCACCCAGAGAGGTGGAGGGGAAATGGAAACTGCCAATAAATCACAGTTGCTGGAGAGAGAAGGAGATATAGTTCTTCAAGTTGATGGATATGCTGGAGATGCTCCCATCAATTTGGAGATGGCTAGTAACAAGGGTTGGTATCATACGCATTGTGGAAACCACATGAAAGAATGTGCTCTTGGAGACAAAAGGAGGAGGTTGCATTTGGGCCATGCCACGGTACTTCCCTGTGATGTGGCAATGGTCCTGATGAGAGATGTGCCACAGATATGGCTACTCTGTGGTTTTGCAAGTCCTTGACGGTCATTTAGATTTGCTAGGGATTACGTATCATTTTCAAGATCTTCTTTTCCTCAACATTCAAGAAATGCTTAGCAGTGGTTTTGTGTAGCATGGAAAGCTCTGCTTTCCCATGGCAACAAACAACCATGTGGGAATACCTTCAGATCTTTTGGTGTATTTCCTGCTGGATACAGCTCTTGGGCAGATGTAGGGCATGTCCCTTGATCTTCCAAATCAAGATTTAGTCAGGCTTAGGCATCCCAATGGCCACTGCAAGATTTTTCATATGATTCTCAGAAATGTGTTTCTCTGTGAGGTCTTTCCTAAAGAACACATGGAGTTAGCTTTTGCAGAAGTGCTGCAGTCTCTGTAGACACTCTGGTTAGATTGGAGCCAGTCTAGATATCAAACCCACATGTAATAGAGTCTCTCGTCCTTCGAGATGTGTAAGATATTAATCCTCTGGCCTCTTTAGGATAGGTGAGCTTATGAAACATAATACAATCATCCCAGCTGTAGATGTTCAGTCCCAATCTGTTTTCCTGTCTACCTTGTATATCTTGGGGAAGGGATAGGGAGAGTGAGTCTAGGCCATCAGGAATTGAGTCTACCTTGTATATCTTGGGGAAGGGATAGGGAGAGTGAGTCTAGGCCATCAGGAATTGAGTGCTTGGAAGTGCGGTGTTTATACTGCCCATGGGCAACATGACACAATGCAGAATACAGGAATGAGTTTGATTTGGATGAGAAGCAAATTCTATTGTGCATCTTGGGTTGCTTACCAGTCAGGCAGGAAATAGGGAGAGGAGACCCTTCCATCAAAATACAAGAGGAATGGAGGCCAATTATGGGACTAGAGCTTCAGTACAGCCTCCATATCCTCGTTTTTCCTACTATATATACTCTCAATGAACACTCAGTTGACATAATGACATTAAAATCACCTTCTCAATAACAAACTTCAAATTGTATTCACTCGACGTTTCGACTAGATGCTCTAGCCTTCAGAGCATCTCGTCGAAATGTCGAGTGAATACAATTTGAAGTTGATTATTGTGAAGGTGATTTTAATAATATATATATATCATGTAAAATTCTAACTGGAATTAATTTCTCTAGTAGATATAAAAGAGGCATGTCTTACAGAGGTGGTGTCTAACGGATATGCTCACTAATAGCTTCATTTCATATACCCTAGAAATATACCCAATAGGAGTGAAATTGGGATGGCTTACTTTGATGGAGATGTCTTACAAATAGCACCGTATAGTATAGTCTTACTGGAGTTTCTCTAGGATAAATATGTCTCACAAATATCTCGGTGTACCCTAGGAATAATTTTTCTAACTGGACTGGAGGGAATGCCTTCCTCTGGTGTTAACTTAGAAATATGCATGCCGACAGGTTCCAATACAGAGAATTTTTTCCGCTTCCTAATAGGGATAAATGAACATGCTTCTAGTGTTGATAACTGATGCCTCATATACAATTTGTGTAAACTATATGAGAAATACCCCAAGGATGGAGTTGAGCCCTCTATCAACATAAAAAGAAAACTTCTTTTTCTGTTGGATTTCTCAAGGTATCAGAGAAGAATAATGCCACCAGCATAGCATCGGATTAATTTTGGAGTATTCTAATATATCTGGGACTGATAGAGAGCAGTGACATTTTTGTCACTCCTGGCTGTTGCCGAAAATGAAAAACTTTTGGGTGACTTGTCCAGTTCTACAACTAGTTTAACACATGAGATAAAAAAAAGAAAATGTATCCACTGGAACTGCACCCACGAGGGAAAGATATCTAGCTTACAACATGAATTTGACTAGTCCCTTTGAATAATCATGCATGCTAATTATTCAACCTCCCGTGTACTTTTTAATTCACCAGTGAAGACTTCTGAGTGTTAAAGCTTATATGTTTTATTTACTCTGGTCCATAGTGACAGATGAAGACAAAACTTTTGGGGTAGGGGAGTTCTTCGACAGAAGTACATAATGTAGATCCACACCCTACATCAGTAGTCTCAGCCCACACAAGCTGTATAACAAGAAATAGTTAAACTTACATAAATTGTAACTGTAAAATTATTTTGTAACTATTATATACAAGAGCAATGCAAAAGTAATGGATGTCACTATATAGGACACCATTAATGATATGAGATGGTTTAGTGACAAATAAGTTCTAATAAGAACAAGCTTAATTAGATCTAATACTGTAGATACACTCCTTAGTTTTCTGGACTCTTAGTTTGGTGCTAATATTTAATGCATACTTTTCTAAAATCTTGGTTTAATTCCAATATTTAATTCATAACTTTTGAAATTCCTGGTTTGGTGCGAATGTTTCATTTTTCAGGTATATAGTCACAAACTACTATCTTGCTCAAAATATTATTCCATGTCTCATTCTCAGATGCTGAAGCCAAGAATTAAACTGTTGTTAGCATGTTATACAATAAGCTACAAAATAAGCAAAGTAGAGAAAGGTGCACTGAGCTGTAGTCAGGTAAATGTTAAATTTTTGAGAATTATTATTCAACCTCATGATTTGCTACTGTCAGGAAACAATGAGATAGTGGTTTGGGTTCATGCAGTTAGCAACATCATGCTCTGATGATGCTATCTTATTTACAAAGTAATTGACTTTTAAACACACACAAACATGCACACACAGACACACAAATACACATAGCATGCACACACAACACACAAATAAACACACACATGTGTCTGCTATGAATGACTTTGGTGTTCAATATTATTTATAGCTACATAGCTGCACATATCTCTCTGTCAACTAGCACCACTAAAATAAATGCTCTGCCGGTTGAGTAGTTTGCTATTATTTAATCATTAGACCTCTTAACATTGTTCTTGTCAAGTCCCATTCGACATTATATATGCCTACAGTCTCTCATAATCATATGCTATAGATATGACAATGTAAACATCATCCAATCTTTCAAGTCTCTTATAATCATATGCTATAGATATGACAATGTAAACATCATCCAACCTTTCAAGTCTCTTATAATCATAAGCTATAGATATGACAATGTAAACATCATCCAACCTTTCAAGTCTCTCATAATCATATGCTATTGATATGACAATGTAAAGACCTCCCCCCTGTATTGGATTGATGAAAACTTTGGCTTCTCTGTAGTAGAAACAAGTAATGATGAAAAAGAAGCCATTATTTCATGAACGAAGAAATACACCAGCCAGAAGCATTGGGAATTAGCAAAGCTCTAAGTTCCAAGTCAACTGTATCTGCTGTGTATCTACTCGACTATGTCTTGCCTCAAGTAGCAAAACTCAGCAAGACTCTTCAATCTGAAAAGCTTGATTTGACAGTCATATCTTCCCTTGTGGAAGCAACTCTGTACTCACTGGATGATGTTTTGAGTCCTGCCGCCAACTGGGTGCTTGAGCTACAGGACATGAAGGAGAGTCTGGAGGAAGCTATGGGTGTTAACATCACCACCTCTGACATTAAAATTTTCCAAAATAGTGTTGGATTTTTTTTTGTTTCAACTCTAAAGGGCAACATCTCAAGTCGTTTCTGTTCACAAGACATAGTGTCAGCATTCAGCATATTTGATCCTAAGAAAACTCCTAGTGTGGACACATCCGAGTGTACAGTATCAACAGTATGGCGAAGGTTCTGTAACGGTGCTGCTTGATCAGTATGGAGGGAGAAAGACTGCTGTGTCTCTTGAAGGTGAAGAATATGAGAAGATGGGACTGGTGTCTAGTGAAGTCAAAGATGATTGGAAGATGTTAAAGCACTATCTAGCCAAAAAACCACAGGAAGACATGGCATCTCAATTACATGAGCTTGTAACCAATGAAACACTCATCAGCATGTTTCCAAACTTGAACACTTTGGCAAGCATATGCCTTACAATTCCGACTGTAACTGCTTCGGTTGAGTGAAGTTTCTCCCAGATGAAGATGATAAAGACTCGCTTTAGAAGCTGTCTTGGTGAGAAAAGTCTGTCCCACATGATGAAGATAGGTATAGAGTCGCCCGAGAAGCTATCTGACAGTGACTTAGAAAATATTGTATATATATGGTACAGAACAAGTACAAGGATAATTGTATAGACCTGTGTATGATGTGTATCGATCATTTATTGATTATAACCATTCATACATAGGATTGAGTCATCCGTTCAATCAATAACAGTAACCATACATAAGGCTTGAACAAATCTGCCAGTTCCAAGGGGGGGCGAGAGTGAGCCTAGGGGGGGCGAATGCACTCCCCCGCCCCCCTGAAAGAAACCCTGATAGGGAGTGGTACTACACTATGCTTTCATCCAATATAGGGAGTGGTGCTACACTATGCTTTCATCCAATATAGGGAGTTGTGCCACACTATGCTTTCATCCAATTTAGGGAGTGGGTCCACACTATGCTTTCATCCAATATAGGGTGTGGTGCCACACTATGCTTTCATCCAATATAAGGAGTGGTGCCACACTATGCTTTCATCCAATTATAGGGAGTGGTGCTACACTATGCTGTCATCCAATATAGCCACACTATGCTTTCATCCAATATAGGGAGTGGTGCTACACTATGCTTACATCCAATATAGGGAGTTGTGCCACACTATGCTTTCATCCAATATAGGGAGTGGTGCCACACTATGCTTTCATCCAATATGGGGAGTGGTGCCACACTATGCTTTCTTCCAATATGGGGAGTGGTGCCACACTATGCTTTCATTCAATATATGGAGTGGTTCCACATTATCCTTTCATCCAATACTGGAGATATGAAGTTGAAGGTATCAAAGGGTGTGCACTTTCCCATATGTGCAGTGTTCAATCATTGCATTTCTCTTCCTACAGTCAATGTTGGGCCTTCTGAGAGAAATAAGATGGTCTCACTTCAGGCATCTGCTCGAATCTGTCGTTGGTTACTGTTGTTATCGATCTATGAATACAAACTCAAGTTTTGAAATGCAACAGCTAATGGGAATGCTGCTATCAGTTGATTATCTGATAATACCTGCCACTGTTGAGATATGTACATTCAGAATTAGTAATACTGACCGAACATTTAGCGACTTCACCTGAAACCATGGATCACGCTTGTTTGTGCTCGAGGAAAGCTCCAATTTTATCACACAACACACCTTCACTTCATGTTGGTCTCAAATGTTTCTGAATCACCAGTGATTGTGGTAGATGCCTGCCTACACCAAATATTATACCTGTTGATATTATACCCATCCAAATGAAAATATCCACCAAGAATGAGGAAATTACCAGTTAGGTTGGAACCTGAATGGACATCGCATGTATTTATCATTGCAAGGCAAAAAGGGTGTAGAGTACTTAATCTTTTACTATACAGTGGTTAAATAGTTGTTTGTGGTTAAATACTAGTTAATCATTTTTATTGCTGAGAATGTTTGTCACCAGAACTTCCATTGACTTGTTACAGAACTGTTATTGTCGATCTTATGTTAGTGTGTTGACAAGTAAAAGAAGGTACTTGAACTTATAAGTAACCAAGTAAAAGATACGACAATGTTCCAATGTGGCAATGGATGTTCCAATGTGGCAATGGACTCTTCCTTTGCACTCTGACTTGGATTTTTTATTTCTGCAGTAGACAAATTAACAATTCCGACAGTAATTTTGAATGCTATTAAATGAATGCAATACTGCACCAATTTGGTACGTTGATGCATCGCATAGATCTGTCTGTGTCAAAATGTACAAGACGGACGATGTAATCCAGAGGTGTCAATCTAATGTCCAAGGTATGCGACTGAAGGAGCCATGAACTGTAATCTTTTCTTCTAAACACAAAGTCAAGATGCTTTCCTTTACCAAAGTTTCCAAAGTCCTCTGAATTTCCAGAGACTGTGGTTGAATCTCTGCCAATAAAAAAATGTTAAACCTGTTTATACCCCATCCATCTGTCCATCAAGAATCAGATCACCCAATACGTTTAAACCTGAATGGAACTAACTAGATAATGTATGTATTTATCCATTTTAATGCAGGACAAGGGCTTGAAACCGTGGTTTACGATTTCAATACCATATCTTTGCACATATTCATCATGGTCCTTATTTATATACCAAAATGAAGCCAGTGCCGTATGCTTTGTGATGGTAGTTTTGTTTTGCCATAATTATATATTTATCTTTTGGAACTGCAAGTTGGAATGTGAAGTACAATCACTCTCCAAACTCGTTCATAATAACTTAGGATCATCAAGTCTTCAATGGCTATAACAGCTGTGATTGATAGAGCTGTACAAACACCCTATATAGAGTATTTTTTTTAAAGTGGACTTATATTCATGTGAAGGGGGTCTAAATACAAACACTAAAAAAACTGTGGTTACGACTTTGGAGCTGTATAGATTCTGCACGCTTTACTTTACTTTATGAACTTGATATATAGCTCAAATGATAGATCTCTCTCTTTTAGTATTAAAAAGTTTGCATAGGTATAACTATGCTAAAATTACATGTGGCCAAAGTGGAAGTCCTAAAAATCTGCGTGCTTGAAGGTTCCTGATTGAAAAGTGCTAGCCGATTGAAATTATTATCTGTGGCTAAAGAAAGCCCTACCCTATAAAACGAGTGTATTTATTACGTGCTAAACCACGATGAATGAGATAAGTGGGGGGGGGGGAGGGGTAGGGGGTGTTGAAAAAACAGAACTATTTTGTGTGCACCATGCCACACTTTCCTAATTCATTAAGTTTTAGCACCTAAATCAACACATAGTTTTTATATGTGCAGGGCTTCCTTTAGCCACAGGTAACCACAATTAAAACCAGTTAAGGCACACACGTTTTGAGCTACTCGAACTTTCGCTGCACGTAACTTTAGCAGAGTTATACTTATGTAATTTTTAACCAAAAGCGAACACACAGAAATTTGACAAATTCATACAGTGAAGTATGCAAAATCTATGGAGTTCCAAAGTCCTAACCACAAGCACTTTTTTCCAGACTTTACCTGCTTTGGTCCTCGCTAATGAAAAGGAATGTAGAATACTTGATGTTGTACATTATCATGTGGTTAAATAGTTGATTATGGCTAAATACTAGTTATTCATTTTTTGGCAGAGATTGCTCACTTCTAATGGACACTTGTCACTAGATGACTTGTTACAGAACAATTTTTTTATTTGTCTGATGCATGATAGCTAGTAAAAAGCTATCTTGAACTTATAAGTTGTCAAGTAGAAAAGATATATACAATAAATGCAAATGCTTTTATGCATTTAATAACTAGCAGCAAGAAGTTTACTTAAAACCATGAACACATTCCTATCCATAGGAGAGTAAATTGATTTTGGGGGATATTTATTTTTATATATATATCTGGGTGCCAAAAAACCCTCAAATATTAAAAAGTGTAACCTGGGTCCAATTATGCTTGAAATAGAGAACCTGGAAACTCACTTAAATTGTACTATTAAACATGAGGAAGTTACCTGTGTGTAAAAGAGACAACCATCAGGACTATTACAGTTGTTTTTTTCAAACTCATACTCAATGTGTTCCATATACCAAGTCTTATCAATTATCTGTGAGTAGTTTGTCATTGAAGAAATAGTAGCACTCCATGTTTCTCCCACTGTATTGAAGCTTGAAACCATTGAGTTTCTTTCTTCATTACTAGCCATTCGGCATTTTTCTGATTGTAACTGAGCAGCTGCAGCCAACTCTGTATTCCATACCTTCAATCACAAACATATGGAAAATAAATAAATAATATTAACTACTTTGAGATCATAACTCAATGCAGAGGGTAAAAATTGTTTCACGCTAAAAAGTAGAATGGCAATAAATTTTGAATGATTTGTAAAAGAAAAAGATGGCAAAACGTGCAATAGATCCATATCTAGTTGCCTTTCAGCAATAGTCAAAGATACACATTTCAAAATTGATAACACATGTGTGTGCAATATAATTCTCAAGCCTAACATCAAATGATGCAGTAAAGTTCAAGCAGGTTTCTTTCATTAAGTACACACAATCTGTTATGACAACACCATGGAAGCCAATTGTTGACAGGAGTAACCTTCAGCTAAATGACTAGGTCAATTATTGGATGGCCTTCAGTTCAACAAAAACATAGAATACTATGTTTGATTAGTAACTGTCAAGTTCTTGAAGTGCTGCTTTCCTTTCAATCAGCATTGGCCTATGTCACTGGGTACAAATGGTAGCAAAGAGATGGAAATGTCTGGACTGTATGGTGATTGGAAGGAGGCTGGGGTGTTTATTGATTGATTGATGATCTGGGTGGTCCAAATCAATAGTACGCATGCAGTCTATTCAAGAAAATATGATATATAGCTCATGCCCACTATTCTCAATACCATGCATCAAGTACAATTCTATTCTGGTACCAAGGGTCATATCACAACTATCACCACTGTCAAATGCTTTACCACCAACTATGACACATAACCATTTGTGGCATTGGCTAACACACACTTTTTTCTTTCCTTTCCTTTATTAAACTAAACTGACCCTTGAATTTGATCATGGCTTCATCAAGAGAAACTTGTGATGAAGTTGGTATTCCTCTCTAAATTTATGGAAAGGAATGTCCAAGAGAGCGGACCTCGATGAGGTGATCATAGCCAGGTTGACCACATGCTGTATCATTAGCTCTACTAGTAAGGTGAATAAATTTTGGAATCTCACGAGAGGCATCACACCTTCCCTGAAGTGGTTATATGTACATCGCGTACATGGCGAAAAAGATCTTCAAGATGCCCATGTTGATGAGTAGACCAGGATAGGTCTTCATCTTCTGTAAAGTATCTAAAAAATAGTTTGTATACTGCAAAGAGGAGCTAGTAGCTGGAGATATAGGGACTTGGTATCATCGAGTATGTGTAGTGCATTGCAAACTACTTCTATATTTATTGTCTAACTACAATCTACTGGATCTAAGTGATATTACCTACATGGGTGCACTAAAGAAGTAGGTATTGGGAAGCAGGAAATACCAGCAGACAGAAGAACCAGGAGCAGAAGTACAAGCTGAATAGGTATCACCAGAAGTACCAGTAGAAACATCCAAATGAAGAGTAGATGACACAGATGAAATCTTTGCCTAGCATCGCCAGATGATATCTGACCCTTTTTTGTCAGGCTGTTTAGACTATATTTATGATTATGGCAAGTAACTGCCCATGAAGGAGTTATGCCACATGAGAATGCAAGAGAATTAGCAATAGAGGATTCAGTGAAAGTGAGGGTAATGGAGATGCTATACAGTAGGAGTCCATATATCCAATCATGTTGGAACGAGAGGATGTTCAGAATTAAAAAAATATATGGATAACTGAACTTCAATGTGGAAGGTCTTCATCTTATCTTCACTCCTCATAAAACCACAGACAGTTCACTTTCCAACAATGCACTTTACTACTACTCTAGCTAAACTTCTCTCATTCCTCACAATATCACAGATCTTGAGCTTACATCGATAATAATCATAGGTATAATAATGGTATATATTATTTGTCCACATGCACAAAGGAATTTCCCCTGCAAGAAGAAAAAAGGGCACTAAATTAACCAGCATTTCTGTGGGCAGCACTTCTTTTAATGTTCGGTTCACAGGTGTGTTTGGATAAGGGGCATTCAGATAACTTGCTTTCAGGGTCCATCTAGACTATATCATCTAAAGACAAGCTAACCAATAACACACCAAGGCATACTTTGCCTGTCATGATGTTGGAGACCCGAGATAGCATCACTTTAGTCCCATATGAGTTAATCGATGCTGCTGGAAAAATTTTCCTGCACCTACTCCTGTAGTGAGATAGATAGAGTAGATGCTTCTCGTTGAAAAGAGGATGATCAAGTTTAGACAGGAAAAACAAGCTAAAATGCCCTTTTCATAACATACTCTAGAAACTGCACAACCAACTTAACTCAACTAGCCTTCCTCATCACTGGAATAGTCTGCCACACTCATAACTTCGCCTCCAGTTAAAATGCTTTCACCAGCAGGCAAGTCTGGTGCCACCTCTCTGCCCATCAAAAAATATGGCCTCATGATCTATTCTCTCTTCATATATACTAGTTTCATCCTCTGACAACAAAGACTTCATAAAAAATGTGACAAAATCTTTGTACAAATGGTTTGGAAGATATTTTAGATTTGCACTGTCGGCTTTCAAATAATTTTTGTCTTAGTTTCCAGAATTCTAACGCTGGTTAATTTGGAAGTCATGTAGAGCAAGAATTAAGTATTTTTATATTATGAAACACAATGAAATCTTTTTAAAGATTTTTTTAATTTATTAACCTGGACGTATATATCTGCTTACATCAGTAAATGGCTTAAAGTACACAGGCAATGGAGAATTTATCTGTGAAACAACAGTTCATAGAAGACAGGTCAAAGGATTGGAAATGTCTGGAAGCAATACTTTCATGGGCAGCAAGAAGTACAACAAAGGTAAAAAAGATGGTTACACCATTAATTTTTTCTCAATATTTTCTGAAGTACCAAATTTGCCTTAACAGTGATACGACAAATGTGAAGAATCAATGTTGCTTTCAACCATAGCAGTGATGTAATGTGGATGTTCAACAAAGAAATTCAATTATAAGAGGTGGGCATATTATCCAGATTTGTAGTCGACATCCAGTTCACTAAATAACTGACATTCATAAATACCCAAGATTAATTTTTTATAGCAGTAACTTATTGACACATAATATAATGATATTAACTTCATAAATATATGCCTACATATATTCATGAAATTATAAATATCTTGCACTCGAATGATTTAATAGTAGAATTCACTTACCAGATTGTGCATGTTGCTAGCACGTGGGTCCACATTACGCCTCAGTGCATTCATTTTGTTCGAAATCACTACAATATCATTATTTTCGAGTGCTGCTAGAGCTATAATACACACATGAATGGTAAGGTTAATTTAACAATAAGAATTATCAAACTTTCAACAAACTCTTATTTGACAATATAAAACAATTTTCTTGACAATCAACTTTAATTATTTCTTTGACATTTCGGTTAGATCCTCTAGTCATCATCAGGGTGAGCAATATACACTAGATATCAGCAATGGCAGCAATCAAGAATGGAAAGGGGGGAAAATAACAAATGAAATTAACAAAGAATAAAATATTAGCACATTTTTACGAAAAATACGAAAAAGCAAAAATATCTGTTAATAAACTACAATTAATTAACATAAATTAATTAACTAAATAATAAAATAAATACTAGATAAATATAACCAATCAATCAACAATCAATCAATCAACCAATTAATCAATAAACAAACAAACAAGCAAGAAAGCAAGCTTGCATGCATGCGTATGTGCATGCATGCATAATTAAATACATACATAATTACATACATATATACATAAATACATAAAATACATATATACATACATAAATAAATATATAAATAAATAAATAAATAGATAGATAGAGAGATAGATAAATAAACAAACAAATAAACAAACAAATAAATAAATAAACAAATAAATAAATAAATAAATTAATTAATAAAAATGAACAAAGGAATGAATGAATGAATAAATAAATAAAATAAATAAATAAATGCATGAATTAATAATAATAATAAATTAAAATATATATATATATATATAAAATAATAATAAATATATAATTGCAGCTTATATTCCTAATACTCGGTCCTTGTGACTATATCAATGATCATTATCAGGAAGCTTTCATACTTGATTAATTGTGTCATATTTTGATATGGCAAGCCAATCCACATATTTTATAGTTTTTAAATCAACGTGAAAACTCACCCTGTATGGTTAAATAAACACATTTCTGTTATAATTTAGCTTACTACATAGGTTATTCCTGCAGATCTTATCAGCTCTGCACTCGGAACAAGGAGTTCCTGTCTGATAGGGACTTTCTCCAGGAATATTACCTCTATAATAGCAATAGCAGATAACAGTATAACAGCAACAAACAAATCACATGAAACAAATATGTAAACCATTGGGTTTATTTTGATTTATGCATGACTAACAATACTTCACTGCATGTGAAGAGTAGTATACATATTGGGGATTCTGGGCAACCAGTAGTGAGACCACTCCATACACAGTGCGGTATAAGTTTAGTGTTTGACGTACGCATGTTACCCAGAGGTAGAGTGGGTGCCAACAGCCTCGCCATCAAGGTGATTTCCTAATGGCTAATGAGACAAGAATCACACAGTAGGTTAGTGCTCAAAGCAACCTTGAGTACCTTATACTATATGAAATACACTTATGAATGAAAACAAATTAGCTGGCATGAGGAAGAACTCAACACAAACATAGAACTGACCAAGATGTAGCATGAACAGGGGCTCTGAGGCACTAGATACTTATCAGAATGAATTCTGAGAAGAGTTTGAGGAACAGAGAACAGAGCAATGAAGCTCAGGATGAGAGGAAGCATGTGGAGATGGATTTAGGGGATTACCGAGTGTGAGGGGAATAGCCATGTCATGGAGGCTATCTGCTCACCAGCCTCTGGAATATGGTACTACTACAGTTACTCGGGTCCTCAACAAAACTATTTAGTCAGCACCAACTAAACCCCCAAGTGGCTGGCGGGTTACCTTTTATAGGTTTTCCCACCAACCCTTATAAGGTAACATTTTAATGAGTCTCTGCCTAGACCACGACCAATGGGTGGCCAGTACATATATGTGTGCATCTACAAGTCTCTAGGTATAAATATCTGTTACACTCTAATTTAGCTAGTCATATGTTAATGAGTCTCTCTCTGGTTGTCAGGAATCAGCTTCCCTAGCAACAGGCTCAATCGCTGACACCTCCTTCCTCTTCTCCTGCAGTGTTGTATCCTGACATCAGCATTGCCATGGTTTGTTCAAAGTCGGTGGTGTATTGTATAGTTGAACAGTTGTAGTGCCAATGACCAATGGGTGAGGCGGCTGTTTGTGTCCAGCATGCGGTCCAGAGAGATCGGACATCTGTGGTCTGTCTGAATGGTGAAGGGCACTCCGCTGATATATACACCAAATTGTCTTACTCCATCCACCACCACCAGGCATTCCTTTTGCACAGTGGCGTACCATATCTCCCATATCTCCCTTGGCAGCAGCTTCCGGGAGTAGTAGGCGACTGGGTGTTCCTCTCCGGCTTTGTCAACCTGGCTCATGGCCCCAATCCAGACATCTGAAGAGTCCATTTGCTACCTACTGAAATCGGGTCCTCTCGGTACTTGGTGAGAGGATATCTGGCATTTGAGTTCTTCGAATGCCCTCTGGTGTAAACCTGTCTATGACACTTTGTCGGGACTGTCCTTCTTCATCAAATCTGTCAGTATACTGTAATGGTGGAGAAGGCCAGCAATAGTACCCTGCCAGCCTTAAGAATGAACAAACATCCTGCATGTGGCATGGGGTATGGAAGTGCTGGATTGCGCTGACCTTGGATTTTTGGGGTCTGACCCCACCCAGTTCCACTATGTGGCAGAGGTAGGCACATTGACATTGCCCGAGCTGACATTTGGCCAATTTGACCATCAGTCTGGCTTTCCGTGGAGTTGTTAGGAGAGTTCAAAGGTGTTGCAGGTGAAGGGTCTACAGTATGTATCACTAAACATGACCAGGTCATCTTTTTTCTGCTTGAGCTCCCGAGCTTCCTGTTCCCTCTTGTAATGTCTGTCATCATATTCTTGGCAGCATTGTTCATCCTCTCTCCTCACTTCGCTCTCTAGTTTTCGGATGGCTAGTTCATGTTCCCTCAGTTTCATCTCTGACTCTCTTGCTCACCTCATTTCCTGCCGGTCCCTTTAGTATCTGTCATCCACTGCCCGGGTGACGTGGTCCTGTATGGAGAGGGCAGAGGTTTTGCTGTCTGCGCCACTGAGTTCCAGCTCTTGAGGTGTCAACTTTAAGCATTGTTTGCAACCTCCTCCCACTTCTGTTCTATTTCTGTCTCAGAGCCAGTGGGGTACACTGATTAAGACTCTCTGGGCTTCCATCTGTTACTCAGTTCGCACGAAATCTTCTTGATTGGTGATTATTACTGTGAGGATTCAGCGTCATTGCTGACACAATTTGGGTCTGTCATAATTGTTTGGTACAGAAGATAGCTGGTTGGATGGCGTAGGTAGAGCTCAAAATTGCCACCAAATGTGCTGTATCATGGAGGCTATGTGCTCACCGGTCTTTGGAATATGGTCTTGTTACAGTCACTCTGGTCCTCAACAAAAACCATCATTTATCTCACCGCCACCTAACCCCCGAAGTGGCTGGTAGGTTATCTTTTATAGGTTGTCCTACCAGCCCTTATAAGGTAACACTGTAATGAGTCTCTGCCTAGACCATGACCAATGGGTGGCCAGTATATACATGTGTGGATCTACAAGTCTCTAAGGTATCAATATCTATTGCACACTAATTAGCTAGCCATATATTAATGAGTCTCTCTCTGGTTGTCCAGGATAGGTTTCCCTGGCAACAGGCTCAATCCTTGACACCGAGTTGTCTTTGTTATAACCTCTGTTTTTTAACTGAAGTATAACAGTGCTTCACTAGCACCTGTCACTACGCAGCTTTTGGGAAACCCATTGCTAATAATGATCATGAATAGCCTGCTTCATGCCCAGGCTGACATACTCTCAGCACAAGCACAGACAGTGGCTGTTCAAGGTCTTCCTTCCCTGATCTGGGGGAAAAAATAGAAATGAGGATAGATCAGGTAAAGGCACACTTGGAATGCACTATCCTCCAGATCTTCCTGAAGATGTGAGAAAGTAGCAGGAAAGTGCACAAGAAAGCTGTAAGAATCGAAGAAAAGATTCAAGCCAGTAGATATATGAATGGCATAGGCAGCAAGGAGTTTACTAACCCAGTAATTTGATGCAGGTAGAAGACAGTCGTGAAGCCCCATGTGATTGATGGTCCCCAGATAAGACTACCACATCTCCAAGAGCTCACACAGTGACATATGGAATCAGGATGGATGGTTAGAGAATGCATCTATTCTGGCTGTACAATGTTCAGTGCCAGAGGTGGATCATACATTCCATTGCCTTCTGCCCTTAGGATCAAGAATGTAGTAGTCAACATGAAAAACATCTTTGATACTGTCCTAGATGGGTTCCACAATTCGCTCTGTTTCTTAGGCCCATAGAAAGAAGTGTAACCTCCTAAGAAGGGACTGAACTTCATAGAGATCACAACTACACGAATTTCATAGAACAAGCAAGTTAATAGTCAGAACGATCTGGCCATTAGACAATGGGGTCACAACAACAGGCATCAAGAACCCCAGTCTCAGAATAAATAACTTGCTTTCAAATTCATTACTTAATTATTTTTCTGTGTCAAACAACAAACTTGCTTGAGAGAGCAGAAGCCTTTCTGTGACAAGTGCCTTCATGGCTACTCCTGAGAAGACTAGCTGGAAAGCAACAATGTGGAGTGTACATCTTCCTCCTAAGGAGATAACGGCTAGCTACATCATTTATGCTACTTTGAGGCCTTCAAAAACAAGACTGAAGGGCCAAGACTTGACTCCAACCAGCAACATGCAGAGAACACAGCAACACTAAGTCTGTATAGGTTTGGCTACATTGTGGTGAGACATGATGGTAACAGTGTATTTTACATTATATAGACAGGCCAAGATGCTGCATGGAGGTTCTTAGAGGCACTTCAGGAGGAACAAAGTAAATCAAAGCAATTGTAGCTAGCCTAAAGCCAGTGTCTATGACCTCAGAGAACTGACAATCCTACAGACTGCAGCAAATCCCCCAAAAAGATTCTGTTCACAACCAATGGTACACCACAGGTATACATAAAGGGGCAAACCATAATTAGTGCAACTTAAAACAGCACTCTAAAATAAAGACTACACTCACAACTTTTTTGGCAAAACATTATAGAGATTGGGAATTCTGAGCCATCTTTATCCTGTCTCACCTCCCATACCACCTTTCTTCCCTTAGGCCACTTTAAGAAATGGGAAGCTGGAAAGAAATGTGAGTCCATCAGGTCCATACTGGAATGTGGAATTGGTTCCTTTATGTTCCTGTGCAATCATAGAATCCCATAGCCACAGTGTCTTCAGAAACTATGAGCCCAATTTTACCATGGTTATCACAGATGGTAGGAGTTAGAATAAATCGTGTCCAGATCCTGCTGTTCCACTGCTCTCTCATCTCAAAGTGCAGTTTGAATGGAAACACTGGTAAAGTAATCTACACCTTTGTCCCAGACAGGATCCACAGATACCTCTTGGCAGAAAAATCTGATGGTACAAGTCCCAGTGACATGCACAAGCAAGAAACTGGATAGATATCACCAAACAAAACTCCAAAAGGCAAGTGAATAGTTGTTGCAAATTCACCAGATGAAAGTGAGCATTTTACTGATGTATATATGATGTATATATGCATAGAGAGGCTAAGATGATACAAAGATTGTAGGAAGCAGCATCCTCATTAATTTGTTCAAGTTCATCAAAAGCCCAAGATAGCCATCAGAAACTGTTTCCATAATGTCAATATTTTCTGCACTTCTACAGAGAAATGCTTTCTGTACAATGTTTGCACTATAGAACATAGAGATCTATTATTGGTTCAGAGTTCCTGCAATTATACTACAGATAAGTGGAATGATGCAGCATTTGTAAGAGAAGTATTTTTTTAGATTAATCATCCTTTCCAAGGCAAGGTAAGTTAGTTTGTTGAATTTGTTGGAAGGTGTTTTGCATGGTGATAGTTAGGGATGCCTAGTACAGTACCAAGGGATATTGGGAAGGCAAATGAGCGATGCATAAACTTTCAATAACCACTGCCAATGGCACTACTTTTTTGAAAAGCTAGCATTATTACATATCTATTTCACCATCCAAATACGATAACATGACCAATGGTTAGAAGCAAAACTCTAAATAAGGTTCACAAGGTGTTTTCGCGCCATCACAAGCTGAAGAGATGAACTTACAACTAACATATGCTGATATTGCTTCACATTGTAAGTGATAGAACCTCTATTTGGATAAAGCTCCAAAACATAGATCCCTCTCATAGCTATCCATCCTGTGATAGGATTAGTGGAAAAACTTGTATAAAAATGTGGTAACCAGATTTCCTGAAAGACGTGGGAGTACCAAAAGATCTGAACATTGTGAAATAGAGCAATTGTACTATAGCCGATTAGCTGTTTGGTCACCACAGAGCTACATCACAATTATGAATAGGCAGAGAGGCTTCCAGCAGATGCTAAATGGTAAAAAGACAAAGCTGATGAGTAGAAAGCCAAAAGAGGCAATCGCAGGTACAATGCGCAATGGCTTCTATCCAAGTCAACTTCTTGAAAGAGCAATGCCTTGCTCTGCTACCTCTATGTTTTAAAGTTGTAAGGCAGAGAATCACAGAGAGCCTCAGATCATATTTTGTCACTTTCTGTGCACACTATAAATAGGCCAGCTGGTTCAACAGGAGAACCCTTGGTTTACTACCTCACACCAATGTTAGATTATATAAGATGCAGGAAAACCTTCATGTACAAAAAGGCCAGGTTGTACCATCCAATACAGATACACCATAAACCATGTATATTTAACTACAGGATGGCAAAACTTGATGACTGTATGCCTTCATGAATTGGAAATAATCAGGGCTAATACTGCTGATACAATCATTGTGCTAGACAGAGCTGGATGTACATTTACCAGAGCAGTTGTAGTTATAGACAGATCTTTGATATGGTGGCTGCGAGCCGAGGGAAGTAGAGAACTCTTCCTAATCTTAGATTTACATCTAAAATTCTTGGAAGTAAGCCTGGTCTTATGCCACTATTAGGTGCTAGAGTGGGCAAGGAACCAGCATAGTGAATGTGCTTGTTACAGTACATAGAGATGTTCATGCTTATAGATTCACTGCCTTGAGCAAATTAGGCCAGAGAAATCTTGTTGATGATGCACATGTAATATACTTGGTCCTATTTGTTTCGAATGACTACATAGGAAAGTCTTCTCTTGAAGTTGGAATCTTTGTAACACTTGTACCATATATTTTTCCATTCAAAGCATTTCTTTACACAAACTTGGTAAAGTCTTTTACATCTACGACAAGAAGGAGCCATATATTTTCGGTTGCAAGCTGGGCCCTGTCCTTTAGCTTCCATAACACTCAATTGTTAGCACTGCAGATAATCATCGAGAAAGTCATTGTATCTACGTCAGTTCTTGGGGCATATTTTCCTGTGGTCGTGACTAAGGTAGATGTTTGACAAAAGCTCCCTATACTCTAGAAATTCTTTTCTCAAATAGGATAGAAGGGCCTTTCTGAAGATGGCGGTAATATATGCTTACCAACTGCTCTGTACAACCATAAAAATTCTGTATCTAAAAGGAGTTAATGGGATTTGGTTTCGAAGGACCCACAATCAGATAAAGCTACACAAACCGTTAGGATTTTTTTCTGAATGGATATTATATGCCCTCTGTGGTAGAGACACTGGGACATGGTTGTTAATAGCTACCTATACCATATATATTCTGTTATCTAATAAAGATGAAGGGAAGCATTCCTGGTGATCTTACAAACTACTTATGTGTATTCTATATGAGAAATGCTGTAAGGATGAGGTGTGGAAATGCTGACACAACCAGTTTTTTTAAAAAATTGGGCTATCCTATGAGCTGTCTGGAATGAGGATGGACTGGGTGGATTCATCCCTCTGTTTGTTGGTGAGATATCAGGCCTGTAGCCAGAAAAATGAGTGGGGGGATTCTGTTGGTGAATATTGACCTTTTGGGTCTACAAGCGGCCCAAGGGGAAGTGTGATGTGCCTTGCATAAAGATCAGAAGCAAAGAATGCATTCAAAACATAATTATACAAATAAATGAATAAAATAAAATATTCATTTAGGAAATGACTATCTAATAAGAGATTCAAGATCCATTCTCCTTGGGTGTAAATATCCAAATATTTCAACAACTTTAACAGATTAATTGTTGTGTCATAATGTACATGTAAGAGTGCAGAGATGTCAGGCCTTCTTGGTTCATAGATGCTCTTAGGTAATTGTTGAGACGTTTAAGTGTACTGCCACCTCTTTCACATTCACAAGATGTTACTGGCAAAGTGCATGCGATTTGCAAGAGAACATAAATGTTTGGGAAAAATGTTGCATCACAATCCTTCAAGGCACTAGGTGGTGTGAATTCCCTTTTGTGAATGGGTACATTTGCATATCTTGAATTGCAGTGAGTGAGTTCACTTTCTATTAGTTCTGGTGATGGCAAATCCTGGTGATAAGTTTCATCAACTGTGCTGATATCAAATGGTCTTGTGGTAATCAGAGATGGTACAAGTACCAGAAGAGATGAAGTTGCTGACAATGATGTGAACCTCTCATTTAATTAAGCTAGTGCAGATATGGTCAAGCAATGGAAAAGCAAGATTACTCTTGAAGTAATCAAATACTGATTCTGCTGGTGCAATACTACGCTGCTGCTGTCTGCTTGCTACCCTTGGGGTGGTGCTCACCTTATCAGCCATCAAGACCACCTGATCATATATTTTCTGAAAGTTTTATTCCACTTTGGCACGCTCTTCTTTGTACAATTGCTTGATACCATTATGTGCTGAGCTTGAATGATATCTAGGTGTTCTGCTCTGTATTGAACAGTTATGCCTGGCAGGTGGGAAAGGTACTGCTAAACCATTAAGAAAATTACAATGAAATCAAATTTGGTGATACTAGCTAGGCTTGACTACTATTAGCTGTGTCCCAATCACTGTAAAGGCCACCATGTTCATCAACATGTTTACCATGGCTTATAACTTCTAGGGCATCAATAATAGAAATGACTGATAAAAATGTTGATATGGACTATCACGCTCACCCCAGCGAGCACAAATCAATAAGAGCAATTTTTTAGGGCTATGTATTTCAGCATTGTTTTTCAAAAGTAAATCAAGAAGGCTGTTTCTTTTGGGACTTCACTGAAAAAAAATAGCAGCAATGCTTGAGCTTGTCAAGGACATTACGAACTTCTGGTAGAGAGCAAGACTTGCTCAACACCAAGTTAAGACAATGTCCAACGCAATGTATATAGGTAGCTAGAGGAGAATGCTCTCTGATGCATTTCTGCAGACCAATATTAGATGACGAGATGTTACTAGCTCCATCATACCCTTGCCCACGAATATGCTCCAATGGAATATCATATCATGTTCATTTAAAAACTGAAATATTTCCTTGAAATATTTCCTTAGCCAAATATTTCCCAGTAATTATTTCAGCTTTCAAAAAAGACAAGAACTCTTCCCGGATGTTGCAGTTGTCATCAACAAACCTTATGCAGAAGGCTAGTTGTTCCTTGTTGTGTGAAGTGACTTCATCAGCCATGATGTTTAACATTTTGCGTTTTTGATCTCTTTAACAATGTTATTAAGATTGCCCATGATTTCAATCAGTTCGGTTTTCTGTTTGTGGAGACATATAAATTACAGATTTCATTGCAGGAGAATCCAAATGATTGCGTAGCGATTACCTAACAGCTTCAGTAGACTTTAAAAAATTCCACAGTTACCAGGTGTATTAATGCTTTCATGATCACCACGCAGTGTAATACACTGCTTACCACAAAATAGTATACATTCTTCCACACACTTAACTATTTCCCCTTATATTGTGGGCTCTTATTTTGTCTATTAGACTCACAACACTGGTTTCTGGCTTTTCTACATTTCGAATGAAAGCATCAGCCAAACTCATAGCTTAATGATGAGAATGAGCAAGTTCATGTTGTTTGCACTTCAAAGTTTTCTTCTGCCAGGTACGAAATGGTTGATTGACCAAGTATCTCTTGTTTTTACAATTAGTACAAAATAAAAAACAAGCAATACAAAAAGCACATCACAAGCTTCACAGTAAACCAGGAGTACTCTTGCAGCCATTTCCCCTGAAAGAAACGATTAGATACTCCAAGAACTGTCACTGTGAAGACATGTGTGCTCAAGGGTCTTTTATGGAATTTCTTTTGTCAGTTTTGGTACAGCCCTTTCAATCTCACATGGAGATATAGAAATGCTGACAATACTGCCTATATCATTAATAATAAGCTTAATCGCAGATGCTTCACTCACTTCTTCAGTTAATGGAATGTTAACCTCAGAGTCATCAGATTCAGACTTGGCTGTTGCATTACCTTCAAGCTAAAGAAAGAATTGACCTCAACACCTGACTCAACTTCCAAAGGGTCATTTTGCAACATAGCATCATCCTAAAATTATGTCTATAACACGTTATGTAATTCCCTCTAAGGCTAGATCATTATTACCTGAGCAGGAGAATCTGAAGGTAACTGGTCTCTCTCTTTTCTTTTTAGGGGGGGGGGGGAATAAGTCAGAGCCTGGCAGCTCTAGTCTGCCTTTTAAAGTTATCTCTTTGTTTTCTGGGACATACCAGGCATACTTGATTCTTTTGCTCACCACATGAAATCATGCAGCTGTCTTCTTTAATACATTTTAACAAACCACAAATTAACAAACACAGATTCACTGTAGATGTAGTCCATGATATGGTTTACACCATTGTAGCTATGTGTAATTAGCTAGAAGCTTTGTGAAAGCACAGCTTATTAACATTTGAAAGGTTGGTCCCAATTGAAAAGGAGGAGTACCGAATTAAAAGGGTGGACTTCACAGCCAGTGGGGGGGTGGTTCCAGAGAACCCTGAGAACCCCCCTGGATATGTTTGACACCGTAAGGGATGCTGTAATATCTAGAAACTGAGGGGCTGGGTAATTTTTCATGGAACATCTTCGGGATCGCCTTATATAAACTTCGTCTGTGCCACATTTCATAACAGTGTGCCAAGAAAGCATTGGAAAGGTGGGTCAGAACTGTGCTTCTATATTACTCGCTATGATACCCACCACCTAATACAGACTATCTCCAATGCTTAGTGGTTAAGATCTCATGTATTTCCAACAACATGGAGAGTGCATCTCTCTCTTCCTGAGGAACATGTGTTTTAACAGTTCATTCTTCTCTCATTGATTAACCTGTGCTTTAAGATCATAGGAAGTCACAAGCCAGAATTGTCAACAGCTACGGCAAAGGGGCATCTATCCCTATGAGTACTGAATGTTTGGAGTGGTTCCATTAAGAACTCCTCAGAAAGTTTAGTGAAGAAGGTGTCACAAAGATGGGTACACAAAGAATTGGCACATATTTGGATGCCAAAACCTGGGAGATTACAATCACCTGTACAGCCGTGATTCTACTGGTTTATATATTTTAGGCCTTTCAGAAGACTTGCAAGAAGCAGTATTGTTTGTAAACATACTAGTACATGAATCCTGGGCATAGTTTGGATGCATTTTAGAAAAAGAAAGTGATAGAGTTGGAGCTACTGACTGACTAGAATATGCATCTGACCATTAAGAAGCTCAAGCTGGCATATTCATGGCCTCCAACTAATATGCCAGGAAAACAACCTAAATGTTGTGAGTATGATTCCTATGGGGTGGCAAATTCTGGAACAGAAGTGTGCATGATCAAACTCGGGATGGTGATATGAATAAGTAGTGGATAAGTAGCCAAGAATTATTTCTTCTTACTGATTCTGAACTGGTACATTGAACAAACTGATGCCTATGGGATATAATGGGATGGCAAATTCTGGAACAGAAATGTGCATGTGAAATTATAGCTTTTCATTTTTATATTTAATTTAAGCATTCCTGGTAGCAGAAACCCTTGAAGATAAGAAAAAGCACACTGCACTATAAATGGAGTCACTTGTGCAGGAATTTAAAGGGAAGACATGCAGAAGTTGACATTAACTTGCTTTTTTTCTTTATCCATCCCAAATAGTAAACAGTTAGCTGAAAATCAGGAACTCTGCACATAGTTGGGTTTTAGCCCTCACATTTTCTCCAGATTTACCAAGACGCTCATTTCCAGTTTTGCAAACATGTTTGTTTTTAGGGTCTATAGGGGGGTGGTTTTGGAGAGCTTGCAAATTATTGGGGTTTTGGCGTATTTGTCTAATTTGTGACTGGTGTGTTCTTATTTCTGGTAAATGGTCTGGTATGGTTGTGTATGTCATCTTATATGTTGCGTTGAAGGTTGGCTAGGGGTAGTGCATGTTGGCAGATGGTACTCTTTAGGATTTGGTAGAGCTGGTTAAGGTTTGGCTTGTTTTACTCAGTTTTTTCATTTGGTTTGGTTCTGGTCATTTTCCTTGGCAGTGGTGATTGTACATCCAAAGCTGAAGCATGTTGATGAACTGAGTAATTATGTCAGAATGTAAAACCATATTCATTTCCGATCCTTTCTTATTAGCAATTACCATGCAGCCTATTCTCTCCTGCCGGTGTAGCTAGTTTTCATTCCTCTAACTTTGAATCTGCTGCTGTTTCATTAACTATGATGACCTTTCTCAGTTTATATAGGCCTACTGGTGTGTGACCTATTCTATTCATATTTTACCTGTCAACGAATAGATACATACATAGATACATACATATGCAATACCAAGTTTTTCATCAAAACCCCACTGAGGGCTCGCTTCACTTGCCAATCACATTGACAATCTTCAAGTGTTAGGCTGAGGAGAGAACCAGATTATTGCTGAAACATGAAATGGATTAATTTTTTGCAATGCATTGAACAGTTTTGAGTGTTTTGATAGCATGAGTGGACACATTGTATAGAAGTTATGTTTTGGGAAAGTAAAACGATACATAGTGTGTATTGCCCATAAAAATTACTTTACACACGCTCCATGCAACCGCTGTTTGATGTGAACATACACTTACAAACCTCGAAAAGTATAATATGAATGAAGTATTAGTATCTTTGCCTCTCAATACTCATTATTGAAGTCGACTCAAGACAATTGCTCTCCACGATGCATCACGAATCACTTGTAAGTGGATTGAAAAGCTTTTTTGCAATATAGCATAGATACAAATATATACTGTGCTAAATTAAGATATGGATTAGTGGTTGCATGGAGTGGACAGTTTGGAGTCCTCTGGTAGTAAAATTATGAAGAATGGATATGCTGTATACCAAGTTATGTGTTAGATAAAAGTAGATCGATAGTTAAGTAGAAACATGTACTGAAAATATAAGGATTTTTTAGCTCCACATAATATCTTTGCAAGGGATTCAAGGCATGTTCAAAGTGTTTGGGGGACCAAAAAAACAGCTGAAATGCTACCAAAGTGAGTTTTAGGTGATGCATTAACGTCATTATTCTGCTGCTTTAAAAAAAAAATAGCAGTAAAATCAATAGAGTATGTCATACCACACACCCCAACATAACACTGTGGCTGCAACAATTACTTCAACTTAGATTGATCTGATGGACAATTGTTTCTGCTGTGCTGTAGAGGTTTACCTGAGTAAAAATAGCATCTTCTACCAGATGAATTGACAATCAGTATCTCATCTGAGGGAAGCTCCATTAACACAGAACAACTAACATGCATGCAGCTTATAGCACTCCTTCTTAAGTTAAAGGTGCCTGGGAAATTAAAACAAATTTTCAGAAGGGGGAAAAAATGGTCATGATGTTTATATGCAGCAAGCATCTTATAAACAGGAATATTATGTACATGTGATAGAAGGATGAAACTGAGGTCGCACCAATCAGGATATAGAGTGGTGGGTTACACCAAGTTTCAATACCATGTAACTGTATATCTGGACAGAGTGATTGGCAACGCATTAAGCAGTCCTTGAAACCAGACAAGCTTAAAGTCATTGGAGACACTGAAGCAAAGTAGCTATATGAACTTTATTGACCTGGATCTCAGTAGAAGAGATAGATTCATCATCCAACACCAGCAACAAAACCATCACTGTAATTGTGACAGTGCAATACACTGTTACAGATTATTCTTACACCAGAGTAGTTCTTCTCTATCTCAACATACATCTATAGTGTTTGGCATATATCACAAAGTCCATTGCCCGTAGTTCTTATCTCTCAGGAGAACCACAAGAACTCTGAGCACACTGTGTTGACAGGGATGCACAAAGGCATCTGGTGAAGTCAGACACTAAGAGTTCCTACATATATATACACAACATGCATACTACTTTAAAATTAACATGTTTCCAGCTGATGTGCATCTGGAAATATTAATTCATGGACCTATTAAAAATCTTATAGTATTGTTGTTTTACTTACGCTGGTCCATAGTAGCAGTACAAGGCAATGGAATTTGGTGGAGAGAATCCTTCAATTTTAGGACAAAATGTAAATCCACAGCCCACATCAGTACTTTCAGCCCACACAAGCTATAATTATACCAAATAAGAAGTTAAACGTACCTAAACTAAAATGTTCTAACTGAAAAATTATTTTTTAATTTTAATTGAAATAGTTATGCATGTCACTATAGATAATAACATTATTTAGATTAGAGTGACATGGGTTCTAATAAGATCAAACTAAGTAAGATCTGACCATCAGAGAGGGCCCCACAAAAAAACTGTTGGTAGGATGACACCCATTTAAAAATACACTACAGCACTGACACTGCCAGTCGCTGCATAAGATAAGCAAGGGATTTCACTTCTCTATCTTTATTATTCTATTTTTTATATTATGTATTATTATTATAATTATTTTGGTGTTGTTATTGTTATCATTTTCTTTGTTGTGTTTTTACCACATCCTGTTCACGTGCTGGGCACATGTGCCACGGGTGCACTATTTTACTGGCATGCATTTTTTTAAAGAAGAAAGTTAGCAGAACTTCAGGCTCTTACTCTAATGCTGCATTCAATAAATCATGAATACTTCTTTTTTTACTGGAATACAACATAACCTCCAGGGATTAGTAGTTTCTCAATCTTTTTGTCTATAGCACTTCTTGTTGAACAAGGTATTCTAGCATTATTTTGTTTCTTGGATAAGCTTGCTGTAAAGACTTCAATCAAGTATCTGCCTCATATGTGGCTAACTATTTGACGAGATTTAGCTCATAGCTAAATATGCCTCAATAGTAGTGCCCATGTAACTTTCATATTGTTTTATCATTTTTTTCAGATAGCGATGTATCTGCTGTGGAAGTTGTTGAATATGTTGGACTTTTTGGGAATCTGAGCTCAGATATGAGAAGCTAATAGCTATCTTTTATCTGAGTAGCTAACAATTTTATAATATTAGCTTGTAGCTAAGCCTGTTTCTCAAGCTAGCTAGCTATATTGTTTGTCTCACGAGGGACTAGAGCTAATTATAAATTGAGTATAAAATTTGCTCACTTTCTTCAAGTCCAATTTGTACTTACCCCTCATAGAATATAGAAGATGGACCCAGAACTACATGGGTATTAGAGGAACTGGCAGCTCTGATCAAATAAGAATGTTTTGGGTCTTAAATTATTGATGATAATACAGCCGTGAGTTTTTTTTTGCTTTTCATTTTGCTTGGTAAGCTTGACTTGTAGGTGAGTTGGACCCATAACACTTGTGCATTGTACACATATTTTCTATCATATCTATTACACTTTTCTTTCTTGTTCTTGCATACAAGTATTTACTTGGAGCTCACCTCCATTCTCTGCTTGGTCCTCTCTCTCCCAGTCAGTAAACTTCCAATAACTCCAAGTTCTCTGCAACATCATTTGAACTCCACTTCTACTGAATGCTACTATCCACATATCCATATATGTGTGTGTGTGTGTGTATCAGTCAAAATTATACTCACCTCAGTCTTCACATCAGTGTTTATGCAAGACGTGATCCACAATATTTAATGTATACAGTATATTTTCATGTTAGAAAAAGCTAGTGCTGGAGCTAGTAGGTTAAACATTTGGGAGCCAGGTCTCATACACCAAAGGGCAGGGGACATATTGATTAGTAATTATGGTCTGTGGTAAAGGAGCTGTCATAGAGAAGAAGCCCATCATGATTTCATGATGCTCGTCCTTATGACTACTAATGCACAAGTCACATATTCATGACACTTCTCCTCCAAACACACTCGTCCTCCAAACATAATTAATTGTGTCACAGATTTGTGACACTCGTCAGGTAAGTGTTAATTTATTAGTATGGTGCCATTTTTTTAACCTTCAATAGAGCCACATACTATAATTTGCTCAAAATATTATTCCATGTTTCATGTCCCATGCCGAATCCAAGGATGGAATTGTGGTGCTTTTTGTTAGTTACAGAATAGATACAGAATAAACTAAGTAGAAAAGTGCGCTGAATTGTAGTTAAGCACACACCCATGCACACATACACTCACAAACACACAAAACACTCAAACACATAGCTACACTATATTGTTGCTATAAATGATTGTGACGAAATGTATAAATTCACCACTCCCCCAAAACACTCCCCAAAACATCTAGGAAAATATGTGCAGGCTGAATATTTTGCTAATGTTTACTATAGTCCTGCCTAGGGGGGACAGTTGCATTTTTGAGGAGGAGAGTGACCCACATGTATTTTTTTTTTGTGTGTGTGTGTGTTTACCACTTTATAAATCCGTAGATTCCGTAAACTTCATGGTATGGACTTGATATATAACTCAAAAGATACATCTATCTTTGTGCACTCTGTTGATACTAAAATATTTATTATCAGTATAACTATAGCCAAGTTATGGGAGGAAGGAACTTAAAAAACCTGAATGCCTGAATTGGCCGCATATAACCAGATTGCCAAGTGCTAGAGAGTTGAAATTAGCACCAGTGACTAGAGGAAGCTCTACTCTATTCAATGAGTGTTTTTATTAGGCGCTAAAATGTAAGTACGTGGTCAAGCGCGCGGGTGGAAAATGAATTTCATTAATAATCCATAAAAGTCATTTTCCACCCACGCGTTGACCACATACTTACGTTTTAGCGCCTAATGAAAACACTCATTGAATAGAGTAGAGCTTCCTCTAGCCACTGGTGCTAATTTCAAATCTTTAGTACTTTGCAATCTGGAGTTTGCAATCTGGAGATATTTATGCGGCCAATTCAGGCATTCAGGTTTTAAAGTTCCCTCCACTTTAGGTCTAGTAACTTGGCTATAGTTAAACTTCTGAAAAATATTTTAGTATCAACAGAGCACAAAGAGAGATGTATCTTTTGAGCTATATATCAAGTCCATATCATAAAGTTTACAGAATCTACGGAGCTATAAAGTGGTAACCACAAGTTAAAAAAAATATGCTAACTGTCCCCCCTGTCACTTGACAATGTTCTAGTCAGTCATATTTGGTACTAGAAGTCTTTCAAGACATCCAACTAATGATATTCAAATGGCATCAATATGACTATCATAAGTATCATATACTGGGTTGAACTTTTTTTTAAAAATAGTGGATGACTAACCCTCCCTAAAATAAGCTTAAATTGATATTGGCAGCATCTTACATGATTCAATGGATAGAATCGCTAAAAAAATCTAGGAATACATTCAACATGTCCAGGTCATGCAAGTTTAGGATGGCAGTTTGGTAGTTGTACTTCCTACACATTCAAAGTAAGCACAATTTTTTTCTTCTTGATCTGTGTTGACTTTCTTCTTTGGACTAGCATGGACACCAGTGCAGCTGCTTTACTCTATTTAGGCTAGCTACACAACTTTGTAAATAGTGTTATTTTAGAGGGCTCTATAGAAATGCCAATATATATATTTAAATTTGCGTAGCTAACGTAAATAGAACCTAATCATGTAAATTTTCACCTATGAATGTAACATAGCATGAATAGAACCTAAGTAACAAATCATGTCAATCATTACCTATAGACTTTCTTGTTTGGACCATGCCAAGACCAATCAATCACCTATAGCTACAGCTGATATTTGTAGCTAGCTAGAACTTTTTCATGGCACATGAGCACGCTATTGAAAACCTAGTCAGCTATTGAACTGATTTGTGTAACTAGCCTAGATGTTGCTTGAGAAAGTTGTTAAACAGCTTTTTATCTGTGGTCTTCCTTCTTTGGACAAAGCCTAGACCAATGCAGCAACCAGAGTTCCATTTCTTGATAATAGTTATAAATAACTTCTCACAGGAACTCAATGGCAAATTGAAAGAGAATTAATCAAAGTTCTTGTGTTCTTAAAGGTTTGTTTCTCATTGTCATGGCTGTATAGCTAGTATGAACATCCAGCAGCATGTCTTATCTATATATAATAAGGCTACTAAGGGTGGCTATCCAGTTTTTGTTACTCAATAGTCTATTAGAAAGCTAATATTAATTGATGCGTCTCTCTCTGCCTGTCTGTGTGCCCTTTATCAAAAGGGTGCAGTTTTACACTGGAACAGATGTGGGCTATGTTGTATTGGCTAATTTTAAACTCCTGACAAACAGGATTCCATAATTGCCCCAAAACGGCTTGCAATATCTGCCATTTTGTTTAGGTACGCACCTGCACAGGCATTTTTTCAGATTTGCAACGTTACAAAAAATAATGTTATATTCAAAAAACCTACACTAGCTTCATTTTAGATCCCAACTAATACGGTTTGCTAGCGAGGCAGCTTCCAGCCTTAATCTATTAGAAAATCACCTTAGTTGTTGAAATAGCGATATTTACAGAGCGCATAATAGTTTGCTAGCATGTGTAGCTATATAGATAGCTAACTGGATGGGTAAGGTTGAGGTTCAACACTTGGGAGAAGGAGAGCAACAGGGCATTCTGATTTTGTGCTACTCATATAGACTTTCACCAGGCAATGCTGGGAACCTCTGCTAGTAGACCAATAAGGCACTATATATATATGCTAGATAGTTATAATAGTCTTACTGTAAGCTATAGATAGATAACTCGTATGCATAGTTATATTCTCAACAAACCCTCAGTTCTCAAAACAAACTACAATAGTTGATATTAACTCTCTCGCCATTTTGGCTATCGGAAACATTGAGAATGTAAATTGATTATTGAGAAAGTCACTGTAACATATTATAGCCTTTATAAACATGCATTTGACAAGTTTTAATTTTTTTTAGTGTAGTGGGATTTGCTAATTATTACTTTGGCATTAAGAGGGATTTGGCATTAAGAGGGTTAATTATGGTTACCACTTTAGAGATCCATAGATTCTGCAAACTTCATGGTATGGACTTGATATATAGCTCAAAAGATAGGTTTCTCTGTGTGCTCTCTTTTGATTCTAAAACATTTTTCATATATATAACTATAGGCAAGTTACTAGAAAATGGAGGGACCTCAAAACCTGAATGCCTTAAACCTCCGCATAAATATCTCCAGATTGCAAAGTGCTAAAGATTTGAAATTAGCATCAGTGGCTAGAGGAAGCCCTTCCCTATTCAATGAGTGTTTTCATTACGTAAGTACGCCGTCAAGCGCGTGGGTGGATATTTTTTTAATAGCAAACTACCTTCTAAGTATATAATATATATATATTTTAACAGCAACAACAGAACCAACAACAACAGAAATAGTCCATATTCAGGCCTGGCCGTCCACTCTAGGAGATAGGGTTAGAAGATGACACAACCACATTACTGCATTACCTCACCAAAGGCAGATGGCCAAACATTGGAAGAGGTGGGTGGAAAATTGAGTTTTATGGATTATTAACGAAATTCACCGCGCTTGACCATGTACTTACATTTTAACGCCTAATGAAAACACTCATTGAATAGAGGAGGGCTTCCTCTCTGGTACTAATTTCAAATCTTTAGCCCTTTGCAATCTGGAGATATTTATGTGGAGGTTTCAGGCATTCAGGTTGTTGAGTGTCTCTCCACTTGTAGCTCCCGTAACTACAGGCTATAGTTATATATACTTATGCGAAATATTTTGGTATACAACAGAGAGCACAAAGAGAGACCTATCTTTTGATCTATATATCAAGTCCATAAACTTGAAGTTTACGAAATCTATGGAGTTATAAAGTGGTAACCACCCAAAAAATATGTGGGCCATTCCCCCCCCAAAAAATGCAAAATAACTTAAGCTTGGTGTAAAAATAAAATAAAAAGCTGTATTTAATGCTTATTCATTATTTTTATGCTTATTCATTATTCTTATGCTTACTCAGGACCAATTCTGCAGCATACAGATGTTGGGAAGGTACCTCAGCTAAAGTTTGATTCCAGTGCTTTACAATGTTTTAGTCTCTATGTATTCCAGCTTCTTTACAGTGAATGGCTTTGTGATCCTTCCAAATGACACACATAAAACAGAACCTGCTGCAGCCACCTCAAAGCCTTTACATCTAGATTTTCTCAGTTACACATGCTGACACACCATTTTTCCCTTAAGGAGTTTTGCCTCCTTGTAATACGAGACATGATCCATGAATGTGAGTGCATATTTTTAGGTGCATTTGCCAATTTTGTTAATTTGGTAGAAATAACAGATCGACCTGTTCACCTTGTGGGAAGTTTTAACATTGAATCTACAGTAGGACACGCAATCATAGGAAGGCGACTCCTGCTGCTTTTTCAAGTTTTACAAGGCCTATTTGGTCATTACAATTTTTTCACAGCCTGTTTGCCCTTCCAGGATTCCTGGAGCCTGTAGTTTGCAGTATTTAAACAGTATATAATACCTACTATAGAACAACCTGAAATTCTCTGTGAGTAAACTTCATCTTTACACCTTTTTGCATAGTAATAAAGTTGCTGCAGGTTCGTTTTCAGCAGGATATCATTGCTACAGTATCTCCCAGTTAGCCATCAGATCAGAATATTACTCAGTTAATTAGCCGTCTTTATCCCTGCTGCATTGCCGTGTTAATCTGCACTGACTCCAGTGAATAACCTTAGAATTTTCCACAGGGTCACTGTCATGAATGGTGTAGCAGAATGGTTTTGATGAATACTGTGGTTAATGGTCATATTAGAAGGGTCCATGAGGATTGGGGATTGTTTGAGCAAATTATAAATCATTATCTGACTAGTTGGAACCATGAACAAATTTCCAAGAGAGAAAGATCAGTGCCGGTTATGGGAGAGGCACTTTTTGACAACTGCATCTTTTGGAAGAATTAATGCATCTTCAGGATCAGAAAAGAGCAGGAGAATTATCTGGCATACTAACTCTACCATTTCTTTGGGAAAAGGACCAAACAAGAAAAATATGTAATTGCAGTTACAAGTATGGATGCATGATGCCAAGAAGGCAATGAAGAGGCCATCAATAAAAAATTCGGATAGTGATTCAACCTACTGGACCTGTGGGACTAAATCCCACATTCTAACTTAAAGAACATTCCCGAATAACTCCAAGAGCATTTATATTTATGTAACTTCCCAAGCAGTAAAACCCTGAAGAATGGTAAATTATTAGCAAGAGAAACAGAGAGAAGTATTTTTATGTTGCAGTCTACCCTTCCACATGAAAAGGTCTGGCTTTCATATATTATAACTATGGGGCCATTCTCTCGGGATATGTTTAAGCAATCTTTGTAAGGTAGTCCATTAGTATGCATTGAGGTATATTAAATAACTCTGTGTAGTAGAAGACGAGGTGACTGAGACCAAGCACAAGCATAGTTTTATTGTAGCATAGTTTTCCAGATACCACTCTTGTGTTGCTTAGTATATCCACTATTCCTGCAGTGTGCCAAGAGAAATAACACGGCAAATCATTCCTCCACAAATTAGAGGTTTACCTTAAACAATAATTATTGTGAATTCTGATAGAGACAGCAATGGAGTTTCAATATCAAATAATTTCATATACTGATAGCTGCAGATAATAAACCAAATGATGCGAGACAGTTCTTGATACTTTAGACTCTATGACATCGAGTCGACATAATTATAATGGTTTCATTAACCCAGATTTTAGTAGGAATTATAGATTAATCATCTGCACTAGGAGTAACTACCTTTACTGCCATTGTGGTAAAGCAACGCATTGTTCAGGTAAGCAGGAATGGTTCCATTTTGGTTGGACGAGTTGTTACTCACCAAAACACCTATTTTAAAGATCTGGCCATAGGTGTATTACTCATCAGATACATGCATGCTCAGAACATGGCAGCATAACCTCCCAGTCAACCTGTTATCCATGTGGCTAGCAAGAGAAATAAGGATGTTACTTGAGGTCATAGTCATTGATTGAGTGGGCATGACCACAATAAGGCCATGAGCCAAAGCTTGGCAGTTTGGCTATAAAGCATCTGATATATGACGGTCTCTGCCACCTGCATTGGCCAAAGGTTACCATAAAAAATATTGTGGGTCACATGGTCATGTTCTGGGTAACTGGCAGACACCTTACATATTGTGCACCTCTGCAAAGAGATGGATACATAAAAATTTCATTTATGGCACCACCGACAGCCACAGAGACATTGAGAATAGGGACATTTAATTATGATATTGACATTCTTGATAATCAACTTAAATTTTCTCACTTGATGTTTTGGCTAGATGCTCTGGCCTTCATCAGGAATAATGAGATGCTAAACTCATGTGAGGTTGACATGATTAAGGGAGTGTCAGAACTGGAAGTGAGATTGGAGGAATATGTATAGCTATAAATTTCTAGGATGGGGATCAATTTATTTTATAAAGTAGGCGAGGGGAACTCTGGAATGGAGGTGGAAGCAAAATCAAGAGATAAGTCTGAACATAAGTAAGCAAAGAACTCTTTGACGAATAATGCATTAATTTAAGAGCTATCAAAATTAATTCAATTATGGTTAAAATCTGGAAAAAAACTTCTTAGATAGGAAGGTGATAGAAGAATCCATTGCTTCAAAAAAAATAACACAATGCAAATGCACCTGTAGCATTAAGTACATGAATGCATTACTCTCCATGAGAAGGATAGATGCCTTATATTCTGGGTAAAATATATCATTATTTGGATACCAAAGCCCTCAAATAACTGGAGTATAAAGGTTCAATGGGTTTAATGTTGCTTGAATGGAGCAATTATCTACCAGTCCTTAACTCACTCAAATTGTACTATTACACATGAATAAATTACCTGTGTATAAAAGACACAACCACGATCTTGTGAACATGTGTCAGTTTCAAAACTGTAAATATGCCTTTGCCGAAGCCAAGCATCAATTATTTGTGAGTAGTTAGGAGGTGAACCACCAAAAGCACTCCGTGTTACTCCCACTGTTTTGAAGCTTGTAATTCTGATTTGATTATAATTCATTTTGCAAGTTCGTGAGAATAACTGAGCAGCTGCAGCCAACTTTTCATTCCATACCTACAATCATAGCATAAGATATGGAGAATAAATCAATCACATTAACTACTTTGGCATGCTTCTTGGGGATGCCATAACCCAATGCAAATTATAAAATTGTTTAATACACCAAAAAATATGAAATTTAGTACATAGAATGATGGCACAATTTGCTCATCTAGTTCCCCTTTTAGTAGCACTATCAGAGCGTGCAGGTAGCACTTTTTATAGTTATTTAGTTTAACAAACATCTGGTGCAATTTAATAGTTGAGCCTAGCAGCAAGTGATAATTAAGCAGCCTGCTTTAAGTATGTTATATTGTCATAATCAGTAAAGATAGTCCATGTATGAAGAAATTATGTGAAACCAAGTTAACTGAAGTCACCTTCAACTCAATGACTGCCTGAAGTCTGTGTAGTAATTAATGTACTTCAATTGTGACTTAGACATCTGCTATTTTGTATAGTTCTGGAGTTATCTCCAGCAACTACCAAGGCTGTTTCTTACCCTTAGCAAGTGGCTAGCTTCAATAACAATAGGAACAGCAACAACAAAAATGTACAGACTAGCATATAGTTTACAGCAAAAAGGATTTAAATTTTTTTTTTGGTGGAGAATTAAATATTCTGACCACAAATACTGGTGCCCCCACAGAAGCTCAGACTTGTAAGCTGTTGATCTACCAATTACTTCCAGACGTATCAACTTTTTGACCACATGACAATAACAACAAGGACAACAACAACCAACAAGTAAAAACACGAAAATATATTTTTATAGATATTTTGTTTTTGAGAAAGTCTCCATCTTTTAATGTTTCAAACGTTTTGACTATAACATTATATAGAGAAACAACACAAACAATTACAACAACAACCAAATAACAACAAAAACATGAAAAAATATTGAATGCATAATTATGTATCTTAGCCAGAGAACAACATCAGAGCATAAGGAAAGTGCGAGAGAAGTAACGAGATAAGGATGTCAATGATCCCACTCAACCATGACCAAGACAAGGAGCATTCCAATTGATAATAGCCTCCAGTCACATGACTCCAAACTACCTAGTGGTCATGCAACAGCATCTAATCTACAGCTAAGGAAAGAGACATGAAGGCCTGTGAAAGTTCCTCAGATAAACTAAACCAAGACTCTGATAAAGTTTTTTCTTCCCGTTATTAATATCATCGAGTCAGAGAATAATCCTCATTTGAACAATATACATCAATACTTGATATACTCATTGTACACAGGAATGGCAATAGATATTCTTCCAACCATTTGTGGCTCTACTTTGCATGTGCTTAGTCATTTTCCAAAGATTATGACAAAATTTTCCAAGCATCAATCCCAACCAACTAAGGAACTGATTGTTATATGTAGTATATTAAGTATAATTTATCATGGAATATGGCAAGTCATATCATTTGCATGCTGTATCTTCACTCACCTTCGATGAAAATACAGGTGCATGCACATGAAATAAACCAGCCAAATTCTACTCTGACTCTAGTAATAATATAATAATATGTATATATTTGTATGGAAAAAATTAAACATGTAGAACACAAATGTTTAGACGATCATTTACTTATTACTTCAACAACTTAGGGCCAATAGAAGATATGTCCACCCACAAATGATTTCACTTTCTGATGATAGCAGATATAACTGCACAGAGAGTGCTCTGGAAGCCAATAATAAAAAGCTTATCTAGAGTTAGCATGGTAAGATTCAACTTTCAACTAAAGCTGTTGGCTGAAAAAGCTGTATCTTATCCTACTCTATTAGATTAACACCCCAGTTTCTGAAACAGCTAGGTTAAGAATTCATCATCGACAAAAATCAAAAATGGTGAGTACCTATAGTAGTTATATTACTAGCTCTAACTAAAGGTAGTAAATGATTTCATATTGATGACGTGGAAGTGCTCTGACAAAAAGCATTGCCTGCCACCAGTACCAGCTAGTTAAAGTAAAATGACAGCTATGGTCTTTGCTCTAAATGCTAGCATGCTAGACATTAACTTTCAACTAAAGCTGTTGGCTGAAAAATCTACATCTTATCCTACTCTATTAGAATTACAACTCAGTTTCTGAAACAGCTAGTTTAACATTGCAAGCATCATCACTAAATGTAAAAATTTTGATTATTGCAAGGCTATCTATCATATAAACATTGCTTCTCTGATGAAGAAGGCACCTTTTGCCTCTTGTTGCTACTTAATCACATGAATATGTGGGTGTTGCATTATTTTAATTTCCAGTAAGGAGTTAAATGAGGGAGGTGATGTCAATTAATTACTTCTCAATGTGGAAATTTGCTCGTGGTTATATGTATTAGATATCAACCTAAGATCTACATGTTGACAGGAGAAGCAGTTCAGTAAGTATTCTATTGTACCTTTTACTACAGATTGTATAAGGTACAACATCTAGAGCTTAATTGAGTTATTCATCTTGACAAGTGGTTTCTAGTGGACAAAATAGCTTGGTTGATGCAATAAACCTCCTTGAATACTTCAATATCTCTAAACTCAATAAGAAAAATCAACTCCTGAGATCTTAGCTTAGCCATAGCTACTTATTCGTAAAGAGCTCTCTGTGGCTACAGTAGCTATAGAACCTGCTACTAATTTAGTATTAGCCCCATAAAGCGAACCTACGGATACAATTAGTTTTGTATGGAGTTTCCTTAGCTTAATCTTGCAAAAGTATGCCCAACGCAGAATTAGTAATGAATGCTAAGCATTGAATGGTGACTGAAGAAGAAAAAAAACTAAATGAAAAATATGTGTCTAGTGGTAATATGTGCCGAATGACCAGTTTTTGTCAGTAAAATGGTATGGCTGTGTCCTGCTAGATCACTCATGACCTGGTGTATCCTGACACTATACATCCATGCAAAACTTGAGTTTATATAATATTCCTCAATTACCTAGCCATATAATATTGCAATGTAGGTATATGTCTTTAAATTGGCTTGCTCTTGATATTTAAATGTCATATTAGATATACAACAAACATAAATGTTCTTAAGATGTCAATTGGATCAAAGTCAATATTAACAACAATCAGTGAATTCCAGATAGAATAAAATTTGTGTAGGGTTTTGAATTAAAAAAATTGTTCTAAATAAATCTGTTTGCATAGACAACTATTTAGTGTTATCAACCCAAACTCATTAAATTTTATAGAACCTACTTTGCCATCGAGGGGGATGGCATATTTTCAACACTCTGTCAACCATGTGCCAGAAAGTGTCCAAGCACACCCAACCCATTCTGGTCCTACACCCTCTCTGTCCTAGCCAGAACCTCTGTAACATAAGGTTGTTCACTTGTAGGCATCACCAGTATTCCCATCCAGGCCTGCTTCAGCCTCACATGTTATCAAGCAGGCCATGCCCCAACCCATAATGTGGCCTATATCGTGTTCCCATATAGGCAAGGCTGGTTATGATGCTTGGGGAGATGGTGGGGGAGATGGATGGAGGCACCTTTTTATAGATAAACAAGTGTATTTCCTGGATAACCATCCTGACAGACAAATACTTTCCAAGTAGTATTTTTTCATTCCAGATTGAGACACAGGCAGCCATGTTCACACAGTCCATAGAGTGTACAACAAATAACAGCACACTTTCAATGATGGAACTACATGCTTCTTTGATCTGGAAGCTAATATCGGAAAGGTACCAAACGTTCACCGGTTTGTCCACCGAGATGAAATTATCTGTTTATCTTTGAGCTTGTCTTCAAAGTTGAAATGATCTGGAAATGACATTATAAATGGTTCCTTTTGAGCATTCGGCTTATAATTAGGGATGATATAATATGGATGTAATATTGGAGGAAGTTATAACTTTTCTCCTCAATCATTTAGCTTGTCCTAAGGTATAAATAATCTGGAAATTATAATTGATTCCTATTGAGCATTCATCTTGTATTTAGAGACAAAATGATGTGAAAGTTATGTTTAATGAAATTATACAGTTCTTGGCAAGCATTTAGTTTACCATCGTAGTTGAAGCCCTCCGAAATTATAATGATTTCAATCAGTCCTCAGGAATGAAATTATCAGGAATTTATAATGATTCCATTTGAGCATTCAACTTGCCCTCATAGATGAATGAAATGGCAAGATTTCTGGAGAGTTCAATTTGTTGTAGTAATCTCTACAGACTGTTTAGTATCTGCTGTACCAGGACTGTAACATAATAAGCTAATATATTTAGATCTTGATTGCATCATCTTTCAGAGAGAGTTTATCACAAAATAGAGCTAGCATAGTAACTGGAATGTGCACTTCATACACAAGTAAGACAAGCTCTTCTTCTAAAGCCACACCTTTTAAGTGAGACTATTTGTCAATTTTCTAGAAGTTTTGCTTCTGTGGTGCACATTAGGGCATAACTTTGTATCCATGCCAAGACCACAAGAGCCTGTTATCGTGCTTGACTCTAGTGACCATTTACCAGCATTATGATTCAGTCAAAGTTTCAAATGTCTATCTGAAAGAAATACTCAATTTTACAAAATACTAAGTTATGTTCCATAAGGATGACTGTTATTGCAGAATAATGGAAGTGGTGAGAGTATCTGATAATCCACTCAGAATTCGTAGGCTATGGTGTGAGTTATAGATACCATTGGCTGGCTAACTACTAGCACTCTATGAGAAAAGTATGATTAGATTAGGGCCTTGAACAGTGAATGAAGACACATGGTAACACACATTAGGATGACCACACCACCAAACTGCATTTGTGCCTCAAAGGAAGAAACTGAGCCCACCCCTTAGAACAAATGTCTTGGTGGTAGGAGTGGAGATATCACTACCCAAACTCACATCAGTTGTTTAGTTGATGAGACCACCAACCCACTACTGAGGTAAAATACTTTGGAGAAGATCACACCCTCCATACCTATGCTGATTCTTTCCTCAAAGTGGGGCTCTTTCAAAAAAGGAAGTTAGGCATGGAGACAGATGGATCCCTCAATGAGGACCTTTCCTAGTAAAATGAACACAACTTCAAGATAACTAATTGGGTCTTTGGTGAAACTTCCAGCAGGGGTGGGGGTGAATGTTCCAGAGAAACATCAACTGACTGACGTCCTGAGGCTTTCTTCAAAGGTATGCATCCGAACCATCCAAAACTCCCTAAAAGAGGACATAGAGGAAATCTATTATCATGGACTACAATTCACCCAAATTGAGACACCTATACCCAACTAGAAAGTTGAGAAGCAGAACAATCTAGCCCTGGCATATGTCACTCTGCATCATTGTCATGGCACCAACAATGGCCCTGATATGCTCTTCTTTAGCCAACTCGAGAAAAAGTTTATCTTGAAACAGATCCACTTATAATGACATGAGCCTGAAATCTGTGTTCACTGTTGCATTTCCAGCATGATTACCTATATGAATGTTCCTCTGGTTTGGTGGAGGCTTCTTTCTGATTCACCTGTAGCTACCCATCCTTGGCCATGGAAAAGGCTTTCTCCACAGTAGCTATATGTAGTGCTGGAGTGGAGAAGGTCATTTCTTGTCTGGATGCCTCCAATGAATGCGGGGAGGGCATGAATGGATTGGCACATCATCGGGAGATCCAAGGTTTCTGCATCATGTTCACCAAGGACATGCCTTTGAACAAACTCCTCCAAACTCGTAAGTCAGTCATAGTTGACCTTCAACATGCAATGAATTACTCTTTGAGAATCCAATCTAACCTCTGAGTAATTCAACTCGTCACTACCAGATGTAGTTAAAAATGGCTGCGGTAGGCAGTCTACCATGGTGATCAAGGATTCAAATATATATTCTATGTCTCTAGCTGCACATTTTCTTAGAAGATGCCTCCAGCAACATCAGTCTCCAGCAACATCAGTGTCATATAGAAACTGCAGCAGCCCCCTATTTTGTCAATTATAACTTTTCCCACAGCTCGCTCAATTTCTATTTTAATGTCATTCAGTGCTCTTTTACTTTTGTGTGCTATGATTGAGAATTTTATTTACTTCATACAAGGATTGTCAGGTGACCCTAGGGTTTCAATAACTGTAGCCGACATGGGTGGCCATTACAAATAAACACAAAGTGTGAAGCTGATTGTGTTAGCTCATAATGAAGCTAAGTGCTTTGACAAATAACAGACCTAATTAGAGCCCTTAATTACACAGCCCTGTGGAGATATTCCTGCCACAAAATAGGGAAGTTGCGATTTTGAGTGATCTTAATGCTGCTGGATGAATCTTCTAAGAAAATGTGCCTATGAAGATATTCGATATATAATCTGAAAGCACACAAAACAACCAACAATTTAGTATAAAATTACTTGTATGAAGGAAAGACATGGAGAATGCAAATTGCTTACAACTTTGGGGGTGGTTGCCAGTAGTATCCTCTTAAAACAAGTAAAATGTGCGGTGAATGCAGATCTGGTACGGGTTCTCTTGTATATATGTGCCAGTATATTTTAGGTCAAAAGTGGTGATACATTTTCATTTTCCTATGATTATCTATGCAAGTTGTAGATTAGCATCATACTCTAGGAGAAACTATGCAATGGTAATAATCAAAACTTGCATTGTGCTCCTTTTTTCCACCAACACTATTGGTGCTGACCACTCACTCACCGACTATTTTATGATGCCTTGTTCTAGAACCTAAGAAATCTTTCTTTTCTCTCTAGGCATGAGGAAAACAGTATGGTGGGAATTGAATTGGGTGCATACTTCCCATATCAAAGCATATTCAAAGATATCAATGTCATTTCCTGATTGAACTCGGTCTTCTGTTGTAGCAGATCAAACTTCTGATTCTCTATTAACTGGTTATACATTCTATTTCCTCCAATAAGGTACCACTACTATCTTTTCATAACTGTATGTCATCAATCTGTCCCACTACTCTTTCGTCTGATCTTCTGCCAAGAGTTTCCATGAGGTATATAGGACTGTAATGTTTCCTGAGCATATTAACATGGAAAACACTCCTTAATTTCCTGCGATAAACATACCGCTGTCATAGATAATAGAGTGTTAAATCATGTTGTTGACTGGATAATAACCTTGCCATAATGTTAAGAGCTTGTTTGTGTTGGAAGGTTGAAAGACTAACCCATCATCTTCCAGTGTTTCGCCCAGGTTCTCTCTCACAGATTCAAATACCTTTGATAACTTCTTCAGGATAGTGAGCAATATTATGCATTCAGTGGTTGCCTCCCACCTCTCTCTGATCCTTGCATTACAGCCATACTACTTTTTCTGATCTCTTCTGTGCTTGGGCCAAGTTTTCTCTCACAAACTCAAATATCATGGATCTTTAGGATAATCAGCACTAGAGTACTACTCTTTCAATGATTGCCTCCCACCCATCTCTGATCCATAGGACCTCATACCTGCCTGCCATAGCTCAATTCAAAGAGAGCAAGTGCATAAGAACCTTCCAATATATATCTCTTCCATCCTCAGGTGACATTTTGGAGAGGAACTTTTCTCCATTCCCCACTTCTAAGTTTCAGACACCTAACCACAGATAATTGTGGCAGATCTACAGGCCAACAATATCTTGCTGTATAAGGTGATTTTCCTGAAAATGACTTTGAAAGTCTGTTTGAATAGCCAAGAGCTTCATCAAGATCTCGTCCCAACCTTGCTGACATTCTCCTAGTAATGTATGCCAGTCCCATTCATTGGGGTAATTGACATCAGCTGTTGTTCCAAGCAAGCATTTAAGCATAGAACCCACAGCTTGAGTCAGTATTTTTTTCCAGCTCTTACTGTGGGACTCAGTTGGTCCACCTCAAGTTTTTTAGGCTTAACTATCCAATCAAGACACTCAAGGAATAACTCTGGGAATTCTTAATAGCAACAGTTACATGCTGTAACTTATTGACCCCCTCATATGGTTTTGCCTGCAGACTTTTTTAGAACAACCTCCCTGTGTAACTGGAGTGACTCCACACTAAAAAGACTTACATTGATGGTGCAGCTCAGCTTGCATGCATGCCAATTAGTTTGAAGCGGAGTTTCTGTAGGAGTAAAAGTACATCACTGCGGCAGAAGCTCTACTAACATTATCAACATGCTATTTCCACTATTGGAACCATAACAACAAACTCAAATGCAGTGTCAATCTAGTGGTGATACCAATCCTATTTAAGTATCTTTGAAAGTGGCAAAATCTGTTTTAATGGTAAGGCATAATTTGAGGGCTTGTGTTTCGAAAAAGGTGATGGAGAATGGATAAATATTTCAAGTCCAATCTTCATGAGTTTTGGTCCAGGTTCTAATGGAATCTAGCGATATTGTCGGAATATGATGGAACAACCCATGCACATTGAACTTGTCAGACCAGGTTGAAGTGCAGCATGTACCCACAGTTTGCTATATAATTTTTCAGAATTTTAGTAGAGATATGTCCGTATTAAACTTTAGTGTCTTTATTGTTGGCGTCACTATGTCAGTGGGAGAATGCAGACTTCCTTTTAGCAGGGACTGGCTGATCACCTGTACCAACCAGACCAGTTGGAACTAGTTGGCTGGTGGGTGAATGCGGTTCCTCCCAGGCTAGAGGGACCTGTTGGACTAATTAGGCTCTCCAGGTTTACATAGGTAATGGGTCTGCAAAGATGCAGGAATATTCTGGAACCAATGGGCCTGCTTGGAACCAATGGGCCTGCTGGACCCATTAGACCTATGATATGATCACAGTGAGGTTCTGTTAGATTAATGAACCTGCTAGAGCCACAGGGACAAGTACATAGGGATAATAAACCCATGGAGCTACTGAACCCACTGGACCACAGGGTGCAACAGAACCTTTGGAGCAACATATGTATGTAAATTGGTACTCTCATAAATGGGAATACTAAGGTCATCTTCCCAACCTAAGAAATTAGAAAAATTTAGCTTGTGAATATTTGCTTTGAAAAAGATGAGGATCTCATTTTCAGCCTACCAATGGCAGTGCTCTGGTCCAGAGCACTGCCTTTGCTAGTTGGTTGCTATGTG
Source organism: Cladorhizidae sp. MBARI D1340-BT2 (assembly GCA_028752905.1). Classification (NCBI taxonomy): domain Eukaryota; kingdom Metazoa; phylum Porifera; class Demospongiae; order Poecilosclerida; family Cladorhizidae; species Cladorhizidae sp. MBARI D1340-BT2. The sequence continues at coordinate 9,501,120 of JAQNBH010000010.1, forward strand.
GGCATAAGCATCAATGTAAAGAATAAAGAGTTGGTCATGGTTTGGATCATCTCTGGCAGACACAATGACAACATCGGTCTATATCACAATTGGATTAATGGTGAATATAGGTTGTACCAGTGGGAGTACACATGGAGTCTGGCACACCCAGCACAGACCCAGGACAATGAGTGGGTGGATCTAGAATGAGCTGGGTATTTTGAAAGACTTTGTGGCAGCATATAGAATGTGTGGTGGAACTGTTGGGTGCCAACAGTGATTCTGGCACACTTTCTAGCTCACTTTCTAGCACACTAGACAGATATGGAGAAGTGGGTCAGAACCCCATTTTGTATTATACCTTAAATTATACTCTGCTAGCAGCTAGCAGGCACTTATTTTTTGATTTTTCTAAAATGAAAAAAAAATTACAATGACCTCCTCAATAATTAACTTGAATTTTTACTCTCTTGATGTTTTGACTAGATGCTCTAGCCTTCATCAGGAATAATCAAGGAATGAAGGCTAGAGCATCTAGTCAGAGAGTAAAAATTCAAGTTGGTTATTGAGAAGATCATTGTAATTTCGTTATGTCATCTGAAAGTTTGTTTAGAGTGAAAAAATGCCTATTAATTTTTAAATAGGGCAGAGAAGAATTTATTCTCATAAGCCAGATGAAACATGAGTCAGACTAAAAAGAGCTACTAATTCAAGCCAAATTAAGGAACTGCTTACGATCCCTCAATCATATCTTGCGACTGTAGTATGTCATAGACTATCAAACTATTTGGGCACTCCTCAAATGAAGGATATATTTAACTAAAGGTGCGAACAATGATTGCAACAAGGGTGCCATTTGAATCCTCTATAACGTGGATGTTATCATTGGTATGTTAGGATAAAGTGTTTTAATAGGTAATGGAGGATCTGTCTGTGAAATAACAGTTGCTAGTTAACTCGATGGTCGGCACACAAATAATTAATGTATCCTTGTGGTTGGCTTAAAATTGAAAAAAATGTAGCTTATGACCCTATGGCATATTCGAGAGGCCATCTGCCAGTCTAAGTGTTTTTAAGGCCCAAAAGTAACTCTACAGCACAAAGTAAGTTTGCCATAGAAACAGTTCATGTATAAGCAGGAAAGAAATTGCTAGCTAGTGAATCTTGATCAATATGCTTCTAAGTTTTAGCTACTTATCTTAGCATCAAAGTTGCAGTTAGAGAACAACTAATCTAAGCTTTGCTAATGCCAATTCCAAGTATTTTTCCCTGTAGAATAGTATCATAGGCGATGTAGTACTTATTAGGGTCACACCCATTCTCTATCAGCAAAATTCCTAGGCTGGGTGTGGTGACTCATCAAGGGAATGATGACAAAGTTCTTGTTGCATCTTGTTCGACGAAGCTGAGCCACCATGGAAGGTAGCTGTCTACTATCTAGCTAAATTCAAATTAACTGACCAAAAACTTGGCTAACAAACAGCGCAAACATATTTCCTAAAGAAACCCAGAATGAGGGTCCCAAGTTATTTTGTTTTTCATGACAACTCGTGGTCATACGCTAGCTATCTATCTAGCTAGCTCTAATAGAATGCTAGCCATTACTTTTACTCGAGCTGATATAGCTAACCGCACGAGTTGTCTGTCCTTCAACCTACATAATTATCTACATCACTATTCCACATCGTCATATGGTCATGATAATAATAATAAGTCATGATAATAATAAGTATAGTCATATGGTCATGATAATAATAAGTATAGTAGTAGTAGTATATTATGCCAGACCACAGAGATTAAGCTACAGCATATTGCAGAGGATACTTGACAGCCTATGTGTTTCCAGACCCTAAAAGCAGGTTTATAGCCTTTATCACTAAGTAAGGATGTCATAGAAACAGTTCAGCTATATACAACAGAAATTGCTAGCATAGTGACTAACAGAGTAACAGATCAATGGTGCTTCTAGGCTTTAGCTACTTAACCTAGTGTTGGTGGTTGGTGTTGTATTTTTATCAGTGAAAAGCAAATCTAACTCATTTGCAACTTAATGCATATTAGGGTCACACCCATTCTTCTGTCAGCCAAATTATAATTAGTGCCTTGATGTTGCATCCTGCTCTTCTAAGAAGCAGAGCTATCACAGAAGTTTAGCTGTGTCAATCGAGGTAGTCAACTAATAGCTAGGCTTCCAACTGGCCAACAATTGCTTCTGGAAGCTCAGATTTGAGTCCTAAGTTACTTTGTTCTTTATGGCAAGTATGAGTCAGCTAGATACCTAGCTCTAATAGAATGCTAGCTGTTAGTTTTGCTATAGCTAATGAAGCTAAAGTCGTTGTATCTAAATTGTGTCAACTGCTGAGATTAACTGCTATTATGACCTTATCTTCAAATGCAGGTGGATATTATGATCTGAACAAGGAAACTGTAAAAGCCAGTTCTTCAATGAATAATTGATGTTAATGTTAATGCTTTATATAAATGAGTAACCTGTGAAGTCAGGAACAAATCTAGAGGATTGAATTGGAGTAGGAGGAGCTGGAAATGAGTGGAGGGAGTGGCTTGACAACTGTGATAAGAGAGGAGCTGAAAGTTGTTGAGGAGAGGTATTGTTCTGGAAGATCAAAGAAGCTCCACTGCCACTGGGATAATGGTAGGCACAAATATCAAGTGAAGGGTCAGCTGCTCATTATGATCCTCTGCAAAAATGCCTTTGTCCTGATAGCCCTAGACGTTGTTGTCAAAGTCATCACATGTGGGCCTGTCCAAGTACTCCAGCAAGATATCTGGGACAGATGGTAATTATTGCAAAATGATTCTATGCCTATTTCCTAGTAAAAAGGAATACGAAGAGAGGAAATGCCAGTTCCTTACAAAAAGAAGCTACATTGCATAAATGTGTTACCGCAAAATAATGTGGATTTAGTGCAGATGCTCGAATATGTTACTGACCATCAAAGAGTTCAAGGACTAGAAATGCCCTGATGCAATACTTTCATGGGCAGCAAGAAGCTCAACAAGTAATTAAAGAGAACTATAGGTAACCATTAGATGGTCATATTAGTAACTCAATATTTTGTGAAGTATCAATTTTGCCTTAGTGCTGATGCTACTACAACAGTGAATAATCAATATTGTTCTCACTCAATGCTAAAACAGAACATCACAGTGATTGTCTAAAAAAAAAAACACTATAGAACTGATGTTTACACAATTCAATAGGAAATAAATAGCATTGACAAATATTTTTAATACTGATCCTAATTTCATAAACACATACCTACATGTATTTACAAAAATATAAACTAGCTTGCACTACAATGATTTAATAGACCTCACTCACCAGTTTGTTCATGTTGCTAGGAGATGGGTTTACATTACGTCTCACTGAGTTCAACTTGTTCAAAATCAGTGCAATGTCAATATTCTCAAGTTGAGTTGATAGAGCTAAAAAAGATTAGCAGAAAAGATGGATAACAATTATAATTCTTATTCTTGTCTGACTAGCATGTTAATAGCTCCATGCATATTATCATGTAACTATAATGCTATTCCACGACAACTATGATTATTGAGAAAGTCATAGTAATTTGTTGTGTTAACTGATGTTAAGAATCATTCAATTCTGTTGATCAGACACACAATCCAAACCATGGAGGACTTGCAAGGACAACTTGAAGAGAGGAAAAAGGCAATAAAAGGTGCATCCCATAATTAACCAAATTTACAAACAGTGACATGATATAAATGTTACTACTTTGCCCCACCAAATATTATAGTCAATGTTAGCAAAGTAGCATTACTGAACAAAGGTATAACAATTATGGCTGTTATGGCCCGACACAAATTCACTTATTTACATAGACTCTATAGGGCCAAGGTAGCATGCAAAATGCACATTTCTCAGTCTTTGCATGTTTTGCACTCGAAATTAAATTCCAATTTGCATTATAAAGTACACGTACAATTTCTTGTTTTAAGGTGCAATAATATTTACCAGCCATATTAAATCTCAGAGGCTTATGCAAATATTTAATAAAATACCTCCCTCCCCTCCCATTCATATAGGGTGACACTGATGAAATAAATTAAAAAAATAACTCAAACACATTGACACAGTGCCATTGTAATCACATGTAATTTTCAAAAAGAAAGTGAACAGTACTTCTGGCTCTTCTCTAAGACTTGATAAGAATACTAGAAGAATCTTGGTCCTCTATAGCTACAGATACACTGCTAGAATTCTACGAATAAACTTTCTCCATCTTTCATTTTGCAAGCAAATATTTTTCTCCCCTATGTTTTGCTGGTGAGACTACAAACTTTGTTCAGGTGACACTGTATGTAGCTAGTATGTAGCAAACACACATACGGAGTTTTATATTAATGCTGAGGTAGCTTTTACAGAGGTGGTGGTTAAACTTTTATTTGTTTCCACATTGTATTCAGATTATGATGAGTTATAGTTATTTCCAAAGGCTCAATGAGCCATATGGAAAGCAGGCAAGTATAACACACCCTGTGGTTTGGACTCAAGTCTGGCATAAGAGATCCAAGAAGCTAAGGTTGACCAAAACAGGCCATAAAAGCTGGTAAACACAATCAAGGAGCAGTTCATATATTAAGATATGCACAATCTGGTCAGGGGCAAAGAGAAGCAGGCTGCTAATGAAGGAAAAAGCAGAGACTAAAGTCACAAACAGAGCTTGAACAAAAGACAAATAGTTAGAGGCAGAAGCCAAATTGCAGATCAGCACGCTTGTTAACACTTTCCAAAGCAGTGATATCCCTACCAGAGATGCTGAAAGAGCAGGTACTATCAGCAAAACACAGTTGTCTCATGTCCAATCTCATGGTCAGCAGAGGCTGCTTTAGAGTGGGTATGATGCATGCATGACATAGAGTTACAGTTAGGAAACATAGTTGCAAATTATCACAAGCCCTGATATTGTCTAATATTACAAAGTAGTGTTTCCCTTATTGATGAAATGGTATAATGGCACTGAAAAATACCTATGTTGTAACATGACTGCAACTTTTGCCAGTTGTCCTATAGATATGGCATCCAGATTTGTCAACAAGAAGCAGGTTTTCACAGACATAAGTATATCATAGTGTATTTGAATTTTTATCTATGTGAATGGTTCTACAGACACCAGTAATCTGCAGAGCTGGCAGAGTCCAATTACAAATGGGTAGAGTGGCTTCTAGGTATTGTGCAGGCACTGAATAGTGAGAAGAATAGCCTGTCTGGTAAACATTTTTGGAAGAGAGTCCATGCTAAGCTGTTTCATGGATACTGCAAAGTTGCCCACCCACTTGGCTTTTTAGAAACATAGCAGCCTAACAATGTCTGGGTTCAAACATGTACACTCCCAGAGAGCTTGTATGTAGTGAAAGGTGCTGACCCATGGAACCTACATTGGTCTTTCAATCTGCATGGTAGAGTCTATTTGTTTTTTTAATCTGGAGAGTCCATGTTTTACAATCTCTCACCTGAACCCAAACAAGCTTTTCTTCTTCATGAACAACAGATAGGACCTTTTGATATGGATTACAGACACAGCTATTGAGCATGAGATTCTGCGATATCTTTGTAACCATATAGCAGATATTAGCTACTATCCACTCCACTTTTACCCATTCACTATTTGGGGTCATGGATACTTGTTTGCCATCATACCAAACATCTGGTGATGCTCACTCTGAAGCTTGTTCATTCCATGTTGGTAGGTCTTTCTCTGATGGAAGAATTCCTTATTTCTCATGGTATAGTTACAAATCACTTCTTCACACCTTTTGCCTTTGCAATCTGACTATTATCCTTTGAGATTAAATATATCTTAACGAGTTGGCAAACTTACATTGCAGACATGCTAGTTGCATTTCTCTTGAATGCATGTAAATGCTTATCATTTCCTACTGCTACTAAAATACACACCTATGCAAAAATTCACAGATCAACGGATACCATTTTCAAGCACATTGTACTTCTGACTGCAATGATGCTGGCCTTTAATTGTCAGCAAGAACCACTGTCGGAGAAATTTCACCCTTGCCTAAAACCTTTCTTCCTCAATCAGAAAATGGTACTGCTGTAGCCCGAGCGGTTAGCTACCTCTGGGTGAATATCCCGCGACGCCTATAGGTACTCCAGGGATTGGCTACTCCACCAATCACCCTACCTAGACTACTGATCTCCGTGACCCAAGTCTCAGTCCTCTCTACTTAGGACCTTACTCCAGTGTCACCCCTCAGGTTGACTCTCTCTATCTCTTTGTCCCTGTCAGGGAAGTAAGCATACACCTTGATATACTTACAATGATCAGACAAAACTTCAGAGTGTGGCACTCTGGTGCCTTACAAAAGATATACATCCAGGTATTTTCTAACAGTCACCTGATATGCCTAGCCAATCATATAGCAGTACTACCCATTGTTGTGTCCTTGGGGTTGTGGTGGTGTAGTGATCCATTAGCTGTGGGTTGTGGTTGCTGTGGTTATGGTGGGTTATTGTTTGAAAAGTCAGGGAGTGGTCCTGTTGATTTCCCTGACAACCACCGTACCAGTTTTCCAAAGGTTACTAAATCACACCAAGATAATTAGACATGTTGGACAGTTGTTGGCTACCTATCCAGTGTTCTCCCCAGGATATTTGTACGGGATATTGATTGGCATGTCATTCGTTGAGCATAGTAATAAACAATGATGCTCTTGTGTTTTTTGGTCTTGTATTCTTTACAGGTTGCAAGAGGTACACTGGACTAGACATAATATTGTTTCATGTAAAAGAGTATGAATCAGTATAGTATCATGCAACAAGCAGTACATAATTCAATTGACATCATATTCTACAAATTGTATTGAAGCCTAAATGCTCATATTGTAATAGTGAATATAATTTTCTTGAAGTATTTCATGGGTGAAGTAACTGTTGTATACTGTTTACGATGATGATTTTCTGGAAGAAATGTTTCCATAAACACCAAGAGAGAAGGAAAAATGGAGACTATTTAGGTGGAAAGTGAGGGCCAAGCTACAATCTTTCCTAGGCACTACCCCATCACTCCAAATCCAAGTCAGCCTAGCATGATCTAGCATTAGTTCTTTGCATGCTTCACTAAGCTCTGCCTTATTAGAGTCATGTGAGTCCAGCTGATCCATGTCATTCATCGAATGGCAACCATCCTAGGTCTATTATTATTATGTTATCAACAGAGCGAACACACCACACCTTGCCCATACTCCAACTTTTCAACTTCCATTTTTTTAAATCAATGGCAGCCTTCCTGTGCTTGTTTGAGCTGTACTAGTAATACCCTCGTGGACTTCAACACTTCGGTAAGTCTAACTCATGAGACAGGAGCTATTTTGGAGGTAGAATTAAAGGTAGAATTATTCACCAACCAAGCCCAGAATATGTATAAATGAAATTTTATTGTTTCATAAATTTGACAAAAATGAACTTAAAAAAATAGTACATGATAAGGCATATCGGCCGATACGCCTTCAATTTCGAAGGGATATCAGGCCAATATGCTTAAATCCTCTGAGTAGAACACACTATCATGGATACCAGTAACAAGATGGGGAGGAACAACCACATGCATTTACTATATATAAGTTACTAGACAGCAATGTGGTCACAATGAGTATGATGGATATTAAAAACTCAAGCACCACAGGAGAGGCAAGAAGAGGAGCCTCCAGTACCATAGCAGACATGCTAACAGTGTTCATGGAGGAAAAGTGTCTATGCGCACAAGAAACAATAGATGAAAATTAAGAAGAAACAAAATTTAATGGTGATGATGATGGACTTGGTTGACTTTCAAAAGAGCTGCTGAAATGAACGGCATACCATGCCACCATCAGAGAGAGAGAAACCATTAGGCCAGGTTAGAGTAGCCCAGCCATAGTATACACAATAGTGATTCTGTGGGCAAGGTGGCGTGGTAACCTGGCAGTGGTTGTTAAGTGGTGCAGAACAGCCATGTTAGAGTAGCCCAGCAATAGTATGTACAACGATGGTTCTGTGGCCAAGGTGGCTTGGTAACTAATTCGTGCTTGGTACCTGGCTCTGATGGTTAATTGGGCAAGATCAGGTGTCTTATGTGGTTAAGTGGTCTTAAAAGGCTATTATTTGAGCGAGAAAAGTGAGTTGACTCTCTAATCATGACAATTGAGATTCCAGCGTGATATGAATCTAAATCAAGATTTTCCAGTATACAGCTTGTTAGGCCAAATTTCACCAAGAAACATTTTGGATGACGCAGAAGTAGAGGAATGATAGAAACTATCAGAAAAGAGCAATCAATATGGATTGTAAGAAATGAGAAGAATAGAGCTAGGAAATTAATCCTTTTCTCTCTCTTGTCCTGCAAAACAAAGCATTGCATTCTGTACTACTTATGCCACACTACTATGCAGACAATGGTGGTCAATCAGATAATATCCTATAGTATTGGTGTAGTAACGCATCACAGGAAACAAATCTGAACCTGGAACAGCCAATAACTTATTCCACTGTCACATCCATCTTATGTCACGCCTAACAAATTCTACCACTTATCATGTCCACTTCAATGATAATGATGCCATAATTGTCATAATATTTAGGTACCACACAGGGGTGAAAGAATACTCTCAGCACCACTTTGCTGCCTAAGAGTCATTACTTTCTCAGTGACATATTATTATGTGAAAGCAAGTTGCCATAGCAACAACTATCCACATAAAAATTAAAAATATATATAAAAAAATGGTATTGAATTAGAGATAGACAGTACAATACCTAAAACTGTGCAAACATGCTATCTGTGTGCTAACTTCCTGATATAAAGCGCGATTTTAAACTCCAGACATAAAAAAACACAATAAGCTTTATCACTTGCGGCATCGAAACGGAGCCGCTGCAACTATTTGTAACATAAAGTCTGACAAGTGTGGCGAACAATCTTTGTCTTTCAAAAATGCCATTTGCGAAAACAACAACAAAATATCCATAGGTTGGGAGGGATGTTCAAGAGTCTCAGGTAAATCAGCTGAACCAGAGAATTGGATTGATCTTTGTACTGCTCTACACAGATAGCAACTACATATATATGAGCTGTGCAATACATGACTACGCCCTTTCCTTGTTAAATTTTATGCACTGGTAGAAGAAAGGTTATTGTGTCTCCTACGGCCTCAAGCAATGCCTGCTGAACGCAATGAATGAATGAGCATATATCCCTCAGAAGTAGCATGACCAATTAACATGACTTAGCATTGGACATGGCGGAGATTGTAATACTCTGACATAGGTATTGTATCTAAAAGTCACCATATTATCTTGGTTAGCAACCAACAACCAAACACTCACCAACTCACATGCCATAATTCATAAAAGAACTAGCTGAGACAATCAGAAACACAAGCTTGATTCTTACCATATGAAACAAGTCCGAGGAGGACTGCAGACACCCAGAATGGCTCCTTCAATTTAGCCATTCAATTTTGTACACTTGACTAAGAAAAGAAAATAGTTATCAAGTTGGCAAACTGACATTTTCAACTCCACAAAATAAATAGTAAGGCCAACAACCGCTGCTTTCTCCTTACCTGAAATGGAGTGCTGAATGGACCACGAGGGGCTCGCGCACAGCAGGAAGCTGCTAACGCAGCATTGCCAAGCAACGGTGCGCATTTGCGTTTACGATCACGCGACACCAAATTACGTGTTCGCGATGTCATCTAATTATGCACGGCTTGGTCGTGATGCTATATAGATTCTCCACACTTCACTGAATAGACTTGATATATAGCTCTAAAGGTAGGCCTCTCTCTGTTCTCTCTCTTGATACCAAACATCCGTATATTCTGCATACATAGAATCACAAGATAGGTTTCTCTATGTGTTCTCTATCTTGATGCTAAACAGGTTAGCTTCATAGATTCTCCACACTTCACTGTATAAACTTGATATATAGCTATTAAGATAGGTCTCTCCCTGTGCTCTCTGTTGATATCAAACGTCCATAATATTCTGCACACTTCACTGTAATGGACTTGATATGATTCGAATGATAGGTTTCATTATGTGTTCTCTATCTTGATATTTGCCCTAATTTGGTCTATATGTTTCTCATTTCCCCCCCCCAAAATCTTGTTATTTTGCCGTAAAGCTCATAACTTTTCTACACTTTACCCAAAAAAGAAAATTTTTATATCACCGGATAGCCCTTCTAATTATCTGTCTTTTGTACGTGCCAAAATTTTAAGTACTCTAAGTATTAGCAAGTTATGATGATTTGAAGTGGTAAGGTTTGCGATCTTTCCTGGCGTTTTCCAGTTGCCAAAGCGGTGGCCTGCCAGTGAAAAACCACTACATTTATTGATAATCTGTTGACATGTTGTAGATAAGGGCCTTCTCTATCAGTTGACAAAATCTGGGACTTTGGTCTTGTTAATTAGGGCAGTTATGAATTGTACTCTTACTTGATGCTAAACATGTTAGCTTCGTAGATTATCCACACTTCACTGAATAGACTTGATGTATAGCTATTAAGATAGACTCTCTAAGTGCTCTCTCTTGATACCAAACATCCATATATTCTGCACACTTCACTGTAATGGACTTGCAAGATAGGTATCTCTCAGTGTTCTCTATCTTGAGCTAAACATGTTAGCTTCATATATACTATAAAGGAACCGCTTTTTCCCCCTTTTTTCTGGATTTTTATGTTTTTATGATAGCCTAGACCTAGAACACAGTTTTTCATTGTCAGACATGTAGATTGCTGATGTTGAGTACCTTGTTTTTCACCAGCAGAAATGAAGATGGACATGTTTCATGATTTTATGTAGCTAAAGGATTGTTAACAGTGATGTTGTTAAAATTTTGATATGAAATTTATTCAGAAAAAAAGATTTGACAGTAGTAACTTTTCAGCACCAAAATAATTTTCTTGGTAGATGTCATAGTTTGGGAAACAAAACAGTAGTTATTCCATACAGTTGTATCCCTGCTTCACTGGCACACAGCACACTCTGGCTGCCTCCACTGCAAGGTGGTTTCACTGCTTCACTGGTACAGAGCAAACTCTTCCAGACCTCTAATGCCACAATGAACAGTCTCTTCCAAACCTCTACTGCCACCATGAAAAGTCTCTTCCTGGCCTCTGCTCGCTCCCTCCTTCTTTTCTCCTCTGCTGTTGCAACCACTAGCGAATCCATTGCACTTGTGAGTAAAGCCATAAAGTCTGTTGTTGAGGCTATTGCCTCTTCATCATTTTTGGCTGGCTGTATCTAGTTGGAGCATGTGGTATACTGCCTAGTGTTGCTCATCTTTGAGATAGAAGGCAAAATAGGTTAGTAACTTATCCTGAGCGGTTGAAATTTGATGGCTGGTTGTCTCACTGGAGCACCGCCGCTGTGGCTCTGTCAGCCAGGCAGGAACAGTTGCCTTGTTAGCCCCTGGGTCAATGAGAAGCCTACATGATCTACCAGGGCTAGGCCCTCAGCACCCATGAGCTAAAGAAAATTCAACCATATGCTAGGTTACTGGAATTCTCTAAGGAACACTCAAAGTGATGCTCTGTTGCATATCGTCCAGAGAAGAATTGTCCTCAGAATCCAAAATGATTGCAGTCATAGAAGCATGAACAAGGGAAAATGAAATATTTGATTTGAGAGAAATGAGAGAAAAGGTATGTTGTGACACTCAAGAAGCCTAATGATACATCGCATTTGAGGTGTGATACATTGCCTGACAGCCAGCAAGTGTATTACGTGATGGTAGCTACATGCTTTGTTCGAGCAGATGTGCCATTAAATCATTTTCATAATTTGTTGGAAGAAAATGCTCTTCGTCAAACAAACTGTCAATCCACATCTGACCTCATTCCTTAAATTTTGGAATAGGAATGAGCAAGGATCAAGAACGAGATGGGTGGTAAGGCAATCTCATATATATTTGATGGTACCACAAGATTGGATAAAACTTTAGCAATAGTTTTGTGCTATTTTTGAATAATGATTGGAATATCTACCAGAGACTTGGTAGGTTGCAGTTTCTAGCAAAATCACTCTCTAGGAAAGAGATTGTCTTTGAGATATTAGGTGTTCCTTCACAACTACTTATGTCATTGGTTCTGATCAGCACTCTGTTGACAGTTTTAGTTATCAAACCAGGATGGAGGCATCTCTTTTTCCAATTATGAAAGAACCATGCTTCAAAAATGAACATGGGCCTTCCCTTTCCAACTAAAACAAAGCAAAAAGAAATGTAATCACATCCTGATAAATGTAGATAGCTTTAAGGTCAACGGAGATATCTAGAACTTACTTATCCTAGGTCAGGTTCATTTTTAATAGTATATAGACAGACAGAGTTGTCATAGTTCTCTGGCACTGTACTTACAATAACTTTTGTTGATTTCCAGAGCTATGCCAATCATATACACATCTGGTTCTGAAATAATCATGAAAATTCTTGTGTGCCTTTTTCTGTGTGTGTAACCATATCCATGTGTCTGTTTCTTAGTCATTACCAGCGAACGAAGGTTCTGCTTATGGTTAATACTGACAAACCATGCAGAAATTTTACCTTCAAATCCACCAACTATGTATATATATTACGTTGGGGGTGTAGTAATTACCAAGAAATAGTAATAACTTCTATTACATTTTCATTAGTTAAAATATTATTCTCTCAATTTTAACATGGGACTATGAAGTCTGAAAGCTTGGCACATACATGACTTGTTAGTATGATTTTAGAGATTGCCAGTTTATCAAATATATCAAGCCCTTCTGAGTTTCTCTGTTTAAACTGTGTTGTATTATATGAATGTTTGAATGGTAAAGTGAAACATGTTAAGTGTTTCGGTAGAGGTAGTCTATCTATTAAAAACATATATTTTAACAATCAATATTGCAATATCCAGCTGGAAAGAAATACTACATAGTAATAATTGAAAGAGATGGACTTTTATATCATTCTTCTAGAGTTGTCCAATACTTCTTGTGCAATAAGAGTTTTATGCTGTTGATGCGTAAACCATACAAAAAAATTCATTCATGCAATATTCGGTCTATGTTTCCAAAGGAAAAACCTTTGACAATCTTAACATAGTTGCTAATGCCCAGACCTCATGTTAAATTCTTCCTATTCTTTGGTATGTTGTTCGGCAATACTTTCTGCTGTGCATCATCATTTTTGCATTGTAAAGGAATGCTCATATTTTGTTGTTTGTTTGTACAGAAAAAACCCAGAATGCTCAGAAGTGATATACTTTGGACTGGATGTCAAAAACTATGTAAGATGGGCTGCCTGTTACACCAGTGTTCATTCCTTATGCCACAAAATGCTATTGTTAATTTTAAGTGGATTTGTTTAAATTAATGTTCGTTTCTCCCTTGTTAAGTTTTAGCATATGTTTTTAATTGGTGAGTGAAACTAGTCCTCACTCAACAGATGGAAAACTTGCTATTCTGCATGAGGCGTATATATGTATGTTTGTATGTATCTATCTATCCAGGCACTGTACATTCACGACCAGTAAAAAATGTGAATGAGTTACTTGGCTTAAATAATGCTGGATTCTAAATCTGGAATGGTGGAATGGTCGTTATAGTGAAGAGATCAATTGTGAGAATGGCAAGAGATTCTTAATTAGTCTGGCTGGCTTCACTGCACAAGTGAGAATGGGCTGGACAGCTAACAATTAACACAATCCCTTACCAGATAGCAGAATAAGCCAGCAGAAATAGGGTAAACAACAAATTTTTTAAATCCTGCAGGCCTAGCACCTCACCCTAGATCTGATAGAAAATATATACATAGTTGCAACACAAGGAGGTGAAATTGTGCTGCGGCTGACATGAAAGTATGATGGATATAGCAATTTTTTCGGTTCATCAGCATACTCTAGCTCTTTCTTATTCATTGGTCGCCATGCAATGCCTAGCATTGATTACTTGTATGGATCTATGTATGTAATGTATATTCACCAGTACATTTTGTTTTTACCAATCACCCTGCATTAAATAATGTGGGCTCACGTAAACCTGGAAATGTCATCATAGTGAGGAACCATCAATAGGACACACATCCAGTAGTAGATTCCAAGCTAGACATGCCTGGCTATGGAGTGCAAGTGAAACTGGCTGAAAGGTTTATAGCTGATGTTACCCCGTTAACAGACAGTTGAATGTGCCAGATGAAATATGACAAACAACAAACTCACAAGCACTCTAAAAGCACCTCACCCAGGCCGCCTTAGCCCAAGCATTGGCCGTAGCCCTAGAGCAAAATAATTGCTGCATAATCAGGTGAGAATGGGTTACATGGCAGTGGATGTCAGTGCTGCTAAGTGCTCAATGCACACGAGTGATTTTAAAGAGGCTACTCAGTCATTCGTGCTCACACATGTTGTAGAACTTGGATGGTAAACCAATGCATAAAACTTTAGAGGTAGCACCTTATGGAAACTGAACTGCATTATATAAGTTTTATCTTTGATATAAAAAAGCTTCAGTTTATAGGAGACTTTATTTATAATTTTTCAAAAACAGCTTCAGTGTGTGGGGGTCTTACAATGATTGCTCCTTCAAATAAAAATAAAATAAAATGAAACGAAATAAAAATTAAAATTAATTAATTAAAACAAAGTAATAGAAAAAGGCTATCATGCTATATTATATAATATATGCAAATGATGTGCTCAAGTTAGTTTCCTTGATATTGGCAGATAAACATGACATGCTCCAGATCATTGTGTGGAAATAGAGGAAATTACAATGTGAATCCTAGTCAATTTTAGCAGATAATAATTATAGCTACTTCCTATTGCATCCTTAATTTTTTATATATATATTTTTTACTGAAACCCCTTCTCAAAATCCTAGATCTGCTCCTGGACAGGAAAGAGGAAAGGATGATGGTGATGATGGATATAGTTATTCAGTTCATCAACATGCTCTAGATACTCACTTTCCACTCGATGCCTAGCATTCTTCACTAGTAACTACTACATCATGCAATGTTATGTGGAATGTGATGGAAAACTTTGTACTCGTTGCATGGCTTATCTAAATGTCTATGTATGTAGCTATGTATATATGAACCATACGTTCACCCATAAAAAGTATAAATGTGTCACTTATCTTAAATAATGCACACTTATATAACTGGGAATGATGTCATAGTGAAGAGAATGAGCATGAAAACTAAAATATTTGAAGCTAAAGAAAACTGGTGTTTCTGGAGAATATCTGAGTGGGATCTGCAATAATATTCCGCAAGCCTTCATCAACCATTCATCTGCAATAACATCAAAATGCAGAAAGTAAGATTAGTACACCAATGAGGGGTGTAGTGTTAGACAGAATACCATTATTCGAGGGCTTTATTCAACTAGATTCAAGCACACAAAACAGAGACGTTAGCATAAACTAAAATAGCGAGCACAAATAAGATTAGTTATCATGTGAGAGTGGGGTGACCTAAAGTCGACTACAAGGTTCAAGTGTCGGGGTTCCTTCATAACCACTACATTCACCCCTTTCTTTTCATTGTTCTATAACATAATGGTCCACAGGGTGGTAGAGGCATTCTGATCATCACATCAATACTTCATGAGTAGGAGGAGAGCATTGAGGTTCAGGACTTTGTTCTGAATCTGTAGATATAGTCTCGGTAGATACAGGAGTAGCCATACCTTGGATGCTTGGTCCTACCTCAGGAGAGAGATTGGGTTGTAGAAGTTGTTGAGGTGGCCATCCTTCCATAATATCGCCACAAGGTGCAAGATGCTTGGTGGACAGTGGTTTTCCAGCCGTCAGGGTAGCATATGTATGCATAAGTTGGGTTCACTTCAAGGAGTTCAACCTCGTCGACCAGGGGCTGAGACCACTATATCACGGGTACTAGCTAGTTAGTCTTATTATTGATAGCTAGCCAGCATGATTATAAGCTAAGCTAGCTAGTTTATTAACGCGGCTGTTTCTTGTTATTTAGCTAAAGCAGGCTGTATTTTGTAGCTGTGTACAATGAATAATTACCGTTTTCTACCCTTTCTTTTTGTAGGCAAACCTGTGGATATGGCTGAAAATGTCGATTATGTGCCTACTGTGTTTACATTTAAGAAAGTTGATGAAGTGTTGATGAAGTGCAAAGGAGGCTAGAGAGAGCCGGAGACATGCTCTCCGAATAATTCATAATTCGAGGGGGGGGGGGGGGGGGGGTGATAGAGGTCATTGATCATTGATTGCATTCAATAGTATGTTAATTCACAATGATGGTATGGATGGTATATATATAGTTGGAAATACACAAAATGAAAAGACACAATTACGTAGTCTGATGTAACCGAAGTGTATCCTAGTCGTACAGCACTTTCGACCTTGAAGAGAACAGCCACAACATCCCTCACCTAAGCTATAAACATGCATATACACCACGTAATAATAGTTGTTTACCCAGCCATGCAAGTGCAGTGTGAAGATAGAATGTCACCTGCTTCCTTGATTATGATCCAGGCCTCATGTGCATTCGTAGCTGCCTTCTGACTGGGGTTCACCCAGGCCTTCAACACACAATATTTGGCTCCAGAATGACTGAAACTCCACGAAAAGACAGTCCTTACATACCCAGACTGGAAGTAATTGTACGCATCAAGTTGTTTCCAAGATAGAAGCTGTTCCTGGGTGTATACTCAGGAGAGCTGAGGACTCGGGATGATCAGCTCGTATTATTATAAAAGGACTGAACTGTTAGAGTAGAGGAGAGTAGAGAACTGTATTATTGAGATCGGTGTAATTGAGTTTTTGTAAAGGACGGCACACCTCGTTTGTGACATTGTTATCTGTATAAGTTGTTAACTATTCTCAATTGCTAACTACGGGTTAGACGCTATTAGCAAGCTAATAGCAGGTTAGACAGCAACAGGAGTGTTGTTGATTTTTGGCCTAGCTGTAATTGTGTGGTTGTTGGACCACTAATTAGCGGGACGTAGTAGTGCTCGACGCCAGCACAAATAAAGCATTTGGGGCTGGGACAGGTCATTAGCGCTCACAAACTACAAACTGTTAAATATGAATGAAATTCTACACTCCTGGAATCAGCTATATAGTCATTTTACATTCATTTTCCATCTGCCATCAATATTGCCATGTCTGGAAGTAGCACCCAGGGTTGCACCCATCTGACACATTTTTTTAAAGGTAAGATACAATATACAGCTAGTATATGAACAATAAGGGTTATAAGAGTTGAATGATTAGCCTTCTAATTAATGTAGAATCGAGTCTGGGTCCCATATCCCTGTGTCAACGACTGCTGATGATGGTAACTCTAGTGCATCAACTGATATAGATTTATTTGTTCAATCACCATCAATGACAGTCTCACAGTCACAACCACTACATCGAGCTCTTCCTTGTCAATGCCAACTACTGTTTCTCATTATGCTCAGCAACAATTGATACGATGACTACATTACTCAGTGTAATTCCGTCAACTAGTGGACAGGTGGACTTAGGGACAATAGTTGAAGCTACTCAAGGTAACTGGGATAAGCTTAGGTCATTGGCAAATAATATCCCAGATGATTGTAAGAAGCAATATCTTTCTCATCATTCCAAACCTTCTTCTTCTGATCATCTTCATTCACATCACGTTACCAAACTAGGAAAAACCTTGACTATATCCTTCCAGCTTGGATGTTTAGGACAATTTCCTTGGCTCTCCATACAGCACTGTTCTTGCAGGTGGTCTTTGCAGATTTTGTATAGTTTTTCCAGAGCAGCCAGGTAGAGGCAGTATTTCTGGAGTTGGCAATCGTTCTGGTTTGTTAGCTTTGTCCACATACCAGAAACCATACTCAAAAGCACTTGGCAAGGATGGTGTACTTGTATGCCATGATCAGACTCAAATGCATTGCCATGCAGCTGAGAGGGTAGACCTTTTTCTCAGAAATTTTAACCAACTAGATGAAAGGATAGATACAAGGCTATTGAAACAGCAGATAGTTTTGGCTGTAGAGTTTTTGGCAAAGTAAGCACTACCATTCAGAGGCCACTCTGACTACAGAGTGGATTTCTCAGATGAATACGTCAACAGGGGCAATTTTGTAGCCAACTTCAGCTTTTGGCTCAGACAGATAAGCTCCTACACAAACACCTTCTCTAGGAACACAAAGTATACCAGCAAGACCATTCAAAATGAGGTTATTCACATAATTATATGCATCTAAAATTAGAGAGCATATAACTGAACAGCTACGAGAACAAAAATTGCCTTTCACCATCATTACTGATGAAGCCACAGATCCTCATTCTAATCAAGAGATTCTTTCTCTGTGCTTCATGATCTGTCCTCTCCCACTGATCTTCATATCAAGTAGTGCCTGATAAGCTTTGTCTACTTGGACCGAGCCAATGCTTCATCCATTTCAAGAAAGATTCTTGAAACAGTTTCTAGTTCATCAGTTTCTTTAGATCCCTGTAGAATTAGAGGGCAAGCTTATGATGGAGCATCTGTGATGTCATCCGGCATTGCAGGAGTCCAATCTAAAGTCAAGGAGGTCAGCCCACTAGCTCTGTACACACACTGCTACTCACACTGCCTTAATCTTTCAATTGCCAGAGCATGTCTTGTTCAGGAAGTACGAAACTTGATTTTAGTTATAAATGAAGCACACTCTTTTTAGCTCACAGCCCTAAGAGACAAAACCTTTTTGAACTTACAGTCAATGAATTCTTGTCTTCTTCAAAGCAAGAAAGCTTCCAGGAATGTTTAAGACAAGATGGGTGGAGAGACATACATGCTTTGAAGTGTTTCTTGAAATGTATGAGCCACTTATCACTTTCTTAGATGCTATTTTGTGTCCTACTGATTACCCAAATATAGGCTCATCAGATGGGAGCTGGAATTGGGATACTGAGACAAGAGTGAAAGCACAAGGTCTGAAAGCTGCTCTCTCTTCTTTTCAAACTCTTGCTGTTTTTATAATCACCAAGAATGTTCTTGATGAAGTGAAAATACTTGCTTCAAGACTTCAGAAGCAGGATCAAGATATACATGAGGCCTATAACAAAGTTACTGAAGCGATTGAATGCTTGAAAACCCTCAGAAAGTCTATTGACACCGTTTTTAGCTTGTGGTATTGTTAGGTTTGAACTGGCTGAGTCAATTGGTGTGAGTGAGAGTGTTCCAAGAAAGACAAGCATTCAATGGTCGAAGCAAAACTCCAAGTCAATCAGCAAAAGAGCATTACAAGAGAGTCATTGCTATACCAGTGCTGGATTCATTCATTAACCTGTTGGAGAAAAGATTTCAGGGTGAGGGAAAACAAAGTCATATGCTTTTGTGCCTTGTGCCTTCAGTGCTCAACTGCAATCCGAGTGTTCAACTATCACAACATATAGATGACCTTCTGTACTGGGAACAAGATCTTTCATGTTCCTTGTCTCTCAAAAGTGAACTAAGAAGATGGCAATCATTGTGGGAGCATAAGCGAGACAAAGATGAGGCTACCATCCCCAACAATCTTCTCCTATCTTGTGACTCTGACTCTTTACCAAACATTCATTGCTTACTAGTCATTGCTTGCACTCTGCCTATCACCAGTGCTGAAGCAGAACCATCATTTAGTTTGCTCAGGAGGATAAAGACATATACAAAGTCGACTTTGACTGAACAACACTTTTCTGATCTTGCTGTAATAGCCATGAACTATGGAGTGAGAGTGTCAGTTGATGATATCTGCCATGCTTTTGTGTAGTGTCACCCGAGAAGGCTCTTTCAAGCTTCACTATTTATTGACTGAAAATAGTTTCCTGTTTATCTTTAGTTCATGCTCTTTTAAGCTGATAAATATTCCACAGTACAGTGTGCATGGGCTAGTTCTCCACCCCTGCACCCCCCCCATCCCTGTACCTTTCTAAAATTCCTGGATCCACCCCAGCATCTGCCTTAGGTTGTTAGTAGGCAGGCAGCCAGGACCATAGCCAGGAATAATTAAAGGGGTTTCCTGGCTTGCACTATCACTTACAATTTTTTGTTGGTAATGGTATGTCTTGTTATATAATTGCCAAGAGAAATGCAGGACGGTGCTTTCTTGAAAAATGATTAATGACCTGATCATGATTCAGGAAAGAGGGGGGGATTTCAGGGCAACATGGAAACCCCCCTGGCTATGGGTTCATCAACCCACTCCCCCCCTCCTCCCCCCAACCCCAATCTAAAATTCCTGGATCCACCCCTGCATGCATTGGTCATTCTCTTGTTCTCTTCAATGGAATAAGGTAAGTTTTGAACACGAACGAAATGAGACATTCTTGTGATGCCAGGGTGACTAAAAGATTGGTGCAATTGGTAGAGAGAATCATCCAGTGAAGCCACGCAGGTACTCCAGGAAAGGGTGTCAGACGGTATGTTCTCTCTTCCAGGGCAATAGAGTATGTCAAAACTGTAGCAAGACAGCTCCACCCACCAATGCAAGATTTTGTCATTCTTCATTTTACCTTTGTGTTGTGTTCAAACATGTATGACACAGTCTTCTGATCAGTCTTTATGCTAAAATGCTTTCCCATGAGGTAATGACGCCAATAGCAGATGGATTCTACGATAGCCAGAGCCTCTTTCTCAATAGATGGATGTCTGATTTCACCTTGTAACGTCCTTGAGAAGAAAGCAACAGGATGCCCAGCTTGATTTAAGGTAGCTACTGCAGAAGCATCAGTTTCCACTTCAATGGTATATTTTCATTGATAGCCATTACAACTGACTCCTCTATGCTTACCTTAAGGCTTTCAAAAGCAGCTACAGCTTCAGTGGATAATGGAAAAGTCTTACAGCTGTTGATTAGTTTCATTCTGTCTGAAAACCTGAGAATCCACTGTGTAGTAGGTGAACAGCCCTTTGCATCTGCTGAGTGACTTTGTATTGTTCGGGATTGGAAGTTCTCGGAGACGCTTAAAGCCCTCGGGATCTGGTTGAATTTCACTATTTTCAACAATCTAACCAAGGATAGGAAGGCGACATGTCGAGAAAACACATTTTTTTCATTGTAAGTCAAGTTCTTACACTTTTTAGCACTATCGACCTTCAAAGAGCATACCACTAGGTGCCGCTCAGGGATGAAGAAAGGCCCTACACTGCCTTCTCATTCTCCATGACATATTCTATGAGACTGTAGACATGCTTATCCTGTAGATCCAGTACAGGATAGAACTCTTTCTAACTAAATGTTGACATAGCTCGGGCATGCTATCTCTGTGGCATTGCTTAGTGGGTACATGAGATATGTCTTCTTTCTATCTTCCAGTTCTACCTGGATCTTCTGAGCTATCAGCTTGTAGTAGTTTTCTACTATGTCAAATATCAGCATCAAGAAAATGTTCCAAATTAGCATCGTAAGGAAACTCCTGCTAAGCCCTGTTTTCGTACAAATTCAGTCATTTCACGTTGAAAACAAGCAACACCATTAGAGACACCAAAAGGTACACGGGTAAATTGGTACAAGTCATTGCTTGCCTCGAAGGCAGTGTAAAGCCTTTCTTCATCTCTGAGCGGCACCTGGTGGTATGCACTTCGATGGTTGATAGTGCTAAAAACCCTGTATTGAGCAATAGCATTTATCTGATCATTTATACGGGGAAGAGGGAAAGCATCCAGCTGTGTAAACCTGTTGATAGTTTGAGAATAGTCTACAACAATCCGCTTCTGGTGGTTTTTGTAACCACTGCCTGGGATCGTTATGGGGATTTTCTGGGCTCAATGATTCCTTCTCTTAAAAGCTTTCGTACTTCTGAGGAAATGAAAGAGTAATCATCGTGACTGTATTTGCGTGACTTGGTTGCAATTGGGCCACAGTCATCAGTTAGATTTCCGAATAACTGAGGAGGTTTCATATTAAAAGTGCTTGGGCCACATACAGATAGGGAAAGTTTAGGACCACCATATTTGAATACAATACTCTTAAGTTGCAATTGGAAGTCTAGACCTAGTATCAGGCCAGCACATAATTTAGGAAGGACTGATAGGCAGACTTGAGGGTAGATTCTCCCATCAAACTCAAGGTCTACAACACAGTAGCCACTTACTTTAGTTGCCAAGGAGGATGTTGCCATTGATTTGGTACCAGAAGATGGATATATGCGGAAGGTAGCCGACTTCACCAAAATAGGATGCACAAAGCTTTCCGAACTTCCGCTATTGACAAGTGCTTTTGCTCAATGCTTACAGTGACTGTTGATTTAGAGAGTGTGGTGGCACAACAGTAGAGACAGTAGCAAGTGTAGGGCTCCACATAGCAGCAGAAGTCCCCAATGTAGGCAGAGGTGGGGGGCTGCCACGACAGACTTTGTGGAAGTGTCCCTTATTGTGACATTTCGAACAGGTAGCACCACGAGCATGGCACTTAGAACGAAGATGCCTTTTGTAGCCACAGTAGAAGCACTTCTTCCCTTGGGACAGTGCTGCCGCAAGCGTAGAAAAGTTGGTGGTTGATTCTTCAGGAACATTGGCAGGAATTATGGCGGCATTGAATGGAGTAGTTCGGGGCAAGTAAACTTCGTAGCTATGAGCAGCAGCCTCTAGAGTCCGAGCTTGGTCAAACATGGTCTAACATCTTGTTTTCCAGTAGCCTCTGGCAAATAAATCCGGTGGTTAGACCAGATGAATGCATCCCTAATACTTTCTTTGCGATATACAATAGAAGAGACACTCCGGTAGTTCCAATCCTTGCTGAGTGTTTTGAGAGCTTGAAGGAACTCGTCTAGAGTTTCAGCAGGCAGTTGCCACCTTGTAGCGAGAAGGTGACGAGCATATACTTCATTAGTTGGCTTCACATAGAGAGCTTGTAGTGTCTACATTGCAGCCATGTAGTTCTCACAGGAGAGTCTGCAGGAATTTCAACATCAAAGTCGTCTTCAGGTGAAGAACTCTGAGGACACCACTGAGCAGAGTGAAGGATGTTTTACCTGCTAAAATGCACTCTTGTGATGTATACCGCATTCCTTGTAGCTGGGGGAAATACTACATAGCAGAGACAATCAGAAGACTGGAGACAAGAGTGAAAGAACATCAAGATGCTTGTAGAAAGTGTAATAAAGAGAAGTCTGCAATTGTGAGTATGCATGGGATAATGAACATCTTATTCTGTGTGAGGAAGCCACTGTCTTGGACCAGGCCAGAAGACAGAAGGCACTGCTATTGAAGGAGGCATTGCACATCGGCCTAGCACCAAAGTGTGAACAGTTCAATCGAGACTGTGGAATGGACTTGCCTGGCTGCTGGGGAGCTACTCTGAAGAGCCTGAACTTGAAGCCACGACCACCATAATTACATTATTTTATTTTATTTATTTATTTCTATTATTATCATTATCATTATTATTTTTATTTATTTTATTATTTATTTACTATCTGTTTATTATTTGAATTTTATTATTATTATTTTAATTATTATTACTATTATTATTATTCTTGTTTTTATTGTTATTGTGTTGTTTTTGTTGTTCTGTTGTTGTTATTGTTGTTACTGTTATTATTATCAATATCATTATTATCATTATCATTATTATCATTATCATTATCATTATTATCATTATCATTATTATCATCATCATTATTATCATCATCATTATTATCATCATCATTATTATCATTATTATCATCATTATTATCATCATCATCATTATCATCATCATTATTATCATTATCATTATTATCATTATCATTATTATCATTATTATTATTATTTTTATTATTATTATTATTATTATTAATTTTTACATTTAAAAAAAATTTATTCATTTTTTTAACATCCGGTGCACATGCTAGATGCATGTACTAGCTGAGTAACCAATTCATATTTTTTAGGGGTGGTGAATGTACGGTGCATGGATATATATATATATACAAACATACATAATTATATATGCCGTATGTAATAACCAGTTTTCCATCCAACTGTTGTGTGAGAACCAATTAAAAACATATGCCAAAGCTTAACAAGGGAGAAACAAACATTAATTTAAACAGCTTCACTTAAAATTTATTATAGCGTTTTGTGGCTTAAAAGGAATGAACACTGGAGTAACAGGCAGACCATCTCATATAGTTTTTGACATCCAGTCCAAAGTATATCACTTCTGAGCATTCTGATTTTTTTCTGTATAAACGAACAAGAGCATTCCTTTACAATGCAAAAATGATGATGTATAACGGAAAGTATTGCCGAACAACATACCCAAGGATGGAGTAATTTGCCGGACATGTAGGAAGAATTTAACATGAGGTCTGGGCACTAGAACGATCTTACAAGATTGTCAAAAGTTATTTCCTTTGGAAACATAAAGCGAATATTGCATGAATGAATTTGTGTGTATGGTTTTCACATTAACAGCATAAACCTCTTATTGAGTTTACACAAGAAGTATTGTTTACATTAGACAACTTTAGAAGAGAATGATTATAAGTCCATCTCCTTCAAATTTATTACATTGTAGTATTTCTTGCAATAGTGAGCGTTAAAAGGTATGTTTTTAATATAAATAGACTACCACTACCCAACCACTCAACATATAGACCTCTACCATTCAAACAACACATTTTAAACAGAGAAACTCAGGTCTTGTTGTATTTGATAACCTGGCAATCTCTAAAATAAAAAACTACCGTACTAACAAGTCATGTATGTGCCAAGCTATCAGACTTACCATGATGTTAAAATTGAGAGAATAATTTTTTAACTAATGAAAATGTAATAGAAGTTAGTGCTATTTCTTGGTAATTACTTCACCCCCAAAGTAATATATATATAAGTATGTCCATAGTTGGTGGATTTGAAGGTTAAATTTCTGATAGTTAGTCACTATTGACCATAAGCAGAACCTTCATTCCCTAGTAATGACTAAGAAACAGACACATGAATATGGTTACACAAAAAAACAGCAAGGAACACAAGAATTTTTGTGATGATTCAGAAGCAGATGTGTATATGATTGGCATAGCTCTGGAAATTAACAATGTACAATTGAATAAGTACAGTGGACCTATGACTACTCAGTCTGTCTATATAGTATTAGAAAAGCATTTTTTAAAATTAACGTGACCTAGGGTGAGTAAGTTCTAGATATCTCCCTCAACTACCTTATGCTATCTACATTTATCAGGATGTGATTACATCTCTTTTTGCTTTGTTTTAGTTGGAAAGGGAAGGCCCATGTTCATTTTTGAAGCATGCTTCTTTCATAACTGGAGAAAGAGACCCCTCCATCCTGGTTTGATAACTAAAACTGATTGAGTTAACAACAGAGAGCTGATCAGAACCAATGACATAAGTAGTTGAAGGAACACTTAATATCTCACAGACAATCTCTTTCCTAGAGAGTGATTTTGCTAGAAGCTGCAACCTAACAAGTCTGGTAGATAGTCCAATCATTAGCTTTATCCAATCTTGTGGTACTTAAATGTAAATGAGACTGCCATCTCGTTCTTGATCATTGCTCATCCTATTTCAAAATTAAAGGGATGAGGTCAGATGTGGGTTGACAGTTTGTGTGACGAAGAGCATTTTCTTCCAACAAATTATGAATGGCACACTTGCTTGAACAAAACATTTACCTACCATCACTTAATACACTTGCTGGCCATCAGGCAAATGCAATGTACCATTAGGATTCTTGAGTGTCCCAACATACCTTTTCTCTCATTTCTCTCAAATCAAATTTCATTTTCCCGTTCATGCTTACATGACTGCAATCGTTTTGGTTTCTACTGAGTTTTAGGCACAATTTTTCTCTACATGATATTCAACAGAGCCCCTCTTTGACTGTTCCTTAGAGAATTCCAGTAACCTAGCATATGGTTGAATTTTCTTTAGCTCATGGGTACTGAGGGCCCAGCCTTGGTAAATCATGTAGGCTTTTCATTGACACAGGGGCCGACAAAACAACTGTTCCTGCCTGTCTGATAGAGCCACGGCAGCAGTGCTCCAGTGAGACAACCAGCCATCAAACTCAACTGCTCAGGATAAGTTACTATTTTGGCTTAACCTATTTTGCTTTCTATCTCTTGTAAAGTTGAGCAACACTAGGCGGTATAACACATGCTCCAACTCGAAACAGCCTGCCGAAAATGAGGAAGAGACAATAGCCTCAACAACAGATTTTATGGCTCTACTAGCAAGCACAATGGATTCGATAGTGACTGCAACAGCAGAGGAGAAAAGAAGGAGGCAGTGAGCAGAGTTCCCCGAAGAGACTTTTCATGGTGGCAGTAGAGGTTTGGAAGTGATTGTTCATGGAGTAGTAGAGGTCTGGAAGAGTGTGCTGTATACCAGTGAAGCAGGGAGACCACCTTGCAGTGGAGGCAGCCAGAATGTGCTGTGCCAGTGAAGGAGGGAGACAACCTTGCAGTGGATACAGCTATGTGCCAGTGAAGCAGGGATACAACTGACACCAGTGACAGCAAAATACCATACAGAAGGATCTGTGACAAAAGAACCTGATGACACTCCACTGTGCGGCAGTTACCTGTGAGACCGGAAGATGTAGAGAGTTAACAGCCAATATAGGCCTAGCTAGGCCTAGAATTACTCAAGATAGACCAGAGTTAATTATAGTGATATGTCACGATAATTTTTTTCAAAATACCTTGTATATATATTAGCTTATGAGACTCTATGGGATTCTAGTATATTGGATTTGACTGTGTGCATAATGTTCTCAGTGATGTAATGCATTCTGGCTGGCAGGGTATAAAAACCTCTGCAAGCCACTGGCGGAGAGTTCGGCTCCCACACTAAATTCCTTTGAGTTAGCTTAAGGTATAGCTTGTAACTGGACAGTACTCTTGTGACTGCAACTACCAATTCGGGATTACCAGAGGAAAACTCCGACAATGGGCACTTGATCCACTGCTCATGCTCTTTCCAGTAGTAGGAAAATAGGATTTTTCTCATTCTTCCAAATTCACTAGCAGGTGATGGTTTCAGCTCACTCAAAAGAGATACATCTCGTTGCTCCGACTCTTCACATGTCTTCTTCTCTGTCACTTTAGGAAGTCTCATTATCAGGTTAGACTACCCAACATTTCAGTAACTAGATTGCAAATGCTTGAAGTAGAAGGATCAAATTGATGAACCCTATTGAAGTTAGCAAAGCATGCACATACCAAGCAAGGCTTTTACAGCTGTCACTGCCTGTGCTGTCAGTTCAATAATAAAAGCCTCTAGTGTTAGTGGAAAGCATGTTTGTACTGTATAGCTAGGTGTCATGTTAAGAAATGAACATTCCTTAGCCATAGTAAGAATTATGTCACAGCAATATTTCATCTATTAGGATAATGGAAGAATTTATTATGCCCACAATTATTTCAGCATAATAGCCTCAGGCCTAATCCTTATAAACTCTTCTATCTTGAATCACGTGCATTTTTTTGGTATAAAATGCGTAGCCAGAGTGAGTGTTGAAGCAATGGTTGTTTTTGTTCTTGAAGAAGACTGAAGTATTTCAGTTGAAATATTGGAAATAGCTAATTTAAAGAAAAGTCTACAAAGTATTTGTTGTTGGTGGCTAAAATTCCTTGAACAAGTTATCTTCTTTATGTACATTTCCAGTAGTTAAAGTCTTTTTTTTATAGTGAGTTAGAGAGGTCTAGAAATCATTTGGGGTGAGTGGTTTGTTTTGGAATAACATTGTAAGATAAACATTTTACTGGTTTGTTTCCCATATGAAATCTACCAAGAAAATGATTTTGGTACTGAAAAGTAATATGTGACTACTGTCAAATCTTTTCTCAACATGCAATCTACATATCTGATGAAAAACTGTGTTCTGGGCTATCATAAAAACATAAACATTCACACACAAAAAGAAAAGAAGCTGTTTCTTTATGGTAGCACCTAACCATTTCCCGAGCAAGCAGTATGCCTTCGCGAACACATAATGTGGTGCGCGTGATTAAACGCAAATGCGCTACCGTTGCTTGGCAATGTTGCGTTAGCATCTTGCTGCGCGAGTCCTTTCGGTGTAGCACTTCTTGTTTCAGGTAAGGAGGAAACAGTGCGACTCTCTTGGTTGTTAGCCTCACATTTATTTTGTGGAGTAGAAAATGTCTGTTTGCCAACTTGATAACTATACAATATGTCTACTTATAGAGTTACATAATTATATTTCTTGATTAAAGTGTTCCTTATTTTCTTAGTCAAGTGTAAAAAATTTAATGGCTAAATTGAAAGAGTCAATCTTGGTGGCTGCAGTTCTCCTCAGACTTATTTATGGTAAGAATCAAGCTTGTGTTTCTGATTGTCTCAGCTAGTACTTTATGAATTATGGCATGTGGTTGGTTGCTAAGCAAAAATATGGTGACTTTTAGATACAATACCTATGTCAGAGTATTACAATCTCTGCAATGTCTAATGCCAAGTCATGTTAATTGTTCATGCTACTGCTGAGGGCTATTTGCTCATTCACTCATTGCATTCAGCAGACATTACTCGAGGCCGTAGGAGCCACAATACCTTTCTTCTACTAGTGCATATAATTTAACAAGGGGGTAGTCAAGTATTGCACAGCTCATATAAGTAGTTGCTATCTGTGTAGTTCAGTACAAAGATCAATCCAATTATCTGGTTCAGCTGATTTATCTGAGACACTTGAACATCCCTCCCAACCTATGGATATTGTTGAATTTTTTTGTTGCAAATAGCCTTTTGGAAAGACAAATATTGTTCACCACACTTGTCAGACTGCATGTTACAAATAGTTGGAGCAGCTCCATTTTGATGCCGCAAGTAATAAAGCTTATTTTTTAAATTTTATGTCTTGAGTTTAAAATCGTGTCTTTTATGGCTTTGTATCAGGCACACAGATAGCATGTTTGCAGGTATTGTACTCTCTATCACTAATTCAATACCATTAAAATTTTTTTATTTTTATTTATTTTTTGTTGATGTGGATATTTGTTGGTATGGCAACTCGCTTTCATGTAATAATAATAATATGTCATCTGAGAAAGTCATCTGAGAAAGTAATGATTATTAAGAATTGGGCGGCAATGTGGTGCTGAGAGTATTCTTCCACCCCTGTATGATACTTAAATAATTAATAATATTATGACAATTATGGCATCATTATCATTGAAGTGGACATGATAAGTGGTAGAATTTGTTAGGTGCTACATTAGATGGGATGTGACAGTGGAATGTGCATGCCGTTCCAGGTTCAGATTTTTTACCTGTCATGTGTTACTACACCAATACTATAAGGTATTTACCACCATTCTCTGCATAGTAGTGTGGCATAAATAGTAAAGAATGCAATGCATTGTTTTGCAGGCAAAAATGAAGTGGAGAATTAATTTCTTAGCTCTATCCGCATTTCTTACAATCCATATGGATTGCTCTTTTCTATAATTCCTCTACTTCTGCTTTTTCCATAGTTTCATTAAAAATGTTTCTTGGCGAAATTTGGCAGAGCATGCACTTACAAGCATTTATAGACTATATATGTATACTGGAAAATCTTGATTTAGATTCATATCACGCTGGATCTCAATTTGACATGATTAGAGAGTCAACTCACTTTTCTCGCTCAAATAATAGGCTTTTTAGACCACTTAACCACATAAGACACCTGTTCTGGGCCACTTAACCCAGAGTTACCAAGCCACCTTGGCGAATTAGTTACTAAGCCACCTTGGCCACTTACCCAGAGCCACCTTGGCCACTTAACCCAGAGCCAGGTTACCAAGCCGCCTTAGCCACAAAACCACCGTTGTACATACTATTGCTCGGCTACTTTAACATGGCTGTATTGCACCACCACTTAACACCCATAGCCAAGATACCAAGCCACCTTGCCCACAGAACCACCTTGGTGTATCATATGGTTGGGCTACTTTAACCTGGCTAATTGTTTCTCTCTCTCGGTGGCATGGTATGCCCTTCTTTTCTGCAGCTCTGAAAGTCAACCAAGTGCATTATCGTCACCATTTGTTTCTTCTTAATTTTAATCTATAATCCTGTTTCTTGTGCACATTGACACTTTTCCTCCGTGATCACTGTTAACATATCTGCTATGGTACTGGAGGCTCCTCTTCTTGCCTCTCCTGTGGTGCTTGAGTTTTTAACATCCATCATACTCATTGTGACCACATTGCTGTCTAGCAACTTAGAGTAAATGCATATTGTTGTTCCTTCCTATCTTTTACTGATATCCAAATAGTGTGTTCTACCCAGAGGATTTAAACATAATTATTGGCCTGATATCCCCTCAAAATTGAAGGCATATCAGCCAGTATGCCTTACCATGTACTATTTATTACATTTCAAATTTCATTTTTGTCGAACAGTAAAATTTCATCTATACATATTGTGGGCTTGTTTGGTGACTAGTTCTAGCTCCAAAATAGCTCCTGTCTCATGAGTGAGACTTACCAAATTGTGGAAATCAACAAGGGTATTACTAGTGTAGCTCAAACAAGCACAAGAAGGCTGCCATTGATAAAAATGGAAGTTAAACTTTCACTGGATGTTAGAGTTGGAGGATGGGCAAGGTGTGGCATGTTTGCTCTGCTGATAACATAATAATGGACCTAGGATGGTTGCCATTGGCCGAGTGATATGGATCATCTTGCCTCACATGACTCTAATAGGGCAGAGCTTAGTGAAGCAAAGCTAGATCACGGTAGGCTTGGAGTGATGGAGTAGTGCCTAGGAAATATTGTAGCTTAGCACTCACTTTCCACCTAAATAGTCTCCATTTTTCCTTCTCTCGGTGTTTATGGAACCATTTCTTCCAGAATTCTCGTTGTAAACAGTATACAACAGTTAATTCACTCATTAAATATTTGAAGAAAATTATATTCACTATTATAACATGAGCATTTAGGCTTCAGTATAATTTGTAGAATAATTATGATGTCAATTGTATTATGTATTGCTTGTTGCATGATACTCTACTGATTCATAGCTCTTTTACATGAAACAATATTATGTCTAGTCCAGTGTACCTCTTGCAACCTGTAAAGAATACAAGATTAAAAAACACACAGACCATCATGGCTATGCTCAAGCCAATATCCCTTACAAATATCCATGGGAGAACACTGGATAGTAGCCAACACTGTCAAACATGTCTAGGACATAATTATCTTAGTGTGCTTTAGTAACCTTTGGAAAACTGGTACGGTGGTTCTTGCTGACAATTAGAGGCCAGCATTGTTGCAGTCAGAAGTACAATATGCTTGACAATGGCATCCGTTGATCTGTAAATTTTTGCTTGTATTTTAGTGACAGTAGGAAATTATAAGCATTTACATGCATTCAAGAGAAATGCAACCATTGACTTGCAATGTAAGTTTGCCAACTCGTTAAGATATATTTCATCTTCAAATAGTCAGTTTCCAAAGGTAAAAGGTGTGAAGAAGTGATTTGTAACTATGCCATGAGGAATACAAGGAATTCTTCCTCCAGAGAAAGACCTACCAGCATGGAATGAACAAGCTTAAAAGTGAGCATCACCAGATGTTTGGTTTGATGGCAAACAAGGTATCCATGACCCCAAATAGTGGATGGGTAAAAGTGGAGTGGATAGTAATACTCTGCTATATGGTTACAAAGATATCGCAGAATTTCTTGCTCAATAGCTGTGTCTGTAATCATGATGTTTCAATATCAAAAGGTCCTATCTGTTGTTCATGAAGAAGAAAAGCTTGTTTGGGTTCAGGTGAGAGATTGTAAAACATGGACTCTCCAGATTTGAAAACAAACAGACTATATCATGCAGATTGAAAGACCAATGTAGGTTCCATGGGTCAGCACCTTTCACTCCATACAAGCTCTCTTGGAGTGTTGTCTCCAAAATGTTTAACAGACAGGCTATTCTTCTCACTATTCATTGCCTGCATAATACTTAGAAGCTACTGTACCCCATTTACCATTTAAGACAAATGGCTCTGTCAGCTCTGCAGATTACTGGTGTCTGTAGAACCGTTCACATAGACAAAAATCTGATATATTTATGTTGTGCTCTTGTTGACAAATCTGGATGCCATATCCACAGGATAACTGGCAAAAGTTGCAGTCATGGTACACATTACCACTTCATCAGAGCTCTTATCCAATAGGGGAAACACTACTTTGTAATATGAGACAATATCAGGAATTGTGATTATTTGCAGTTATGTTTCCTAACCTTGTCATCGACAAAAACGAAAATTTACCAATTTTAATTTTTTGACATTGAACCAGAGGTACAAGATATGACACTCTGTGTCAGGGCAGGCAAGTAAATCTGCCACACCATTTACTTTTGCTGGATAATTAGCATAGATGAACCCGAAAATCATTTCCTTAGCTATTAGTCTGCTCTCTGAAACTGTATTACCATTGTTGATCACATTGATGATGCACCTTGGGACTCCTACAATTCATATAATATGCAGTATGCTTGCTGCTTAGTCTACACTTATGTAAAAAGTTATCAGTCAACGCAGGGTCTGAATAAAATACTGAACAATGCACTTGCTGGATGTTAAAGTCCAGTAGTATATGTATGGCAGAGTAACCACACATTTTATTACAGAGAAAAAACTATACCAGCCACACATCAAAGAGCAATAGTCCTCAATCTTATTGCCATTTGTCTACGTTTTTTACAATTTGATGATATCATGCAGTGGCAGGATGAAGCTCTTGAAAAACTCAGAGGTTCAATTAAAGAATAACCCAGTGCTTGCTGCCTCCATCCATGTCCAGAAGGTGGACTATGAGACTGACTCACCCAGTTGTATCTGTCCAAAGGTGGCACGTCATGTCCTTGGAGAACAAGCTGTAGAAACCTTGAATCTCCACATGGTAGACCAATCCCTCAATGTGCTTGTTTATTAGCAGGTTCTAGGTTATTAGTGATTGTAACCTGGAATTTGCTATTGAAGGATGTGATACTCCTGCCTGACTGAATGTATTCAGTGCCTCCTTGCACTTCAAGGTGTCAAACTGTAAATGGTAAGAGTGTGTCAATGTTTTCAAGAAACCTAGGTGCTGGTGTTTGGGTCACAGTGTTTTGAAGCAGGATCACAAAACATTATGTATATAGTCATGCATGAATCCCTTTCTTATGCCCACATTGTCACACTTTAGCTCTTAATCAGGCCACTGGTGGAAGTTGTTGATGCAAAATAGGATCAGAAATGTCAAATTTGTGCAGGCTTTGCTCTGATTGGTATCCCACCCAGCAATCTGGAAAACAACAAAACATATGCACAGTCAGCCTCTTGGAGATGATCGTTATGATGTGACTTGTTACATTGATCTCATAGTGCTCGTACTGCCTGTGCTAAATATGTGATTGCAATGACTTAGAAGAAACTAAAACATCCAGCTGAAATGTCGAAGAGCAAATTATAGTTGATTATCGAGAAAGACATCGTATCTATACTAGAGATAATTATATGATTGTTGAAAAAACAACCCTGTGTTCACCTGTTGCCTATCATGAGCTCTGTTCTACTGTTGTATCATTGTCTGCATTTTCAAAGGTAGTTCAATGATGGACATCCAGAGAAAGAGAGAGATATTTTTCAATACAAACTATTGATGTTCCCCACAGTTATCCCAATGCAATGCATTTCTGTATCAATCAGATGGTGGACTACACAATGAGTAAGGCAGGATTAATAAACTCCGGGATGCTAGAGAGAGGCAGCATAATGGGGATGTTCTTCTCACTGGTGAAGAACAGCTGGAGTTATTCTATTTGGCTTTGAAGTGGCTTTCCTTGCTAATATGAAATGCTATTTAAGTCGAACACATCAGGTGCATTTATAGCTGGTGAAGCTCTCCATTGGAGTTGAGCATGGCTGAAGTTGCAGCTCCCATGCCCATGTAGCGGGCATGCTGATGGATATAGATAACTATGACTAACAGATGTGACAGCTACTGTTTACTGCTGTAGGTCCTGGATCACAGCTGCTTGGTCTTGAAGAGTTATCACCTTCCTATGGCTGCTAGGTACCATTGCTGTATTTTTGTGCCACATGTCAACGAACGTTGAGCATTGCCCTGCAGGAACACAAGAGCTGTTCCGACTCATTCGTTTGTTTGGTGATATGTTTCTGGTCATAGTTTTGGTCATGGGGTTAACCAGTAAACTTTCCTGTTAATGGTTGAATATATTAATGAAGGGATTCTGAAATAGCTGAAGGAAGTGTGAGGTGACAGCTATTGTTCTACGAGTGTAACTGTATGTCGTGTTGCATCATACCCACTCTAAAGCAGCCTCTGCTGTCAATGAGATTGGACATGACCCAACTGTAGTTTTCTGATAGTACCGGCTTTTTTAGCATCTCTGGTAGGGACATCACTGCAAAGTGTTAACAAGCGTGCTGATCTGCAATTTGGCTTCTGCCTCCAACTATTTGTCTTTTGTTCAAGTTCTGTTTGTCACTTTAGTCTCAGCTTTTTCCTTCATTAGCAGCCTACTTCTCTTTGCCCCTGACCAGATTGTGCATGTCTTAATATATGAACTGCTCCTTGATTGCATTTACCAGCTTTTATGGTCCACCTTAGCTCGTTGGATCTCTTATGCCAGCCTAGAGTCCAAACCACAGGGTATGTTATACTTGCCTGCCTTCCATATGGCTCACTGAGCCTTTGTAAATAAGTATAGCTTAATATAATGTGAAAACCCATATGTAAAGTTTAACCACTGCCACTGTAAAAGCTACCTCTAAAACTCTGTATGTGTGTTTGATACATACTAGCTACATACAGTTTCAACTGAACAAATTTTATAGTCTCACCAGCATAACATTACAAATAATAGGGGAGAAAAATATTTACGTGATCAAAATGAAAGATGGAGAAAGTTTATGCGTAGAATTCTAGCTGTGTTTCTTTAGCTATAGAGGACCTCTAGTATTCTTATCAAGTCTTAGAGAAGAGCCTGAAGTACTGTTAACTTTCTTTTTGAAAATTACATATTGTAACACTGTTAATATTCTATTCTCTTATCTAAAATATTCTCTATCTAAAACTGTGGTTTTGATAGTTGCTGTACTGTGTGTGATGTCTATTTTGGACTAGGCGGTGAACCCTCCATTCAAGCTGTGGCTTGAACCCTCTATCATGTGTACTTTAGTAATATATCACACAACATTCTATTTTTGGTTGTATGTGAATAATCTATTTCTGGAGGAATTTTATCTTGTGCTGATAGCCGATATAAGTAGGTTTGATTTTTGTTATAGTGTGCTGTTTTTATTCGAATGAATTGTTGTTGCTAAAACCATTAACTTTCAAAGTTGGGCACTGTTACAATATGATTATAATGGCACAGTGTCAGTGTTTTGAGTTATTTTTTAAATTTATTTCATCAGTGTCACCCTATATTGGGGTGAGGGGAGGGGGGGGGAGTTATTTTTATTAAATATTTGCAACATCCTCTGAGATTTAATATGGCTGGTAAATATTATTAAAACAAGAAATAATTTTTGTACTTGTACTTTATAATGCAAATTGGAATTTAATTTCGAGTGCAAAACATGCAAAGACTGAGAAATGTGCATTTTGCATGCTACCTTGGCCCAATAGAGTCTATGTAAATAAGTGAATTTGTGTCGGCCATAATTGTTATACCTTTGTTCTGTAATGATACCTTTGATAACATTGACTTGAGGAGTAAAGTAGTAACATTTATATCATGTCACTGTCTTTGTTGAGATGCACCTTACATTGTCTTTTTCCTCCTCCATGCTTTGGATTGTGTTTCTGATCGACAGAATTGAAAGTTACTCAACATCAGTTAACACAACAAATTACCATGACTTTCTCAATAATCAATTTGAATCATAGTTGTCGTAGAATAGCATTCCAGCTAGTTACATGATAATATGCATGGAGCTATTAACATGCTATAAATGATAGTCAGACAAGAATAAGAATTATAATTGCTTTTCCATCTTTTCTGCTAATCATTCATGTTTTTATAGCTATAACTCAAATTGAGAATAATGACATTGCACTGATTTTGAACAAGTTGAACTCGGTGAGGAGTAATGTAAACCCATCTGCTAGCAACATGAACAAACTGGTGAGTGATATCTATTAAATCATTGTAGTGCAAGCTAGTTTATATTTTTATAGGATGTGTTTATGAAATTAGGATCAGTATTATAAATATTTGTTAATGCTCTTTATTTCCTATTGAATTGTGTAAACGTCAGTTCTCTAGTTAATTGTTTTTTAGACAATCACTGTGATGTTCTGTTTTAGCATTGAGTGAGAACAATATTGATTATTCACTGTTGTAGTAGCATCAGCACTAAGGCAAAATTGATACTTCACAAAATATTGAGTTACTAATATGACCATCTAATAGTTACCTATAGTTCTCCTTAATTACTTGTTGCTGCCCATGAAAGTATTGCATCGGGGCATTTCTAGCCTTTTAATTCTTTGATGGTCAATAACACATTCAAGCATCTGCACTAAATCCACATTATTTGGCATTTATGCAATGTAGCTTCTTTTTATAAGCAAATGCATATTCCTTTTTAATACGAAATGGGCATAGAATAATTTGCAATACTTACCATCTGTCCCAGATCTCTTGCTGGAGTACTTGGACAGGCCTACATGTGATTACTTTGACAACAACGTCTAGAGCTATCAGGACAAAGGCATTTTTGCAATGGATCATATGGGCAGCTGACCCTTCACTTTATATTTGTGCCTACCATTATCCCTGACAGTGGAGCTTCTTTGATCTTCCAGAACAATACCTCTCCTCGACAGCTTTCAGCTCCTCTCTTATCACAGTTGTCAGCCACTCCCTCCACTCACTTCTAGCTCCTCCTACTCCAATTCAATCCTCTAGATTTGTTTGTGACTTCACAGGTTACTCATTTATATAAAGCATTAACATTAACATCAATTATTTATTGAAGAACTGGCTTTTACAGTTTACTTGTTCAGATCATAATATCCACCTGCATTTGAAGATAAGGTGACAATTATCATAATAGCAGTTGTTCATCATAATTATCTTCTATTCCTTTCAACGAACTCTCAGTTGAACATGACTTTAGCTTCATTAGAGCTAGATACCTAGCTGATGGTCATAATTGCCATAAAGAACAAAGTAACTTAGGACTCAAATCTGAGCAAGCAGTTGTTGGCCAGTTGGAAGCCTAGCTTTTAGTTGACTACCTACATTGAGACACCTAGCTCATCTTAACTTCTGTGATAGCTCTGCTTAGAAGAGCAGGATGCAACAAGAAAATAATGTTTGTTACTACTCTCATCTGGACACTAATTATAATTATGCTGATAGAAGAATGGGTGTGACCCTAATAAGCATTAAGTTGCCAATGAGCTAGATTTGCTTTTCACTGATAAAAATGCAATACCAACACTAGCTAGAAGCACCATTGATCTGTTACTCTGTTAGTCACTACCAAGCTAGCAATTTATTTTCTCTGTATAGCTAAACTATTACTAGAATGAAAAAAAATACTACTAGGAAAATATTTGTCTCTCAGGGTGGTTATCCAGGGAATACACTTGTTTATCTAAAAAAAGGTGCCTCCATCCATCTCCCCCACCATCTCCCCATGCATCATAACCAGCCTTGCCTATATGGGAACACTGATATAGGCCACATTATGGGTTGGGGCGTGGACTGCTTGATAACATGGAATGCAATTGAAATGACTTGCCATATTCATGATAATTGTAATAACTACATATAACAATCAGTTGGTTGGTCTATTTATACATCCTTCAGTTGGTTGGGATTGATGCCATTACACACATTTAAGATACTGTTGAGATTATTTATAGCTTTATTGTAATAGCTTCACTGCAAGGTATATCTTGGAAAATCCTGTCATAATTTTTGGAAAATGGTAGTTAATGACTAAGCACATGCACAGTAGAACCACTAGTGGTCGGAAGAATATATATTTGTACTATAATGAGTATATCAAGTATTGATGTATATTATTCAAATGAAGTTATTCTCTGACTCTATTATATTGATAACGGGAAGAAAAATACTTGATCAGAGTCGTGGTTTAGTTTATCTGAGGAGCTTTCACAGACGTTCATGTCTCATTCCTTAGCTGTAGACTAACTGATCTGTCCTGTTACATGGCTACCAGGTAGTTTGGAGTCATGTGACAGGAGGCTGTTGGTAGATTGGAGGATGCTCCTTGCCTTGGTCATGGTTGAGTGGTAGCATTCACATCCTTATCTCGTTACTCTCTCGCACTTTCCTTCTGCTCTGATGTTGTTCTCTGGCTAAGATAGAAAAATACATGATAATATATACAATATTTTTTCATGTTTTTAATGTTATTTGGTTGTTGTTGTTATTATTGTGATGTTTCTCTGTTTAATGTTATAGTCAAACATTAAAAGATGGAGACTTTCTCAAAAACAAAATATATATAAAAATTATTTTTCGTGTTTTTACTTGTTGGTTGTTGTTGTCCTTGTTGTTATTGTCATATTGTGGGTAAAAAGTTGATATGTCTGGAACTAACTGGTAGGTCAACAGCTTACAAGTCTGAACTTCTGTGGGGGCACCAGTGTTTATGGTCAGAATATTTAATTCTCCACACAAAATAATTTCTAATAATTTTAAATCCTTTGTGCTATTTCTTTTCCTTAAACTATATGCTAGTCAGTACATTTTTGTTGTTGCTGTTCCTATTGCAGTTGTTTTGTTATTGAAGCTAGCCACTTGCTAAGGGTAAGAAACAGCCCACTTCATAGACTTGGTAGTTGCTGGAGTAACTCCAGAACTATTCATGTTATTCAATTGTATGTCACAGTTGAAGTACATTAATTGCTGTATGGACTTCAGGCACTTTACCCAGTCATTGAGTTGAAGGTGACTTCTGTTAACTTTTGGTTTCACATAATTTCTTACTAACTTTACTGATTATGACAGTATAATATACTTAAAGCAGGCTGCTTAATTATCACTTGCTGCTAGGCTCAACTATTAAATTGTACCAGATGTGTGTTAAACAAAGCAATTATATAAAGTGCTACCTGCACTCTATGATAGTGCTACTAACAGGGAAACTAGTAGAAGATCTACTGCACATTGTGCCATCAATGTGCATATTTTTATGTCTTAAATTTTTTGTATAATTTGCATTGGGTTATGGCATCTCCAACCAAGAAGCATGCCAAAGTAGTTAATGTGATTTATTTATTCTCCATATCTTATGCTATGATTGAAGGTATGGAATGAAAAGTTGGCTGCAGCTGCCCAGTTATTCTCACAGACTTGCCAACTGAATTCTAATCCAGACAGAATTACAAGCTTCAATACAGTGGGAGAAACATGGGGTGCTATTGGCAGTCCAACTCCTGACTACTCACTAATAATTGATGTGGGTTGGCTTAGTCAAAGGAGTTTATACAGTTTTGAAACTAACACATGTAATCCAGATGATGCTTGTGCCTTTTATACACAGGTAATTTGTTCATATGTATTAGTGCAATTTGAGTGAGTTAAGAAGACTTGGTAGAATTGCTCCATTCAAGCAACATTAAACCTTAGGATATACTTTTTATTATTTGAGGGCTTTGGTATCCACATAATGAATTGTTAATGTTTTTCCCCACAAAAAATAAGGCATCTAACCAACTTTACCTTCTCAAGGATAGTGTACATTCATGGACTCAATGCTACAGGTTTGCATTTGCATTGTGTTATTTTTTAGAAGCAATGGACTCTTCAATCACCTTCCTTTTTAGAAGTTTTTTCCCCAGATTTTAGCCATAATTTTGATAGCTCTTAAATTAATGCCTTCATGAGAGTTGTATACTTACATATGAGAGCTTGATTTTAGTGCCACCTCCATTACAGAGTTCCCCTCACCAATTTTATTTTAAAAATGCTCACCATCCAAGAAGTTTATAGCTATATGAATTCCTCCATTCTCACTTCCAGTTCTTACACTCACAGTTCATTAAGTCTGTTCAAATTAAAATACTACATACACAGGATGAAATTTATTTTCTACATTGATTGTAGAACTGAAATGCCATGATTAAACATAGGCACATATGTGAAAGCTGATTTCTTCAAATTTTTTTGCCGTATGTAAGCAAACAATTATTGTTCTGTATATATTATATATATCAGGTATATAACAATTTTACACTGTGGAAATATAGATGTGCATGACTCAGATATGGGTTGCTGTTGCAATATGTAGCACACTTGCTTTTAGTTATGCTTAATACAAATTTTATATGATTAAATTATCGATTTCCTCTTTGTTAAGCAACAACATAATTTGAGTTTTTGACATGTCAGCTTTCAGTTCAGGTTCCGTTTTCTGTCCCATGCACCAGACAGTTAAACATGAAACTCCTGTTGACAAATGATATGCCACTGGATAACCATTGAAATACCTAGCTAAGTCCTGAAGGTAAACACACATTCAGGTTCCAGCTTATACACCCATGAGCATCAGTTTTGTGCTTTTGAAGGTTATTAGTATAGAGTAAAACATCAGTCTCCTGTGCAGAAGAGTTTTTAGAAGATGAGTTTTAGCCTCATGTAACTATGACTTTTCACTATAAGAAACAACAACAACAATCATAAAGTTTGCACAAGTATGGCTGCACTCCAGAAAAGAATTATGAAGTTTGTCTAAAGCCAAGGTCTTTTCCTATCCCTCAACTTTGCATGACCTAGACATGTAGAATGTATTCTTATATCCATTGAATCATGTAAGATGCTGCAAATATCAGTTTAAGCTGAGATTTATTTATTTTAGGAAGGGTAGTCATCCACAATTTAAAAAAAAGTTCAACCCGATATAGGGATTAGTTGAAACTTATAATAGTCATATTGATGCCCATTAGCTTGAAAAGTTGATGTCTTGATGACTTCTGCAAGTAACAAATATGACTTGACTAGAATATTGTCAAGTATCTTAATACTAGGCATGGCTATAGCATTAGCAACCTGCACAGATTTGCCTAGATGTTTTGGGGGAGTGGTGAATTTATACATTTAATAATTAGATCGTCAAAGTCATTTGTAGTAAGAATACAGTGTGTGTGTGTGTGTGTTTGAGTGTGTTTATGGTTTGTGAGTGTATGTGTGCATGTGTGCATGCTTAACAACAATTCAGTGCACATTTTCCTACTTGGTTTATTCTGTAGCTATTCTGTAGCATGCTAACAAAAAGTACCACAGTTCCATACTTCGATTCGGCATGGGACATTGAAACATGGAATAATATTTTGAGTATGTGGCTTGAAGGTTGAAAAAATTGGCACCATACTAAAAAATTAACCCTTACATTGACAAATCTGTGACACAATTAATTATGTTTGGAGGACAAGTGTTTGGAGGACAAGACTTGCGCATTAGTAGTCATAAGGATGGGCATCATGAAACCATGATGGGCTTCTTCTCTATGAAAGTCCTTTACCACAGACCATTACTAATCAATATGTCCCTGCCCTTTGGTGTATGAGACCTGGCTCCCAAACGTATCACCTATCAGCTCCAGCAAATAGCTTTTTCTAACATGAAAATATACAGTATACATTAAAATTTAATATTGTGAATCATGTCTTGGATAGACACTGATGTGGAGACTGAGGTGAGTATAATTTTGACTGATACACACACACACACACATATATATATGGATATGTGGATAGTAGTATTCAGTAGAAGTGTAGTTCAAATGATGTTGTAGAGAACTTGGAGTTATTGGAAGTTTACTGACTGAGAGAGAGAGGAACAAGTGAATACTTGTATGCAAGAACAAGAAAGAAAAGTGTAATGGATATGATATAGATAATATGTGTACAATGCACAGGAGTTATGGGCCCAACTTACCTACAAGACAAGCTTACCAAGCAAAAATGAAAAGCAAAAAAATCATGGCTGTATTATCATCAATAATTTAAGACCCAAAACATTCTTATTCGATCAGAGCTGCCAGTTTCTCTAATACCCATGAAATTCTGGGTCCATCTTCTATATTTAATAAGGGGCAAGTACAAATTGGACTTGAAGAATGCGAGCAAATTTATACTCACTTTATAATTAGCTCTAATCCCTCGTGAGACAAACAATATAGCTAGCTAGTTTTAGAAACAGGCTTAGCTACTAGCTAATATTAGAAAATAGTTAGCAACTCACTAGGTATTAGCTAAATCTACCAGAAATAAAGTAATAGCTTCTCATATCTGAGATTCCTATAAAGTCCAAAATATTCAACAACTTCCACAGCAGTTACATTGCTCTATAAAAAATATGATAAAATAATATGAAAGTTCAACATAGGTGCTACTATTGAGGCATATTTAGCTATGAGCTAAAACTCGGCAAATAGTTAGCTACATATATACTAGGCAGATATCTGAAGAAAATTCGAAGTCTCTCCCGCAAGTCCATCCAAGAAACATAATGAAATGCTAGAATACCTTGTTCAACAAGAAGCACTATATACAAAAAGATCGAGAAACTACTTGTCTGTGGAGGTTATGTTGTATTCCAGTAACAATATGATCATTCTGAAATTTGATGCAGCATTAGAGTAAGAGCCTGAAGTACTGTTAACAAATGCACTACAGTAAAATAGTGCTGTCTCTGCACCATGGCACATGTGCTCAGCACATGAACAGGATGTGGTAAAAACACAACAAAGAAAATGGTAACAATAAGAATGCCA
The DNA here is from genome assembly GCA_028752905.1 of Cladorhizidae sp. MBARI D1340-BT2. Classification (NCBI taxonomy): domain Eukaryota; kingdom Metazoa; phylum Porifera; class Demospongiae; order Poecilosclerida; family Cladorhizidae; species Cladorhizidae sp. MBARI D1340-BT2. The sequence goes on from JAQNBH010000010.1 coordinate 9,543,819, forward strand.
AAATATAATAATAATACATTAATATGTATAGGATAGCCTATACAAAAGAGTCGGTTATGCGCCTATGTAACCTCCAAGTTTGCGGTTACCCTGAGGCGAAGCCGAGGAATGTAACAGTAAACGAGTAGGTTACACTGGCGCATAACCGACTCTTTTGTATAGGCTATCTTACTTATACTACATTGCGCATGCGCTAAACTACATGCGGTTAAACGTGTAGGTTACGCGCCTATGTAACCTACAGTTATTAACCAATCAGATTAGCAACAGATCACGTGATGTAGTATAAATATAGTAAGAGAACTAGAGAAGTGAAATCCCTTGCTTATCTTATGCAGCGACTGGCAGTGTCAGTGCTGTAGTTTTTATAAATGGGCATCATCCTACCAACAGGTTTTCTAATTTTGGCCCTCTCTGGTAAGGGTTAAGTGTATATCTACCATATCAGATCTTACTTAGCTTTATCTTATTGGAACTCATATGACTCTAATCTAAATAGTGTTATTTTCTATAGTGACATCCATAACTATTTGTAATGCTCTTAATTAAAAAATAATTTTTCAGTTCGGAACATTTTAGTTTAGGTATGTTTAACTCCTTGTTGGTATATAGCTTGTGTGGGCTGGGACTACTGATGTGGGCTGTGGATCTACATTTTGTCCAATAATTGAAGAATTCCCTGTACCAAATTCTACTACCTTCTACTGCTACTATGGACCAGCGTAAGTAAAACAAGACGATTTTTAAAAGGTCCATGATTCCAGAAGCACATCAGCAGGAAACATGTTAATTTTAATGTAGCATGCATAGTGTATGTATGGAGGAACTCTTAGTGTCTGACTTTTCACCAGATGCCTTTGTGCATCCTTTAAACACAGTGTGCTCAGAGTTCTTGTGATTCCCCTGAGAGATAAGAACTATAGGCAATGTGCTTTGTGATAAACGCAAAAACACTACAGAGGTTTGACCGAGTATGTTGTGCTAGAAAAGACCAATTCTGGTGTAAGAATAATCTGTAACTGTGTATTGCACTGTCACAATTACAGTGATGGTGTTGTTGTAGGTGTTGGATGATGAAGCTATCTCTTCTACTGAGATCCAGGTCAATAAAGTCCATAATACCTTGCCTCAGTGTCTCCAACGACTTTAAGCTTGTCGGGTTTCTAGGACTGTTTAATGTGTAGCCAATCACTCTGTCCAGTTACATGGTATTGAAACTTGGTATAACCCACCACTCTCTATCCTGATTAGTGTGACTTCAGTTTCTTCCTTCTATCACATGTACATAATGTTCCTGTTTATAAGATGCATGCTGCATATAAACATCATGCACCATTTCTGCCCTCTTCAGTTTTAATTTGCCAGGCATCCTTTAACTTAAGAAGGAGTGTTATTAGCTGCATGCATGTTAGTTATTCTGTGTTAATGTAGCTTCCCTCAGATGAGGTAATGATTGTCAATTCATCTGGTCGAAGATCCCCTTGCAATTATTCGAGGTAACCTGTACAGCACAGCATCAAATCAGTTGAAACCATTGTTGTAGCCATAGTGTTATGTCGGGTGGTATAACACACTCTATTGGTTTTACAGCTATTTAAAAAATGCAGAAGAAAAATGAAGTTTAAGCATCACTTAAAACTCACTTTGGTAGCTTTTTTTTTGTCCCCCAAACACTTCGAGCATGCCTTAAACCCTTTGCAAAGATATTAAATGAGGAGCTAAAAAAATCAATAAAACAATGATATATTTTCAGGAATTGAAAGTACTTCCTGGTAAACAAACACAAATGCTTGAATTGCAGATGGACTTCCAGAAACAGATGTAAAGCCCTTCAACAACCATCCATAAAGCAGTTGAGGTAGTCAGCTATTTTGCGGGTTTGCTCATGCTTTAGTCATTTTTTTAAACAATAGCAATCATAATCTAATTCTAAGTGTAAGACAGCAGGCGAGTTAGCTTGATTGCATCTCTGTGAGAAACTTTTTCCATGCTTCTTAGCTTCTTGTAATCGTGAAAGATATTATTTAGAAACTCCTTCTACCAAAGTTTTTTAATTTATGTATAGACTAAATGTATGGAAGTTATCTGGTCAGGAAAAGAGAGATAGAAAAATAAACAGACATTGAAGATAAATTTTTTCAAGTTTTCTAAGGTTTCTTGTTTCCTTGTCTACTATGTTAGTGGAAGTGATATAAGGCATGCAGAGTTAATAGCAGGTAGAATCATTACTTAGGCAGCTAAGAAACTGGAAATGTGAGTTTAACTAAGAGATGAGATTTAATTCTCTGGAGTTTTACAGTAATATTAAAAAAAGTGGTTCAATCCGATATAGGTAGTGCTACCATACCCTAAAGTAAGCATAAAAGTATTCCTAGAATAAGCACCAAAAGTACTCCATTAGCTGTAATAGAGATGGTATAATTATATAGTAATGTAACTAATACTATTGAGAATTCACTGGTGGTGAATGTGACTCCTGTGTAGCTATCTGCCCCCTATTAGAACATGTTGGCACTTAGAGAGCCTCTCGACTGCATTTTTTTCTTCATAATTCATGCTCCTATTAATTTTCAGGGGAATCACAAACACATCAAGCTCACTGGGTTTGCTCATGTACATGAAGACCTATGGTGATATCACAAACTCAGAGTGGCCCCATTATTACATAGATTTCCTATATGATTTCCATATTATAGTGTCAGGCACTAATGGTTGCTTTGAGCCCTAACCTTTGATGGCGAGGTTGTTGGCACCCACTGTACCTGTTGGTAACATGTGTGTACGTCAAACAAAACTAAACTCATACCACATTGTTTATGGAGTGGTCTCATTGTATTTACTACTGGTTGCCCAGAATCCCCAATATATATATATACTACTTTTAACATGCAGTGAAGTGTTGTTAGTCAAGCATAAACATACCTAACAAAATAAACCAAATGGTTTACATATTTGTTTCATGTGATTTGTTTGTTGCTGTTATACTGTTATCTGCTATTGCTATTATAGAGGTAATATTCCTGGAGAAAGTCCCTATCAGACAGGAACTCCTTGTTCCGAGTGCAGAGCTGATCAGATGTGCAGCAATAATCTATGTGGTAGTGGTAAGCTAAATTATAACAGAAATGTGTTTATTTAACAATACAGGGTCAGTTTTCATATTGATTTAAAAACTATGGATTGACTTGCCATATCAAAATATGACACCATTAAATATGAAAGCATCCTGATAATGATCATTGATATAGTCAAAGGACTGAGTATTAGGTATATCAGTGACAATGTGAGCTGCTTGTAAGTTCTATATTTAGTTAGCACTTATTCCAGCTGGCAGTTGCTTTGATGTTATGTTATAAAAATATACCAACCACAAAGGGTTGTAAGAAATGATGTACTAACAAACAAACAAACTTAGCAACTATAGTGGACTCTCATACATCCATGAAGTCATATTGTTCAGATGAAGGCTAGAGTATCTATATTATAGTCGAAATGTCAAGAGAATAAATGATTACTGAGCAGGTTATTGTAATATCAGTGTTTGGTTGTATTTAGCTACTACTTAAAGACTAGCTAAGTACTACAACATCTTTTAGAGTCCTGTCCGCTAGGCAAGTCCATGATCAGAACAAAAGTGTCATAATAAAACAACCAATAACATAGGAAGATTTAACTGTAGCAGGGAAAACTTGTTACCGGCTAAATAAATGAACAAAGCTGGTAGCGTTTTCAGACAGTCTTTCCTCAAAATGCGCTATATTTTGCTCCAATTGGGACGTTTTTGAGCAGCCTCAATGATGCTCAACTATTGAAATATAAGAAAAGATGGAAGCTAAAATATAATTGTGCTCGATTGAAGCAATATTAAGTTAGCTCAACTACAAATGCTTCCATCCTGCAATGAGAAAGTTTATTAATATTGTATAGAGAGCCTAGAGCTTTTTGTTATAGTTATGGAACTGGATTTTGACCTAGATTGTACCAGTTATCTCAATGGGCATTGTTGGTAGCTTTGTTCATGCATGACAGTCTCAGGCATGTGTTTCTTTAGGAGGTCATCCTTTGTGAAGCCATGGATAGCACTCATACAAAACTTTTATGAGCAATCAGGAGAAAATCTTAATCCACATGTATTGTCATTTCTCTCTTTTGGAAATGAGTATCAGTTTGATACCGTTACCTTTCTTAATACTGGAGAGTTACAGCTGCACAAACCCACCTTTCCACCTGTAGAAATTCACATACAGCCTGTTCCACTACTATATTTGATGTGTGTGTGTAAGGCAAGTAATTCCTTTCAGATATAGGTCTTCATTGGCAAAAACTGTGATGTGTGCAGGGACAAAGAAAGGCTGTGATTGTCCTGCTTGTTCAATAATGAAGTTATATTCTTTTGGACCTCTACACATTAGGGTGGATAGGAATTCCGATGCAGTTGATGATTTAGAATTATCATTGTTATCCATCTTTTCTGCTAATCATTCATGTTTTTTTAGCTCTAACTCAAATTGAGAATAATGACATTGCACTGATTTTGAACAAGTTGAACTCGGTGAGGAGTAATGTAAACCCATCTCCTAGCAACATGAACAAACTGGTGAGTGATGTCTATTAAATCATTGTAGTGCAAGCTAGTGTATATTTTTATAAATACATGTAGGTATGTGTTTATGAAATTAGGATCAGTATTATAAATATTTGTCAATGCTCTTTATTTCCTATTGAATTGTGTAAACATCAGTTCTAAAGTTAATTGTTTTTTAGACAATCACTGTGATGTTCATTGAGTGAGAACAATATTGATGATTCACTGTTGTAGTAGCATCAGCACTAAGGCAAAATTGATATTCACAAAATATTGAGTTACTAATATGACCATCGAATGGTTATTATAGTTCTCCTTAATTACTTGTAGAGCTTCTTGCTGCCCATGAAAGTATTGCATCAGGGCATTTCTAGTCCTTGAACTCTTTGATGGTCAATAACACATTCAAGCATCTGCACTAAATCCACATCATTTGGCAATAACACATTTATGCAATGTAGCTTCTTTTTATAAGCAACTGGCATATTCCCTCTTCATATTCCTTTTTACTACGAAATTGGCATAGAATAATTTGCAATACCTACCATCTGTCCCAGATCTCTTGCTGGATTACTTGAACAGGCCCCCATGTGATGACTTTGACAACAACGTCTAGGGCTATCAGGATAAAGGCATTTTCGCAGAGGTTCATATGGGCAGCTGACCCTTCACTTTATATTTGTGCCTACCATTATCCCAGTGGCAGTGGAGCTTCTTTGATCTTCCAGAACAATACCTCTCCTCAACAGCTTTCAGCTCCTCTCTTATCACAGTTGTCAAGACACTCCCTCCACTCATTTCCAGCTCCTCCTACTCCAATTCAATCCTCTAGATTTGTTCCTGACTTCTCAGGTTACTCATTTATATAAAGCATTAACATAACATCAAAGTAACTTAGGACTCAAATCTGAGCTTCTAGAAGCAATTGTTGGCCAGTTGGAAGCCTAGCTTTTAGTTGACTACCTACATTGAGACACCTAGCTCAACTTAACTTCTGTGATTGCTCTGCTTAGAAGAGCAGAATGCAACAAGAAGATAATGTTTGTTACCACTCTCATCTGGACACTAATTATAATTTTACTGATAGAAGAATGGGTGTGACCCTAATATGCATTAAGTTGCCAATGAGATCGATTTGCTTTTTACTGCAATACCAACACTAGGTTAAGTATCTAAAGCTTAGAAGCACCATTGATCTGTTACTCTGTTAATCACTACCAAATAGCAATTTCTTTTCTCTGTATAGCTAAACTATTTCTAGAATGAAAAAAAATACTACTAGGAAAATATTTGTCTCTCAGGGTGGTTATCCAGGGAATACACTTGTTTATCTAAAAAAAAAGTGCCTCCATCCATCTCCCCCACCATCTTCCCATACATCATAACCAGCCTTGCCCATATGGGAACACTGATATAGGCCACATTATGGGTTCGGGCATGGCCTGCTTGATAACATGGAATGCAAGTGAAATGACTTGCCATATTCATGATAATTGTAATAACTACATATAACAATCAGTTGGTTGGTCTATTTATACATCCTTCAGTTGGTTGGGATTGATGCCATTACACACATTTAAGATCTTTATTGTAATAGCTTCACTGCCAGGTATATCTTGGATTTTTTTGTTGAAAATGGTAGTTAATGACTAAGCACATGCACAGTAGAACCACTAGTGGTTGGAAGAATATATATTGCCATTTCTGTGTATTATAATGAGTATATCAAGTATTGATGTATATTATTCAAATGAAGATTATTCTTTGACTCTATTATATTGATAACGGGAAGAAAAATACTTTATCAGAGTCATAGTTTAGTTTATCTGAGGAGCTTTCACAGACCTTCATGTCTCATTCCTTAGCTGTAGACTAACTGATCTGTCCTGTTACATGGCTTCCAGGTAGTTTGGAGTCATGTGACAGGAGGCTGTTGGTAGATTGGAGGATGCTCCTTGCCTTGGTCATGGTTGAGTGGTAGCATTCACATCCTTATCTCGTTACTCTCTCGCACTTTCCTTCTGCTCTGATGTTGTTCTCTGGCTAAGATAGAAAAATACATGATAATATATACAATATTTTTTCATGTTTTTTAATGTTATTTGGTTGTTGATGTTATTGTTGTGCTGTTTCTCTGTTCCTCGTTATAGTCAAACATCAAAAGATGGAGACTTTCTATATACATAAAAATATTTTTTCCGTGTTTTTACTTGTTGGTTGTTGTTGTCCTTGTTGTTATTGTCATATTGTGGGCAAAAAGTTGATATGTCTGGAACTAACTGGTAGGTCAACAGCTTACAAGTCTGAACTTCTGTGGGGGCACCAGTGTTTGTGGTCAGAATATTTGATTCTCCACACAAAATAATTTCAAATAATTTTAAATCCTTTGTGCTGTTTCTTTTCCTTAAATTATATGCTAGTCAGTACATTTTTGTTGTTGCTGTTCCTATTGCAGTTGTTTTGTTATTGAAGCTAGCCACTTGCTAAGGGTAAGAAACAGCCCACTTCATAGACTTGGTAGTTGCTGGAGATAACTCCAGAACTATTCATGTTGTTCAATTCTATGTCACAGTTGAAGTACATTAATTGCTGCATGGACTTCAGGCACTTTACCCAGTCATTGAGTTGAAGGTGACTTCTGTTAACTTTTGGTCTCACATAATTTCTTACTAACTTTACTGATTATGACAGTATAATATATTCAAGCAGGCTGCTTAATTATCACTTGCTGCTAGGCTCAACTATTAAATTGTACCAGATGTGTGTTAAACAAAGCGATTATATAAAGTGCTACCTGCACTCTATGATAGTGCTACTAACAGGGAAACTAGTAGAAGATCTACTGCACATTGTGCCATCAATGTGCATATTTTTATGTCTTAAATTTTTTGTATAATTTGCATTGGGTTATGGCATCTCCAACCAAGAAGCATGCCAAAGTAGTTAATGTGATTTATTTATTCTCCATATCTTATGCTATGATTGAAGGTATGGAATGAAAAGTTGGCTGCAGCTGCCCAGTTATTCTCACAGACTTGCCAACTGAATTCTAATCCAGACAGAATTACAAGCTTCAATACAGTGGGAGAAACATGGGGTGCTATTGGCAGTCCAAATCCTCACTACTCACTAATAATTGATGTGACTTGGCTTAACCTAAGGAGTTTGTACAATTTTGAAACTAACACATGTAATCCAGAGGATGCTTGTGCCTTTTATACACAGGTAATTTGTTCATATGTATTAGTGCAATTTGAGTCAGTTAAGAAGACTGGGTTGAATCGCTCCATTCAAGCAACATTAAACCTTTATACTCCAGGATATACTTTTTATTATTTGAGGGCTTTTGTGTCCACATAATGAATTATTAATATTTTTCCCCCACAAAAATAAGGCATCTAACCAACTTTACCTTCTCAAGTATAGTGTACATTCATGGACTCAATGCTATATACAGGTTTGCATTCATGCATTTGCATTGTGTTATTTTTTAGAAGCAATGGACTCTTCAATCACCTTCCTATTTAGAAGTTTTTGTAGAAGAAGTATGTGGCTTTATTGAAGGTTGAAAAAATTGGCACCATACTAATAAATTAACACTTAGCTACCTGACGAGTGCTGTGACACAATTAATTATGTTTGGAGGACAAGTGTTTGGAGGACAAGACTTGTGCATTAGTAGTCATAAGGATGGGCATCATGAAACCATGATGGGCTTCTTCTCTATGAAAGTCCTTTACCACAGACCATAATTACTAATCAATATGTCCCTGCCCTTTGGTGTATGAGACCTGACTCCCAAACGTTTCACCTATCAGCTCCAGAAAATTTTCTAACATGAAAATATACAGTATACATTAAAATTTAATTTGTGGATCATTTCTTGGATATACACTGATGTGGAGACTGAGGTGAGTATAATTTTGACTGATACACATATATATATATATGGATATGTGGATAGTAGCATTCAGTAGAAGTGTAGTTCAAATGATGTTGTAGAGAACTTGGAGTTATTGGAAGTTTACTGACTGTGAGAGAGTGGAACAAGCAGAGAATGGAGGTGAGATTCAAGTGAATACTTGTATGCAAGAACAAGAAAGAAAAGTGTAATGGATATGATAGATAATATGAGTACAATGCACAGGATTTATGGGTCCAACTTACCTACAAGACAAGGTTACCAAGCAAAAATGAAAAGCTAAAAAATTCATGGCTTTGAATGCTGTATTATCATCAATAATTTAAGACCCAAAACATTTTTATTCGATCAGAGCTGCCAGTTTCTCTAATACCCATGAAATTCTGGGTCCAACTTCTATATTCAATGAGGGGCAAGTACAAATTGGACTTGAAGAAAGCGAGGAAATTTATACTCACTTTATAATTAGCTCTAATCCCTCGTGAGACAAACAATATAGCTAGCTGGTTTGAGAAATAGGCTTAGCCACTAGCTAATATTAGAAAAAAGTTAGCTACTCAGATAATAGCTAGGTATTAGCTAAACCTACCAGAAATAAAGTAATAGCTTCTCATATCTGACCTATAAAGTCCAAAATATTCAACAACTTCCACAGCAGTTAGCTACATTGCTCTATAAAAAATATGATAAAATAATATGAAAGTTCAACATAGGTGCTACTATTGAGGCATATTTAGCTAAGAGCTAAAACTCGGCAAATAGTTAGCTACATATATACTAGGCAGATATCTGAACAAAATTCGAAGTCTCTCCCGCAAGTCCATCCAAGAAACATAATGAAATGCTAGAATACCTTGTTCAACAAGAAGCACTATATACAAAAAGATCGAGAAACTACTTGTCTGTGGAGGTTATGTTGTATTCCAGTAACAATATGATCATTCTGAAATTTGATGCAGCATTGGAGTAAGAGCCTGAAGTACTGTTAACAAATGCACTACAGTAAAATAGTGCTGTCTCTGCAGCATGGCACATGTGCCCAGCACATGAACAGGATGTGGTAAAACACAACAAAGAAAATGGTAACAATAACAATGCCATAATATATATAGTAAGAGGACTAGAGAAGTGAAATCCCTTGCTATCTTATGCAGCGACTGGCAGTGTCAGTGCTGTAGTTTTAACAAATGGGCATCCTCCTCCTACCAACAGGTTTTCTAATTTTGGCCCTCTCTGGTAAGGTTTAAGTGTATATCTACCATACTTAGCTTTAACTCATATCACTCTAATCTAAATAGTGTTATTTTCTATAGCGCCATCCATAACTATTTGTAATGCTCTTAATTAAAATAATAATTTTTCAGTTCGGAACATTTTAGTTTAGGTATGTTTAACTCCTTGTTGGTATATAGCTTGTGTGGGCTGAGACTACTGATGTGGGCTGTGGATCTACATTTTGTCCAATAATTGGATCCACTACCTTCTACTGTTACTATGGACCAGCGTAAGTAAAACAAGATGATTTTTAAAAGGTCCATGATTCCAGAAGCACATCAGCTGGAAACATGTTAATTTTAATGTAGCATGCATAGTGTATGTATGGAGGAACTCTTAGTGTCTGACTTTTCACCAGATGCCTTTGTGCATCCTTTAAACACAGTGTGCTCAGAGTTCTTGTGATTCCCCTGAGAGATAAGAACTATAGGCAATGTGCTTTGTGATAAACGCAAAAACACTACAGAGGTTTGACCGAGTATGTTGTGCTAGAAAAGACCAATTCTGGTGTAAGAATAATCTGTAACTGTGTATTGCACTGTCACAATTACAGTGATGGTGTTGTTGTAGGTGTTGGATGATGAAGCTATCTCTTCTACTGAGATCCAGGTCAATAAAGTCCATAATACCTTGCCTCAGTGTCTCCAATGACTTTAAGCTTGTCGGGTTTCAAGGACTGCTTAATGTGTAGCCAATCACTCTGTCCAGATATACAGTTACATGGTATTGAAACTTGGTATAACTCACCACTCTATAATCCTGATTAGTGCGACTTCAGTTTCTTCCTTCTATCACATGTACATAATGTTCCTGTTTATAAGATGCATGCTGCATATAAACATCATGCACCATTTCTGCCCTCTTCTGTTTTAATTTGCCAGGCATCCTTTAACTTAAGAAGGAGTGTTATTAGCTGCATGCATGTTAGTTATTCTGTGTTAATGTAGCTTCCCTCAGATGAGTCAATTCATCTGGTAGAAGATCCCCTTGAAATTTTACTCGAGGTAAACCTGTACAGCACAGCATCCAATCAGTTGAAGCCATTGTTGTAGCCATGTCGGGGAGTGTGGTATGACACACTCTATTGGTTTTACAACTATTTAAAAAATGCAGCAGAAAAATGAAGTTTAGCATCACTTAAAACTATCTTTGGTAGCTGTTTTTTTGTCCCCCAAACACTTCGAGCATGCCTTGAACCCTTTGCAAAGATATTAAATGTGGAGCTAAAAAAATCATTAAAACAATGATTTATTTTCAGGAATTGAAAGTACTTCCTGGTAAACAAACACAAATGCTTGAATTGTAGATGGACTTTCAGAAACAGATGTAAAGCCCTTCAACAACCATCCATAAAGCAGTTGAGGTAGTCAGTTATTTTGCGGGTTTGCTCATGCTTTAGTCATTTTTTTTTAACAATAGCCATCATAATCTAATTCTAAGTGTAAGACAGCAGGCGAATTAGTTTGATTGCATCCCTGTGAGAAACTTTTTCCATGCTTCTTAGCTTCTTGTAATCGTGAAAGATATTATTTAGAAACTCCTTCTACCAAAGTTTTTTTTTAATGTATAGACTTAATGTATGGAAGTTATCTGGTCAGGAAAAGAGAGATAGAAAAATAAACAGACATTGAAGTTAAATTTTTTCAAGTTTTCTAAGGTTTCTTGTTTCCTTGTCTACTATGTTAGTGGAAGTGATATAAGGCATGCAGAGTTAGTAGCAGGTAGAATCATTACTTAGGCAGCTAAGAAACTGGAAATGTGAGTTTAACTAAGAGATGAGATTTAATTTTCTGGAGTTTTTGCAGTACCTATTAAAAAAAGTGGTTCAATCCGGTGCTACCATACCCTAAAGTAAGCATAAAAGTATTCCTAGAATAAGCACCAAAAGTACTCCATTAGCTGTAATAGAGATGGTATATATAGTAATGTAACTAATACTATTGAGAATTCACTGGTGGTGAATGTGACTCCTGTGTAGGTATCTTCCCCCTATTAGAACATGTTGGCACTTAGAGAGCCTCTCAACTGCATTTTTTTCTTCATAATTCATGCTCCTATTAATTTTCAGGGGAATCACAAACACATCAAGCTCACTGGGTTTGCTCATGTTGTACATGAAGACCTATGGTGATATCACAAACTCAGAGTGGCCCCATTATTACATAGATTTCCTATATGATTTCCATATAGTGTCAGGCACTAATGGTTGCTTTGAGCCCTAACCTTTGATGGCGAGGTTGTTGGCACCCACTGCCTGTGGGTAACATGTGTACGTCAAACAAAACTAAACTCATACCACATTGTTTATGGAGTGGTCTCATTGTATTTACTACTGGTTGCCCAGAATCCCCAATATATATATATACTACTTTTAACATGCAGTGAAGTATTGTTAGTCATGCATAAACATACCTATCAAAATAAACCAAATGGTTTACATATTTGTTTCATGTGATTTGTTTGTTGCTGTTATACTGTTATCTGCTATTGCTATTATAGAGGTAATATTCCTGGAGAGAGACCCTATCGGACAGGAACTCCTTGTTCTGAGTGCAGAGCTGATCAGATGTGCAGCAATAATCTATGTGGTAGTGGTAAGCTAAATTATAACAGAAAGGTGTTTATTTAACAATACAGGGTGAGTTTTCATGTTGATTTAAAAACTATGGATTGACTTGCCATATCAAAATATGACACAATTAAATATGAAAGCATCCTGATAATAATCATTGATATAGTCAAAGGACTGAGTATTAGATATCGGTAACAATGTGAGCTGCTTGTAAGTTCTATATTTAGCACTTATTCCAGCTGGCAGTTGCTTTGATGTTATGTTATAAAAATATACCAACCACAAAGGGTTGTAAGAAATGACTAGCAGCTGAAGTACATTAGGTGTCATGACAAACTAACAAACAAACAAACTTAGCAACTATAGTGGACTCTCATACATCCATGAAGTCATATTGTTCAGGTTATTGTAATATCAGTGTTTGGTTGTATTTAGCTACTACTTAAAGACTAGCTAAGTACTTACAACTTCTTGAATAAGAACAGCATCTTTTAGAGTCCTGTCCGCTAGGCAAGTCCATGATCAGAACAAAAGTGTCATAATAAAACAACCAATAACATAGGAAGATTTAACTGTAGCAGAGAAAACTTGTTAACGGCTAAATAAATGAACAAAGCTGGTAGCCTTGAAGTCACAATGTTCTATTTTGTTCCCCAGCTTCCATAATGCAGAACAATAATAGCAGCCTCAATGATGCTCAACTATTGAAATATAAGAAAAGATGGAGGCTAAAATATAATTGTGCTCGATTGAAGCAATATTAAGTTAGCTCAACTACAAATGCTTCCATCCTGCAATGAGAAAATTTGTTAATATTGTATAGAGAGCCTAGAGCTTTTTTTAATAGTTATGGAACTGGATTTTGACCTAGATTGTACCAGTTACTCAATGGGCATTGTTGGTAGCTTTGTTCATGCATGACAGTCAGGCATGTGTTTCTTTAGGAGGTCATCCTTTGTGAAGCCATGGATAGCACTCATAGAAAACTTTTATGAGTACTTTAGCAATCAGGAGAAAATCTTAATCCACATGTATTGTCATGTTTCTCTCTCGAGTATCAGTTTGACCGTTACCTTTTTTAATACTGGAGAGTTACAGCTGCACAAACCCACCTTTCCACCTGTAGAAATTCACATACAGCCTGTTCCACTACTATATTTGATGTATGTGTGTAAGGCAAGTAATTCCTATCAGATATAGGTCTTCATTGGCAAAAACTGTGATGTATGCAGGGACAAAGAAAGGCTGTGATTGTCCTGCTTGTTCAATAATGAAGTTATATTCTTTTGGACCTCTACACATTAGGGTGGATAGGAATTCCAATGCAGTTGATGATTTAGAATTATCATTGTTATCCATCTTTTCTGCTAATCATTCATGTTTTTTTTGGCTCCAACTCAAATTGAGAATAATGACATTGCACTGATTTTGAACAAGTTGAACTCAGTGAGACGTAATGTAAACCCATCTCCTAGCAACATGAACAAACTGGTGAGTGATGTCTATTAAATCATTGTAGTGCAAGCTAGTGTATATTTTTATAAATACATGTAGGTACGTGTTTATGAAATTAGGATCAGTATCAGAAATATTTGTCAATGCTATTTATTTCCTATTGAATTGTGTAAACATCAGTTCTAAAGTTAATTGTTTTTTAGACAATCACTGTGATGTTCATTGAGTGAGAACAATATTGATGATTCACTGTTGTAGTAGCATCAGCACTAAGGCAAAATTGATATTCACAAAATATTGAGTTACTAATATGACCATCTAATGGTTACTATAGTTCTCCTTAATTACTTGTAGAGCTTCTTGCTGCCCATGAAAGTATTGCATCAGGGCATTTCTAGTCCTTGAACTTTTTGATGGTCAATAACACATTCAAGCATCTGCACTAAATCCACATCATTTGGCAATAACACATTTATGCAATGTAGCTTCTTTTTATAAGCAACTGGCATATTCCCTCTTCATATTCCTTTTTACTACGAAATTGGCATAGAATAATTTGCAATACTTACCATCTGTCCCAGATCTCTTGCTGGATTACTTGGACAGGCCCCCATGTGATGACTTTGACAACAACGTCTAGGGCTATCAGGATAAAGGCATTTTCGCAGAGGTTCATATGGGCAGCTGACCCTTCACTTTATATTTGTGCCTACCATTATCCCAGTGGCAGTGGAGCTTCTTTGATCTTCCAGAACAATACCTCTCCTCAACAGCTTTCAGCTCCTCTCTTATCACAGTTGTCAAGACACTCCCTCCACTCATTTCCAGCTCCTCCTACTCCAATTCAATCCTCTAGATTTGTTCCTGACTTCTCAGGTTACTCATTTATATAAAGAATTAACATTAACATCAATTATTCATTGAAGAACTGGCTTTTACAGTTTCCTTGTTCAGATCATAATATCCACCTGCATTTGAAGATAAGGTGACAATTATCATAATAGCAGTTGTTCATCATATATTCTATTGCTTTCAACGAACTCTCAGTTGATACAATTATACACGACTTTAGCTTCATTAGCTCTTGCAAAACTAACAGCTAGCATTCTATTAGAGCTAGGTACCTAGCTGATGGTCATAATTGCCATAAAGAACAAAGTAACTTAGGACTCAAATCTGAGCTTCTAGAAGCAATTGTTGGCCAGTTGGAAGCCTAGCTTTTAGTTGACTACCTACATTGAGACACCTAGCTCAACTTAACTTCTGTGATAGCTCTGCTTAGAAGAGCAGAATGCAACAAGAAGATAATGTTTGTTACCACTCTCATCTGGACACTAATTATAATTTTACTGATAGAAGAATGGGTGTGACCCTAATATATATGCATTAAGTTGCCAATGAGCTAGATTTGCTTTTTACTGCAATACCAACACTAGGTTAAGTATCTAAAGCTTAAAAGCACCATTGATCTGTTACTCTGTTAGGCACTACCAAGCTAGCAATTTCTTTTCTCTGTATAGCTAAACTATTTCTAGAATGAAAAAAAATACTACTAGGAAAATATTTGTCTCTCAGGGTGGTTATCCAGGGAATACACTTGTTTATCTAAAAAAAGTGCCTCCATCCATCTCCCCCACCATCTTCACATGCATCATAACCAGCCTTGCCTATATGGGAACACTGATATAGGCCACATTATGGGTTCGGGCATGGCCTGCTTGATAACATGGAATGCAAGTGAAATGACTTGCCATATTCATGATAATTGTAATAACAATCAGATGGTTGGCCTATTTATACATCCTTCAGTTGGTTGGGATTGATGCCATTACACACATTTAAGATACTGTTGACATTATTTATAGCTTTATTGTAATAGCTTCACTGCCAGGTATATCTTGGAAAATCCTGTCATAATTTTTGGAAAATGGTAGTTAATGACTAAGCACATGCACAGTAGAACCACTAGTGGTCGGAAGAATATATATTTGTACTATAATGAGTATATCAAGTATTGATGTATATTATTCAAATGATGATTATTCTCTGACTCTATTATATTGATAACGGGAAGAAAAATACTTGATCAGAGTCGTGTTAGTTTATCTGAGGAGCTTTCACAGACCTTCATGTCTCATTCCTTAGCTGTAGACTAACTGATCTGTCCTGTCACATGGCTACCAGGTAGTTTGGACTCATGTGACAGGAGGCTGTTGGTAGATTGGAGGATGCTCCTTGCCTTGGTCATGGTTGAGTGGTAGCATTCACATCCTTATCTCGTTACTCTCTCGCACTTTCCTTCTGCTCTGATGTTGTTTTCTGGCTAAGATAGAAAAATACATGATAATATATACAATATTTTTTCATGTTTTTTGTTGTTATTTGGTTGTTGTTATTGTTGTGCAGTTTCTCTGTTTCTCTATTTATCAAACATTAAAAGATGGAGACTTTCTCAAAACCAATAAAAATTATTTTTTTCGTGTTTTTACTTGTTGGTTGTTGCTGTCCTTGTTGCATTGTCATATTGTGGGTAAAAAGTTGATATGTCTGGAACTAACTGGTAGGTCAACAGCTTACAAGTCTGAACTTCTGTGGAGGCACCAGTGTTTGTGGTCAGAATATTTAATTATCCACACAAAATAATTTCAAATAATTTTAAATCCTTTGTGTTGTTTCTTTTCCTTAAACTATATGCTAGTCAGTACATTTTTGTTGTTGCTGTTCCTATTGCAGTTGTTTTGTTATTGAAGCTAGCCACTTGCTAAGGGTAAGAAACAGCCCACTATATAGACTTGGTAGTTGCTGGAGATAACTCCAGAACTATTCATGTTGTTCAATTCTATGTCACAGTTGAAGTACATTAATTGCTGCATGGACTTCAGGCACTTTACCCAGTCATTGAGTTGAAGGTGACTTCTGTTAACTTTTGGTCTCACATAATTTCTTACTAACTTTACTGATTATGACTGTATAATATACTTCAAGCAGGCTGCTTAATTATCACTTGCTGCTAGGCTCAACTATTAAATTGCACCAGATGTGTGTTAAACAAAGCAATTATATAAAGTGCTACCTGCACTCTCTGATAGTGCTACTAACAGGGAAACTAGTTGAAGATCTACTGCACATTGTGCCATCAATGTGTACTAAATTTCATATTTTTATGTATTAAAATTTTTGTATAATTTGCATTGGGTTATGGCATCTCCAACCAAGAAGCATGCCAAAGTAGTTAATGTGATTGATTTATTCTCCATATCTTATGCTATGATTGAAGGTATGGAATGAAAAGTTGGCTGCAGCTGCTCAGTTATTCTCACTGAATTGCCAAGCGAATTCTAATCCAGACAGAATTACAAGCTTCAATACAGTGGGAGAAACATGGGCTACTATTGGCAGTACAAGTCCTCACTACTCACTAATAATTGATGTGGCTTGGCTTGGGCAAAGGAGTATGTACAGTTTTGAAACTAACACATGTAATCAAGATGGTGGTTGTGCCTTTTATACACAGGTAATTTGTTCATATGTATTAGTGCAATTTGAGTGAGTTAAGAAGATTGGGTAGAATTGCTCCATTCAAGCAACATTAAACCTTTATACACCAGGATATACTTTTTATTATTTGAGGGCTTTGGTATCCACATAATGAATTATTAATATTTTTCCCCACAAAAATAAGGCATCTAACCAACTTTACCTTCTCAAGGATAGTGTACATTCATGGACTCAATGCTACAGGTTTGCATTCATGCATTTGCATTGTGTTATTTTTAAGCAATGGACTCTTCAATCACCTTCCTTTTTAGAAGTTTTCCCCCCAGATTTTAGCCATAATTTTTATAGCTCTTAAATTAGTGCATTATTCGGCCTTCATGAGAGTTGTTTACTAACATATGAGAGCTTGATTTTAGTGCCACCTCCGTTCCAGAGTTCCCCTCACCAATTTTTTTTTTAATGCTCCACATCCTAGAAATTTATAGCTATATGAATTCCTCCATTCTCACTTCCAGTTCTTACACTCACAGTTCATTAAGTCTGTTCAAATTAAAATACTACATACACAGGATGAAATTTATTTTCTACATTGATTGTAAGAACTGAAATGCCATGATTAAACATTGGCACATATTTGAAAGCTGATTTCTTCAATTTTTTGCCGTATGTAAGCAAACATTTATTGTTCTGTATATATATATATATATATATAAGGTATATAACAATTTTATACTGTGGAAATATAGATGTGCATGACTCAGATATGGGTTGCTGTTACAATATGTAGCACACTTGCTTTTAGTTATGCTTAATACAAATTTTATATGATTAAATTATCGATTTCCTCTTTGTTAAGCAACAACATAATTTGAGTTTTTGACATGTCAGCTTTCAGTTCAGGTTCCATTTTCTGTCCCATGCACCAGACAGACAGTTAAACATGAAACTCCTGTTGACAAATGATATGCCACTGGATGACCATTAAAATACCTAGCTAAGTCCTGAAGGTAAACACACATTCAGGTTCAAGCTTATACACCCGTGAGCATCAGTTTTGTGCTTTTGAAGGATATTAATATAGTGTAAAACATCAGTCTCCTGTGCAGAAGAGTTTTTAGAAGATGAGTTTTAGCTTCGTGTAACTATGACTTTTCACTATAAGAAACAACAATCATAAAGTTTGCACAAGTATGGTGGCACTCCAGAAAGGAATTATGAAGTTTGTCTAAAGCCAAGGTCTTTTCCTGCATTGAAACCTTTGATATAGCCAATCCAGATTGAATTAATTAAAAACTCAGCTAGCTTATACATGTCAATAGAAAAATTATAAATTATAATCTGGATTAAATTTAAGTGCACTAAAATACCCTTGTACAAATAAGGCTAAAGATTTTAAATGGTATCATTCAGCTATTCTGAGCCATGGAGAAGTATAATTATGCAGTAGGAGTGGGTGGGGGGGGGGGGGGGGGGGTATGGTGCACTTTGGGTATGCAGTTTCCATTATTTTGATGAAGACAAGAGCATCTGGTCGAAATGTCAGGAGAATACAATTTCAAGCTGACTGGTAATCGTAATATTTGTCAACTGAGAGTTCATTGAGAGTAAAGCAGCTGCACTGGTATCCATGCTAGGCCAAAGAAGCAAGTCAAGACAGGTGAAAATTTCACAATTAGTTATATATGAGGTTTATATATAACAAAGGCACTAAGGGTGGCTATACTATAAGTGTTGGTAGTTGGGTAGGGGAGGGGGGGGCAAAAGGAAAAAATTGGGCTTGCTTGGAAGTACAACTACCGAACCGCCATCCCTAAATTTTGCATGACCTGGACATGTTGAATGTATTCTTAGATTTTATTATACCATTAAATCATGTAAGACGCTGCAAATATCAGTTTAAGCTAAGATTTATTTATTTTAGGAAGGGTAGTCATCCACAATTTAAAAAAAAGTTAAACCCGATAGAGGGATTAGTTGATACTTATAATAGTCATATTGATGCCATTTGATTATCATTGGCTTGAAAAGTTGGATGTCTTGAAATGTTTTAGTAACAAATATGACTTGACTAGAACATTGTCAAGTGTCTTAATACTAGGCATGACTATAGCAACATTAGCAAAATACTCAACCTGCACAGATTTGCCTAGATGTTTTGGGGGATTGGTGAATTTATACATTTAATAATTAGATCGTCAAAGTCATTTGTAGTAAGAATATCATTTGTAGTAAGAAAATACAGTGTGTGTGTGTGTTTGAGTGTGTTTGTGTATTTGTGAGTGTATGTGTGCATGTGTGCATGCTTCACAACAATTCAGTGCACATTTTTCTACTTGGTTTATTCTGTAGCTATTCTGTAACATGCTAACAAAAAGTACCACAGTTCCACCCTTCGATTCGGCATGGGACATGAAACATGGAATAATATTTTGAGCAAATTAGAGTATGTGGCTTTATTGAAGGTTGAAAAAATTGGCACCATACCAATAAATTAACACTTACCTGACGAGTACTGTGACACAATTAATTATGTTTGGAGGACAAGTGTCTGGAGGACAAGACTTGTGCATTAGTAGTCATAAGGATGGGCATCATGGGCTTCTTCTCTATGAAAGTCCTTTACCACAGACCATAATTACTAATCAATATGTCCCTGCCCTTTGGTGTATGAGACCTGGCTCCCAAACGTTTCACCTATCAGCTCCAGAAAATTTTCTAACATGAAAATATACAGTATACATTAAAATTTAATTTGTGGATCATTTCTTGGATAGACACTGATGTGGAGACTGAGGTGAGTATAATTTTGACTGATACACACATATATATATATATGGATATGTGGATAGTAGCATTCAGTAGAAGTGTAGTTCAAATGATGTTGTTGAGAACTTGGAGTTATTGGAAGTTTACTGACTGTGAGAGAGTGGAACAAGCAGAGAATGGAGGTGAGCTTCAAGTGAATACTTGTATGCAAGAACAAGAAAGAAAAGTGTAATGGATATGAGAGATAATATGTGTACAATGCACAGGAGTTATGGGTCCAACTTACCTACAAGACAAGCTTACCAAGTAAAAATGAAAAGCCAAAAAATTCATGGCTTTGAATGCTGTATAACATTTTTATTCGATCAGAGCTGCCAGTTTCTCTAATACCCATGAAATTCCATCTTCTATATTCAATGAGGGGCAAGTACAAATTGGACTTGAAGAAAGCGAGCAAATTTATACTCACTTTATAATTAGCTCTAATCCCTCGTGAGACAAACAATATAGCTAGCTGGTTTGAGAAGCAGGCTTAGCTACTAGCTAATATTAGAAAATAGTTAGCTACTCAGATAATAGCTAGGTATTAGCTAAATCTACCAGAAATAAAGTAATAGCTTCTCATATCTGAGCTCAGATTCCTATAAAGTCCAAAATATTCAACAACTTCCACAGCAGTTAGCTACATTGCTCTATAAAAAATATGATAAAATAATATGAAAGTTCAACATAGGTGCTACTATTGAGGCATATTTAGCTATGAGCTAAAATTCGGCAAATAGTTAGCTACATATATATATACTAGGCAGATATCTGAACAAAATTCGAAGTCTCTTCCGCAAGTCCATCCAAGAAACCTAATGAAATGCTAGAATACCTTGTTCAACAAGCAGCACTATATACAAAAAGATCGAGAAACTACTTGTCTGTGGAGGTTATGTTGTATTCCAGTAACAATATGATCATTCTGAAATTTCATGCAGCATTAGAGTAAGAGCCTGAAGTACTGTTAACAAATGCACTACAGTAAAATAGTGCTGTCTCTGCAGCATGGCACATGTGCCCAGCACATGAACAGGATGTGGTAAAAACACAACAAAGAAAATGATAACAATAAGAATGCCAAAATATAATAATAATACATTAATATATATAGTAAGAGTACTAGAGAAGTGAAATCCCTTGCTTATCTTATGCAGCGACTGGCAGTGTCAGTGCTGTAGTTTTTATAAATGGGCAAACAGGTTTTCTAATTTTGGCCCTCTCTGGTAAGGGTTAAGTGTATATCTACCATAGTAGATCTTACTTAGCTTTATCTTATTGGAACTCATATCACTCTAATCTAAATAGTGTTATTTTCTATAGTGACATCCATAACTATTTGTAATGCTCTTAATTAAAATTTAAAAAATTCAGTTCGGAACATTTTAGTTTAGGTATGTTTAACTTCTTGTTGCTTGTGTGGGCTGGGACGACTGATGTGGGCTGTGTATCTACATTTTGTCCAATAATTGAACAATTCTCTTTACCAAATTCCACTACCTTCTACTGTTACTATGGACCAGCGTAAGTAAAACAAGAATACAAGATGATTTTTAAAAGGTCCATGATTCCAGATAGATATGGGTTGCTGTTCCAGTACAGATATTTTTTATAACCTGTCCAGTTCATTGTAGCGCAGCTAGATAGAAAAATTAAAATCTGAATTAAAATCAAATCCTTTGTACACATAAGGCTAAAGATTTCAATTGGTTTCATTCCGACTACCACTTCTGAGCCATGGAATACTATATGCAGTGTGAGTATAGTGCACTCTAGGCATGCAAGAACCTTATAGCACAGATGCCACTGGAAGTCATAGACACTTAATGGATATCCTTTCACCTTGTCACCAGCATGAGCTCCAGGGTATGTCTAACTTAACATGACAGGAGTCAAACCACTCAGAGAGAGCTCCACTCCCTTGCTAACCTGGAGATTTACCTCTATGTGCGCGATTATTTTGTGACCACCATGGCTTCATTGAAATTAGATGCTCCTCTTATCAGGCAAAGAAACGTAACATTCTCAGGGCCATGGTGAGAAGCATAGGCTATGATCCCTTTAAAGTTAACTTTCTTCTTTAAAAAATGCATGCCAGTAAAATAGTGCACCCATGGCACATGTGCCCATCACGTGAACAGGATGTGGTAAAAACACAACAAAGAAAATGATAACAATAACAATACCAAAATATAATAATAATACATAATAATTTTTTTTTTAATAATAAAGTTAGAAAAGTGAAATCCCTTGCTTATCTTATGCAACGAATCTTATGCAACGACTGGCAGTGTCAGTGCTGTAGTTTTTTTAAATGGGCGTCATCCTACCAACAGTTTTTTTGGGGGGGGGGGCCTATCTGGTAATGGTTAAGTGTTTATCTACCATATCAGATCTTACTGAGTTTGATCTTATTAGAACTCATGTCACTCTAATCTAAATAATGTTATTGTCTATAGTGACATGCATAACTATTTCAAATGCTCTTAGTGCATTAAAATGAAAAAATTATTTTTCAGTTAGAACATTTTAGTTTAGGTGTGTTTAACTCCTTATTTGGTATATAGCTTGTGTGGGCTGAAAGTACTGATGTGGGCTGTGGATCTACATTTTGTCCTGTAGTTGAAGGATTCCCTGCATCATATCCCTTTATCTTCTTCTGCTACTATGGACCAGGGTAAGTAAAACAACAATACTATAAGATTTTTTAAATGTCCGTGAATTACTATTTCCAGAAGTACATCAGCTGGAAACATGTTAATTTTAAAGTAGTATGCATTATGTATGTATGGAGGAACTCTTAGTGTCTGACTTCACCAGATGCCTTTGTGCATCTCTGTAAACACAGTGTGCTCAGAGTTGTTGTGATTCTCATGAGAGATAAGAACTATGGGCAGTGGACTTTGTGATATATGCGTTTGACTGAGTATGTTGAGCTATGGAAGAACTACTCTGGTGTAAGAATAATCTGTAACATTGTATTGCACTGTAAAATTAGAGTGATGGTGTTGGTTGTAGGTGTTGGATGAAGCTATCTCTTCTACTGAGATCCAGGTCAATAAAGTAAAGTTCATATACTTTGCCTCCGTGTCTCCAATGACTTTAAGCTTGTCTGGTTTCAAGGAATGCTTAATGCATTGCCAATTACTCTGTCCAGATATACAATTACATGGTATTGAAACTTGGTATTATCCACCACTCTATCCGATTGGTATGATCTCAGTTTCTTCCTTCTATCAGATGTACATAATGTTCCTGTTTATAAGATGCTTGCTGCATTAAAACATTATGCACCATTCTGCCCTCTTCTGAATTTTTTAAAAATTTTCCAGGCATCCTTTAACTTAAGAAGGAGTGTTGTAAGCTGCATGCATGTTAGTTGTTCTATGTTAATGTAGCTTCCCTCAGATGAGATAATGATGGTCAATTCATCTGGTAGAAGATCGTCTTATAATTTTAACTTGAGGTAAACCTCTACAGCACAGCAGAAAAAATTGTCCGTCAGATCAATCTCAGTTGAAGCAATTGTTGCAGCTACAGTCTTATGTTGGGGAGTATGGTATGACACACTATATTATTGGTTTTACCGCTACTTTAAAAAAAGCAGCAGAAAAACGAAGTTTATGGATTACTTAAAACTCACTTTGGTAGCATTTCAGCATTTTTTTGTCCCCCAAACACTTCGAACATGCTGTGAATCCTTTGCAAAGATATTAATTAAAACCATGATATTATATTTTCAGGATCATGTATTTATATATCTACTTAATTATCGATATACTTATATTCAACACATAACTTTGTACAAAGTATCATAATTTTACTACCAGAGGACTCCAAACTGTCCATTGCATGCAACCACTAATCCATATCTTAATTTAGCACAATATATATGCCATATTGCAAAAAAAAAGCTTTTCAAAACCACTCCCCCTATAGGCCCTAAAAAACAAACATGTATGCAAAACTGGAAACTGGAAATGAGTGTCTCTGTATATCTGGAAAAAATGTAAGGGCTAAAACCCAACCTATGTGCAGAGCTTCTGCTAACTCTTTACTATTTAGGATGGATAAAAATTTAATGTCAGCTTCTGCATGTCTTCCTTTTAAATTCCTGCACAAGTGACTCCATTTATAGTGGCAGTGTGCTTTTTCTATCTTCAAGGGTTTCTGCTACCAGGAACGCTTGAATTAAATATTAAAATGAAAAGCACATGCACACTTCTGTTCCAGAATTTGCCATCCCATTATATCCCATAGGCAACCGTTTGTTCAATGTACCAGTCAGTAAGAAGAAATAATTCTTGGCTACTTATCCACTACTTATTCATATCACCATCCCGAGTTTTACAAGATCATGCACACTTCTGTTCCAGAATTTCCGACCCCATAGAAATCATACTCACAACATTTAGGTTGTTTTCGTGGCATATTAGTTGGAGACCATGGAAATGCCAGCTTGAGCTTCTTAATGGTCAGGTACATATTCTAGTCAGTCAGTAGCTCCAGCTCTATGACTTGCTTTTTCTCAAATGCATCCAAACTATGCCCAGGGTTCATGTACTAGTATGTTTACAAACAATACTGCTTCTTGAAAGTCTTCTGAAAGGCCTAAAATATATAAACCAGTAGAATCATGGCTGTATAGGTGATTGTAATCTCCCAGGTTTTGGCATCCAAATATGTGCCAATCCCATCTTTGTGAAACCTTCCACTAAATTTTCTGAGTAGTTCTTAATGGAATCACTCCAAACATCCATGTAATCATAGCCCCTTTGCCGTAGCTGTTGACAATTCTCTCCATCTGCCTTGTGACTTCCTATGATCTTAAAGCACAGGTTAATCAAGTGAGAGAAGAATGAACTGTTAAAACACATGTTCCTCAGGAAGAGAGAGATGCACTCTCCATGTTGTTGGAAATATATGAGATCTTAACCACTAAGCATTGGAGATTGTCTGTATTAGGTGGTGGGTATCATAGCGAGTAATATAGAAGTGGCAGTTCTGACCCACCTTTCCATTGCTTTCTTGGCACACTGTTATGAAATGTGGCACAGATGAAGAGTTTATAAAAGGCGATCCCAAAGATGTTCCATGAAAAATGACCCAGCCCCTCAGTTTCTAGAATCCCTTACGGTGTCAAACATATCCAATCCCATAGCCAGGGTGGGTTCTCAAACCCCCCCCCCCCACTGGCTGTGAAGTCCACCCTTTTAATTGGATTCACCCTTTTAATTTGGTACTCCTCCTTTTCAATTGGGTTCAACCTTTCAAATGTTAATAAGCGGTGCTTTCACAAACTTCTAGCTAATTACAGCTACAATGGTGTAAACCATATCATGGACTACATCTACAGTGAAACTGTGTTTGTTATTTTGTGGTTTGCTAAAATTTATTAAAGTAGACAGCTGCATGATTTCATGTGGTGAGCACGCAAAAGATTCAAGTATGCCTGGTACGTCCCTGCAAACAAAGAGATAACTTAAAAAGGCAAACTAGAGCTGCCAGGCTCTGACTTATCCCCCCCCCCCCCCTTCCCCCCCTAAAAAGCAAAGAGAGAGACCAGTTACCTTCAGATTCTTCTGCTCAGGTAATAATGATCTAGCCTAGATGGTCTTTACATAATGTGTTAATGACATAATTTTAAGGTTATGCTATGTTGCAAAATGACCCTTTGGAAGTTGAGCCTGGTGTTGAGGTCAATTCTATCTTTATCTTGAAGGTAATGCTACAGCCAAGTCTGAATCTGATGACTCTGAGGTTAACATTCCATTAACTGAAGGAGTGAGTGAAGCATCTGTGATTAAGCTTATTAGTAATGATATAGGCAGTATATTGTCAGCATTTCTATGTCTCCATGTGAGATTGAAAGGGCTGTACCAAAACTGACAAAAGAAGAAAAATGCACACTTTTGAAATCCCATAAAAGACCCTTGAGCACACATGTCTTCACAGTGACAGTTCTTGGAGGATCTAATCATTCATTTTAGGGGAAATGGCTGTAAGAGTACTCCTGGTTTACTTACTGCGAAGCCTGTGATGTGCTTTTTGAATTGCTTGTTTTTTATTTTGTACTAATCGTAAAAAACAAGAGATACTTGGTCAATCAACCATTTCGTACCTGGCAGAAGAAAACTTTGAAGTGCAAAGAACATGAACTTGCTCATTCTCATCATTAAGCTATGAGTTTGGCTGATGCTTTCATTCGAAATGTAGAAAAGCCAGAAACCAGTGTCTTGAGTCTAATAAACAAAATAAGAGCCCACAATATAAGGGAAAATAGGATCATTCTTAAGAGTGTTGCAGAATGTATACTATTTTGTGGTAAGCGGTGATCATGAAAGCATTAATACACCTGGTACCTGTGGAATTTATTAAAGTCTACTGAAGCTGTTAGGTAATCACAATGAAGTGCTACGCAATCATTTGTATTCTCCTGCAATGAAATCTGTAATTTATGTCTCCACAAACACAAACCGAACTGATTGAAATAATGGGCAAGCATATTGTTCTTAATAACATTGTTAAAGAGATCAAAAACACCAAATATTAAAGCATCATGGCTGATGAAGTCACTTCACACAACAAGGAACAACTAGCCTTCTGCATAACGTTTGTTGATGACAACTGCAACATCCGGGAAGAGTTCTTGTCTTTTTTGAAAGTTGAAAGAATTACTGGTAAATATTTGGTTAAGGAAATATTTCAGTTTTTAAAGAACATAATATGATATTCCATTGGAGCATATTCGTGGGCAAGGGTATGATGGAGCTAGTAACATGTCTTCATCTAATGTTGGTGTGCAGGCATGCATCAGAGAGCATTCTCCTCTAGCTACCTATATACATTGCAGTGGATCATGTCTTAACTTGGTGTTGAGCAAGTCTTGCTCTCTACCACCAGAAGTTCGTAATGTCCTTGACAAGCTCAAGCATTGCTGCAATTTTTTCCCAGTGAAGTCCCAAAAGAAACAGCCTTCTTGATTTACTTTTCAAAAACAATGCTGAAATACATAGCCCTAAAAGAAAAGCTCTTATTGATTTGTGCTCGCTGGGATGAGCGTGATAGTGCATATCAAATTTTTTATCAATCATTTGTATCCATTATTGATGCCCTAGAAGTTATAGGCCATGGCAAACATGTTGATGAACATGGTGGCCTTTATAGTGATTGGGAAACAGCCAATAGAAGTCAAGCGCCCAGCAAATCCTTGCTAGTATCACCAAATCTGATTTCATTGTAGTTTTCTTAATGGTTTATCAATACCTTTCCCACCTGTCAGGCATAACTGTTCAATTAGAGAGCAGAACACCTAGATATCATTGAAGCTAATCACATGAATGATG
Organism: Cladorhizidae sp. MBARI D1340-BT2; assembly: GCA_028752905.1. Lineage (NCBI taxonomy): Eukaryota > Metazoa > Porifera > Demospongiae > Poecilosclerida > Cladorhizidae > Cladorhizidae sp. MBARI D1340-BT2. The sequence goes on from JAQNBH010000010.1 coordinate 9,571,280, forward strand.
GTATCAAGCAATTGTACAAAGAAGAGCGTGCCAAAGTGGAATAAAACTTTCAGAAAATATATGATCAGGTGGTCTTGATGGCTGATAAGGTGAGCACCACCCCAAGCATGCCAAGGATAGCAAGCAGACAGCAGCAGAGTAGTAATGCACCAGCAGAATCAGTATTTGATTACTTCAAGAGTAATCTTGCTATTCCATTCCTTGCCATATCTTCACTAGCTTAAATGAGAGGTTCACATCATTGTCAGCAACTGCTTCATCTCTTCTGGTACTTGTACCATCTCTGATTACTACAAGACCATTTGATATCAGCACACTTGTTGAAACTTATCACCACGATTTGCCTCACCAGAACTAATAGAAAGTGAACTCACTCACTGGAAATCAAGATATGCAAATGTACCCATTCACAAAAGAGAATCCACACCACCTAGTGCCTTGAAGGATTGTGATGCAAAAAATTTCCCAAACATTCATGTTCTCTTGCAAATCGCATGCACTTTGCCAGTAACATCTTGTGAGTGTTCAAAGAGGTGGCAGTACACTTAAATGTCTCAACAATTACCTAAGAGCATCTATAAACCGAGAATGCCTGACATTTCTAGCACTCTTACACGTATATTAAAGACACAACAATTAATCTGGGTGAAGTTGTTGAAATATTTGGACACTTACACCCAAGGAGAATGGATCTTGAATCTCTTATTAGATAGTAATTTCCTTTGAATATTTTATTATATTCATTTATTTGTATAATTATGTTTTGAATGCATTCTTTGCTTTTGATCTTTGTGCAAGGCACATCTTTCTAACACACCCTTCTCCTTGGGCCGCTTGTAGACCGAAAAGGTCCCAATATTCACCAACAGAATTCTCCCACTAATTTTTCTGGCTACGGGCCTGATATCTTACCAACAAACCGAGGGATGAATCCACCCAGTACATCCTCACTCCAGACAGCTCATAGGATAGCCCCACCCCATTGAAAAAAGGAACTGGCTGTGTGAGCAGTTCCACACCTCATCCTTACAGCATTTCTCATATAGAGTATATACCACATAAGTAGTTTGTAAGATCACCAGGAATGCTTCCCTTCATCTTTATTGGAGAACAAAATATCTATGGTATAGGTAGCTATTAACAACCATAACCCAGTGTCTCTACCACAGAGGACATTCAATCTCCATTCAGAAAAAAATCCAAGGTTGGTGGAGCTTTATCTGATGGTGGGACAAAGGATAACTCCTTTTAGATACAGAATTTTTATGGTTGTACAGAGCTGTTGGCAAGCAAATATCACTGCCATCTTCATAGAAATACACTTCTATCTTATTTGAGAAAAGAGTATAGGGAGCTTTTGTCAAACATCTACTTTAGTCATGACCACAGGAAAATATGTCCCAAGAACTGATGGACTTTCTTGATGATTATCTGCAGTGCTAACAATTGAGTGTTATGGAAGCTAAAGGACAGGGCCCAGCTTGCAACGCAAAATATATAGCTCCTTCTTGTGGAAGATGTAGAAGACTTTACCAAGTTTGTGTAGAGAAATGCTTTGAATGGAAAAACATATGGTACAAATGTTACAACAAAGATTCCAACTTCAAGAGCAAGACTTTCCTATGTAGTCATTCAAAACAAATAGGACCAGGTATATTACATGTGCATCAACAAGATTTCTCTGTCCTGAGGCAGTGAATATGTACAACATGCATGAACATCTTTATGTATTGTAACAAGCACATTCACTATGCTGGTTCCTTGCCCACTCAAGCACCTAATAGTGGCATAAGACCAGGCTTACTTCCAAGAATTTTAGATGTAAATCTAAGACTCGGAGGAGTTCTCTACTTCCCTAATCTCAGCAGCCACCATATCGAAGATCTGTCTATAACTACATCCGCTCTGGTAAATGTACATCCAGCTCCATCTAGCACAATGATTGTATCAGCAGCAATAGCCCTGATTATTTCCAATACATGAATAATGTACCAAGGCATATAGTCATCAAGTTTTGCCATCCTCTAGCTAACTATATGGTTTATGGTGTCTCCATATTGGATGGTACAACCTGGCCCTTTTGTACATGAAGGTTTTTCCGTAATCTAGCATTGGTGTGAGGTAGTAAACCAAGCGTTCTCGTGTTGTACCAGCTGGCCTATTTATAGTGTGCACAGAATGTGACCAAATGTGATCTGAGACTCTGTGATTCTCTGCTCTACAACATTAAAATATAGAGGTAGCGGAGCATGGCATTGCCCTTTCAGGAAGTTGACTTGGGTAGAGGCCATTGCGGCATTATACCTGTGCTTGCCTCTTTTGGCTTTCTACTCATCAGCTCTGTCTTTTTACCATTTAGCATCTGCTGGAAGCCTCTCTGCCTTGTGATGTAGCTCAATGGTGACCAAACAGCTAATCGGCTATAGTGCAATTGCTCTATTCTACAATGCTCAGATCTTTTTGTACTCCCACATCTTTCTGGAAATCTAGTCATCACATTTTGATACAAGTTTTTCCACTAATCCAATCACAGGATGGACCTGCTATAAAGACACCTATGAGAGGGATCTAAGTTTTCATTGGAGCTTTTTCCAAATAGAGGTTCTATCACTTACAATGTGAAGCAATATCGGCATATGTTGTCATCTCTTCACCTTGTGAACCTTATTTAGAGTTTTGATTTCTAACCTTGGTCATGGTATCATATTTGAATGGTGAAATAGATATGTAATAATGCTAGCTTTTCAAAAAGTGGTGCCATTGGCAGTGGTTATTGAAAGTTTATGCATTGCTCATTTGCCTTCCCAATATCCCTTGGGAGTATACTAGGCATCCCTAACTATCACCATGTAAAGCATCTTCTTCAACAAATTCAACAAACTAACTTACCTTGCCTTGGCAAGGATGATCAATCTAAAATTACGTCTCTTACAGATGCTGCACCATTCCACTTATCTGTAGTTATAATTGCAGGGACTCTGAACCAATAATAGATCTCTATGTTCTGTAGTGCAAACATTGTACAGAAAGCATTTCTCTGTAGAAGTGCAGAAAATATTGACATTATGGAAACAGTTTCTGATGGCTATCTTGGGCTTTTGATGAACTTGAACAAATTAATGAGGATGCTGCTTCCTACAATCTTTGTATCATCTTAGCCTCTCTATGCATACATCAGTAAAATGCTCACTTTCAGCTGGTGAATTTGCAACAACTATTCACTTGCCTTTTGGAGTTTTGTTTGGCGATATATATCCTGTTGAGATCTTGCTTGTGCATGTCACTGGGACTTGTACCATCAGATTTTGCTGCCAAGAGGTATCTGTGGATCCTGTCTGGGACAAAGGTGTAGATTACTTTACCAGTGTTTCCATTCAAACTGCACTTTGAGATGATAGAGCAGTGGAACAGCAGGATCTGGACATGATTGATTCTAACTCCTACCATCTGTGATAACCATGGTAAAATTGGGCTCATTGTCTTTCTGAAGATGCTGTGGTTATGGGATTCTATGATTGCACAGGATCATAAAGAAACCAATTCCACATTCCAGTATGGACCTGATGGACTCACATTTCTTTGCAGCTTCCCATGTCCTAAAGTGGCCTAAGGAAAGAAAGGTGGTATGGGAGGATAAACATGGCTCAGAATTCCCAATCTCTATAATGTTTTGCCAAAAAAGTTGTGAGTATAGTCTTTATTTTAGAGTGCTGTTTTAAGTTGCACTAATTATGGTTGCCCCTTTATGTATACCTGTGGTGTACCATTGGTTGTGAACAGAAACTTTATTTGAGGGATTTGCTGCAGACATGGCAGTCTTTAGGATTGTCAGTTCTCTGAGGCCATAGACACTGGCTTTAGGCTAGCTACAATTGCTTTGGTTTACTTTGTTCCTCCAGAAGTGCCTCTAAGAACCTCCCTGCAGCATCTTGGCCTGTCTACATAATGCAAAATAGACTGTTACCATCATGTCTCACCACAATGTAGCCAAACCTGTACAGACTTAGTGTTGCTGTGTTCTCTGCATGTTGCCTAGTTGGAGTCAAGTCATGGCCCTTCAGTCTCGTTTTTGAAGGCCTCCAAGCAGCATAATTGATGTAGCTAGCTGTTATCTGATTAGGAAGAAGAGGTACACTCCACATTGTTGTTTTCCAACAAGTCCTCTCAGGAGTAGCACTTGTTATACAGAAAGGTTTCTGGTCTCTCAAGCAGGTTTGTTGTTTTACACAAGCAAAATAATTAATTAAATGCATTTGAGAGCAAGTTATTTATTCTGAGACTGGGGTTCTTGATGCCTGTTGTTGTGACCGCATTGTCTCATACCATTAATGGCCAGATCGTTCTGACTAACTACTTGCTTGTTCTGATCTCTATGAAGTTCAGTCCGTTCTCAGGAGGGTCACTTATTTTTATGTGCTTAAGAAACAAAGTGTATTGTGAAACCCATCTAGGACAGTATCAAAGATGTTTTTCATGTTGACTACCACATTCTTGATCCTAAGGGCAGAAGGCAATGGAATGTATGATCCACCTCAATTGCCTGGCACTGAACATTGTACAGCTAGAATAGCTCCATTCTCTAACCATCCATCCTGATTCCATATGTCACTGTGTGAGCTCTTGGAGATGTGATCGTCTTATCTGGGGACGATGAATCATAATGGAGCTTCACGACTGTCTTCTACCTGCATCAAATTACTGGGTTAGTAAACTCCTTGCTGCCTATGCCGTTCATATATCTACTGGCTTGAATCTTTTCTTCAATTCTCACAGCTTCATTGTGCACTTTCCTGCTACTTTCTCACATCTTCAGATCTGGAGGATAGTGCATTCCAAGGGTGCCTTTACCTGATCTACCCTCATATCTATGTTTTTTCCAGATCAAGGAAGGAAGACCTTGCACAGCCACTGTCTGTGCTTGTGCTGAGAGATGGTCAGCCTGGGCATGAAGCAGTATTCATGATCATTATTAGCAATGTGTTTCCCAAAAGCTGTGAGATGAATCAGCAGGTGCTAGTGAACTATTATACTTCAGTTATAAAGACAGAGGTTATAACAAAGACAATTCGGTGTCAGGGATTGAGCCTGTTGCCAGGAAAACCTGTATCTGACAACCAGAGAGAGATTCATTAATATATGGCTAGCTAATTAGATATTGATACCTTAGAGACTTGTAGATGCACACATGTCTATATTGGCCACCCATTGGTCATGGTCTAGGCAGAAACTCATTAGAGTGTTACCTTATAAAGGCTGGTAGGACAACCTATAAAACATAACGCACCAACCACTTGGGGTGTTAGGTGGTGCTGAGATAAATGCTGGTTTTGTTGAGGACCAGAGCGACTGTAACAGTACCATATTCCAAAGACCGGTGAGCACATAGCCTCCATGATACAGCTATTCCCTCACATTTGGTGGCAGTTTTGAGCTCTACCTACGCCATCCAACAAGCTATCTTATGAACCGAACAATGGGAGACAAAACTTACAATAACCTGCTGGCTATAAACTAGCTGTAATATCGTGCCGAGATGAGTTACAATTGACAAGGGTTGAGGATAGTTTCTTAGATCTCATTCAATACAATATACAACACAATCCAAAACATTGGGGTTCTCCTCTCTCTCTTTTCAAGGGCCCCTGCATCCTGGATACAACACATCCTGGATACAACATACAAATCTATACATAGATATTACAAAGTAGATAAGTAACCAAAGGAAATATGTGCGTCCTAATTACAAACAAAAGATGTGAGCAGTTCCCATTGTGGTACAACAGTTATCAACACCTATACCACAAATATGCGACTGAGTTCAACAGTGTTACACAGCTCCCCTCCAAATAGAAATCCGCCCCGGATTTAGTGATCAATGTGTGACCACTGGCAATAGTCGATCTGGAGGGTGACGAATTCGTTGGGGGTAGCGAGGAGGAGTTATCATGGGTAAAGGCAGTTCCTCTATCACTGGTGTGAGATTAGTGCCAATTGGAGGAACAATTTTAGGTGGGAGGGAGTTTTTGCATGTAGGTTTCTGTTGAGGAGGTAAACGAATATCGTCTGGACATAATTTGAGCCGATCAAAGTGTACCACTGGTCGATTGGTACGGTTTCGAATGTTTTGTAGTCGATACACCGATTCTGACAAGCGTTTTACAACACGGAACGGGCCTGCCCATGGTTGATGAAATTTCCTTGCTACTCCCTTTCGTCTGACAGTGGTATGTAGCCACACCAAATTTCCCTGATCCAATGGTTTTCCATGAGCTTTTTCGTTATAGAGTTCCTTTTGTCTCTCCAGCTTATGCCCAGTCCTTTCTCGCACTCGTTGATAAGCTTCTTGTAGGGTCGACTTAAGGTGATCTACATATGCAGTTGTAGAGATGTGGTTTGGCTCTGATGGGGCTGTACCATACATGAGCTCCAGGGGCATTTGTACTTTGCGTCCATACATGAGAAAAAATGGGGAATAGCCTGTGGTCGCATGAATGCTGGTGTTATAGGCTAGACAGAGAGGTCGTAGCTGCTTCTCCCACTCGAAGGGGTGTTCAGTCGCGCTGGTGGCTAACATGCTGATAAGTGTGCGGTTGAACCTTTCAACCATCCCATCCGACTGAGGATGGTAAGGGGTGGTCCGAGTCTTGCTAATGCCTAGCAGTTTACAGATCTCAGAGATTAGTTGAGACTCAAATTGCCTGCCCTGGTCTGAGTGCAGCTGCTCTGGTGGTGAGAACCGAAAGAAAAACTCATTTGTTATCACTCGAGCAATTGTAGTTGCTTCCTGGTTTGGAATTGGATATGCCTCCATCCACCTTGTAAAGTAATCGCCCACTACAAGGATATACGCATTTCCATTCTCCGATTCTGGCAGAGGGCCAACTATATCAACAGCTACCAGCTGAAGGGGACTACCTACTTTTATGCTCTGTAATGGTGCCCTTTTCTTGGGAGTGGGAGTTTTCCTCCTAGCACAGGATGAACAGGTTTTGCACCACTGGGTTATGTCAGCATGGTAACCTGGCCAGTAATAACGTTCCTTGACACGAGCGAGGGTTTTATCCTCTCCAAGATGTCCACCCAGTATGCCTTCATGCATCTCTTTTAGTACTTCTTCCTTCTTTACTTCAGGCACAAGCTGTTGCAACACAGATGTCGAGGTGTCAGGTTTCTCATACTGACGGTAGAGAATACCCTCACGGATTAAGAGCTGGTCCCAGATTTGGAGAAGGCGTCGAGTATTTTTGCTCAATTCTTTTGTCTGAGCCGCAGTTGGTGGATGTCCACTTAACTTTGCCTTGATGACAGGTCCAAGAATATGATCCCCTTCCTGTAACCTTCCGATATCTTCTCCACCAACCAGAGAGGTGACAGCAATCTTCACCTCATTTCCATGGCTGTCCCGACTACACTGCTGGCAAGGTAACCGAGATAAGGCATCTGCATTAGTATGTTTCTTCCCTGGCCGGTGGAGAATGACAAAGTTAAATTCTTGCAAGCGTTCCAGCCACCGTGCCATCTGACCTTCAGGTTCCCGGAAATTCCTTAGCCAAGTGAGAGAGCCGTGGTCGGTACGGAGAGTAAATTGTTCCCCAATCAGGAAATGTCGAAAATGTCTGGTGAAGACTACCACTGCGAGTAGTTCTCTCCTGGTCACGCAATACCTATGCTCTGGTTTGCTGAGCAATCTACTAGCATAGGCAATCACACATTCCCTACCACTCTCATCAAGTTGTGACAAGACAGCACCTATTCCAGTATCACTTGCGTCAGTGTCTAACAGGAATGGTTTGTGGAAGTCAGGGTAAGCCAACACGGGGGCCGAGATTAGATACATTTTGAGCTTCTCGAAGGCCTTCTGAGTTTCTCCTGACCACTTAAAATGAGCATTACGCTCGGTGAGACGATGGAGGGGACGGGCGATCTCAGCAAAATCACGGATAAACCGTCGATAATATCCCGCCAGACCAAGAAATTGCTGGACTTCCCTGGTTGTCGTGGGGGTTGGCCACGATGCCACTTTCTCAATCTTAGAGGGGTCGGTGGCTACTCCTTCGTCTGACACAATATACCCGAGATAAGTAACCTCGTACTGGAAGAAATTGCACTTCTTGGGCTGCAACCTTAAGCCAGCTCTAGACAGACGCTCAAAGACCATGCTCAGATTTACTAAGTGCTCCGAGAATGTCTTCCCTGGGATGATTACATCATCTAGATAAACTAAGCATTGCGACCACTGTAAGCCAGCCAGTACTAGATCCATCAAACGCTGGAAGGTTGCTGGAGCATTGCATAGGCCAAATGGCATAACTTTGAACTCAAACAAGCCCTCGGTGGTACAGAAAGCTGTTTTGGGACGGTCCTCCTCTGCTACCTCCACCTGCCAGTACCCACTGAGAAGGTCTACAGTGGAAAACCACTTTGAGCCAGCAAGGGTGTGAAGGGTGTCATCAATCCTAGGGAGAGGATATGCATCCTTTTGGGTGACCTCATTAAGCTTACGGTAATCTATGCAGAATCTAAAGCTATTGTCTTTCTTCCGAACTAGGACGATGGGGGAGGCCCAGGGACTACTCGATGGCTGAACTACATCACTGTTATGCATGTCAACTAGCAGCTCCTGTACTTCCTTCCTCCGATGTGGAGGGAATCTGCGGACAGCCTGTCTAATTGGTGGAGCAGTACCAGTGTTGATATGGTGCTTCATCTTGGTGGTGCGGCCTAGGTCTGATTTAGCTGTGGCAAAAAGGCCAGCATTCTCTTCCAAGAGTGCGAAAAACTGCTCTTTCTCCTCCGGTCCTAACTCACTGCAGCTCCGCTCCACTATTTCCCACAAGCATTCAGCTTTGTCTGAACTCACGTGCGGTATCTGTGTAGGTATACTTGCCACCACCTCTTCCAATGGTGGTTCTACTGACTCTAAAGTAGCCACCACAGATCCCGATGAAAGGGACACCATTTCAGGGCTTGGATTTAATAGCCTCACTGGCACTTGGCCATTTTTTGGCTCCACCAATACTCGGGCTACAGCAAATGGTAAGCGTTCCCCGCCTTTTGGCTCCACCACACAGGACCCCCTTTGGGGTGGATCCTTGCAATGTGCCATGACAATACGCTCCGAGTATGGGGGAGCTTAATGGGCTCAGCTAAATACACCATATTCACCACATCACTCTCAGGACAAGATAGGGAGTCTTGATGCAACTCAATGGTAGATGAATTGCCAAGATGGATCACTGATCTTCCCACATCTACTGTGACCTTATGCTTTAAAAAAAAATCTAAGCCCAGAATGGCTTCAGTAGTAAGTGTACTCACCACGACGATGTCAGCCTGATAGAGGATTCCTTGGAGGGACAGGTCCATGGGTGAGTACCCATAGACTTGCAGAGGAGATCCATCCACGCTTACCAGTTGCCGTTCTGTCCAGGGTTTGAGTTTGACTCCTCTGCCATGGCTGACCTTGTCCCACACATCCTTTCGCATGAGGGACACTGAGGCTCCTGTGTCCACTAGCAGGGTAGTCGCATGCCCATTGACATTGCCACTCACGGTATAGCCACCTGTAGGGGTTACTAAAGAAACAATAACTTTAGGTAAATGAGCCTCATCCTCATTATCCTTCTGCGGTAGGCTCCTTATGCAGAAGGATTCCCGTTTCCCTGTGGCTGGTCCCGTTGTGAAGAGCGACAATATCTCGCTATGTGCCCGCTCTTACCACATTTCCAGCAGGTAACATCAGTAGCCCGTTGCCTAGAGCCTCTCCTTGAGCCCCAGTCCCGGTCATTTACCCCCATGGAAGGGTTTGCTCCCCTCTATGGCATCCCCCCTCTCTGCCTACTTGCTTCTGAGTCAGAATAGTTCATCTCTAGCATCTCAATTCTATCAGTCAATCTCTCGACTAGAGTGGCGAGATTATCTCTAACCGAGCTCTGACTACTCACCCCGCCGATGGTTTGTCCTACTTCCGAGGGGTTTCTCTCGACACTTGCAACCATCGTCCTGGGAGTGAGATACGACTCCAGCTCCAAGGTGCCCACGACTGCCTCGTCCAGCGTCTGCGGGGCTTTCTGCTTAACGCCAAATGCGACTTGGCTATTGTCGAGTTGTGCGAGGTAGGCGTTCAGAGCTAGTATTTCTTTAGCATTCTCTCCCAAGTCGGGGTAGGCCTTGTCTGCTAACAATCGGAGGTCATCTGCGAGATCCGGCCAGCTTTCAGACTTACTCTTGCATCTGGTTTGTAACTCGGCCTGGTAGCGGGTCTTCCTCGTTTTGGGTTCGAACTGCTCGCTCAAAGCTTTGGAGGCTTCGTCGAAACTTGTCCTGGTAGCTGGCGGGAGGCGTTGGAACGCAATCTGTGCTCTTGCTGTCAACCGCACTTTGAGCCATTTCAACTTGTTCTCGTCATCCCACTCGTTCACGGCCGCAACATTGAGAAAGTGGTACTGCCATTGGTCCCAGCTTCCTTCGCCAGAGTAGGGTTCAGGCAAGACTAAAGGTCTAGCAGCCATTCTTTGTGCAGATCTTGATCCTGCCGATTACGCCAATGTAATATCGTGCCGAGATGAGTTACAATTGACAAGGGTTGAGGATAGTTTCTTAGATCTCATTCAATACAATATACAACACAATCCAAAACATTGGGGTTCTCCTCTCTCTCTTTTCAAGGGCCCCTGCATCCTGGATACAACACATCCTGGATACAACATACAAATCTATACATAGATATTACAAAGTAGATAAGTAACCAAAGGAAATATGTGCGTCCTAATTACAAACAAAAGATGTGAGCAGTTCCCATTGTGGTACAACAGTTATCAACACCTATACCACAAATATGCGACTGAGTTCAACAGTGCCAAGGGTACAGCCTTAACCATTGTGGTTTAAATTAGTGTCATTGCTAATCTTTGAAACTCTGTAATTTATGTCAGGTTTGAAATGATTGGTCAAGAACACATACTTGTTGATAGAATATAACCATTAGCTAAATCAACAATATCACTTGCTATACTTCCATATTGCAATATATCTGAACCCACTTTAGGGTGTTTAGATCCACGAGGATGCAGCTGATCACCATTTTATATTACACATCATCACCATCACTTACAGAACAGATATCTAACCTTTAACTTGTCCTAGTGATGCCAGTGCTTTGAAATACTTGTAGAGTGATATTTTGCAATAAAATAGCAGCTGCATTATGGCCACATGGCATGCATGAGTCAACAGTTTTCACCATACAATTAATTGTTAACCACAATTATTGGAGGTGTTGCTTGCTGGAGTCAAATAGTTTTCACTATAGAATTAATTGTTAATGGCAATTTCAACCCATCCCCTGGATGAAATCTTGTGAGCTCAGGGAAGTAGAATGCCCAACTTTCTAAAGAGTCAAATAGGGATTAGGAGTGAACCAAGTTAGTAGCTGCCTAAGCAAGTAATCAATCAAGGCAACGAGTGTTACACTTACACTTAGAGAACTCTCTCTAGGGTTATCTTAATAAATTGTTTCTTTGTTTTTCATATAACTGTGTTGCATTCAGCACATAATCATATGTATACACAAAGATCTTCATTGTACACACTCACACAAGATTTTTTCAGTTAAGAAGTTCATGCTGTGGTTCATAGTTGTAGTACTCTTCAGTAGTGTTTAACTTGATTGCTAGCTACTGCTCTCCTGCAAAGATGAGTCTTCTCCTGGCAATTGATCTTGCATGTCATCAAGAAGCAATGCTCACTATCATAATTGCTAGCAGGAATAGATAATAATGCTCTGACTAGTGACAGCAGATTTTCATAAATAGGTTTGATAGAGCTTATTTTCTTAATGTTATACATTTCTGTCAAGTTGTAGCTAGAAAGGTCTTCAGAGTCTGCCATTTTGTGGTTAATTGATTTGGTTTTCAATTCATTTAGCTTCTCAATAACTCCCAACTGAGAGGTACATACTTCCTTAGCAATGCGAACAACTGCTCCAGATAAATTGCTATAGGTTTGGCATTTTGCTGGATTAAGAATTTGTCATAAAGATATGTGGAGTTTAATAGAATTCTCAATGAACCTTCAGTTGACATATTAACATTAAAATCACTTTCTCGACAATCAACTTCAAATTTTAATCACTCGATGTTTCGACTAGATGCTCTAGTCTTCATCAAGAACAAGCTTAGACCAAAAAATCAGACATGATCATAAAGGCATTTTAACTTACTTGTGAATCCATTTTATTGGAATTTAAAGTCAAAACCTGGGTATCAGTTCCTATTTCAAGGTCATGAGATTACAATTGATTCTCTCAATCTTGAAATTTGATCTATTTAATCATATTGTCTTGAATGGCTTTACTTTCACCAAACACCGTACAGATGTTCTTAAGCTCATTCATTTCAGGAAGTAGAAGGTAAATTGTGCAATAATTTATTGCTTGAAAAGCTTACAATTTAGATTATCTACTTGTCTGAATCACAAGCAAGTCCGACATATCCTCCATTAAAAAAAGTCAACAGCAGATAAGTTTTCACTACAACATAAGGTATAAAAAAGTACCCAACATGTCAACTTATAAGCAAATGAGTTGGTGGTTGGCTTTCTTTTAGTCCATTAACATCTAACTGAATCTAAAATCATAATAGAGCCACCAGCAGATACGCAAAACAGAATGGCTTGACTGCAACCACAGCCCAGTTGAATTCCCAGTACTTCAGACCCATCAGACAGAGACAGATGAATGAGAAAGTTGAGAAGGATGAACCCATTGAGAATACAACTATCATATCAGTACACATTTAGTATGATATACACATACTGACCGGCAACAGAGCCACCAGCATATGGAACAGGTACCATGGCTTGACCATGACCATACCCATGATGAGCCAGAATATCTCTTACTTTGGGACTAATTGTCAGACCTTCACTAAAATAATAGTGTAGGGCCAAGAGTAGCTATACCTTCATCGAAGAACAACCCACCTAATGGTTGCTACAGCATTAGAATAAATGTTAGAGCAGCCAAAGAAAGCACAGGTACTTTCTCTCTTACATCTACTGCTCTCACTTTAGAGAGGCAATAGTCTTCTTGAAATAGTAGACTGATAACTTCTCTCCCAGTATTATCGAATCCCTACTTTTCAAGGTACCCGAGGTGAATTTTGACATTACGTTTACTATAGGTACTTTAGTGACAATTGGCATAGTAATATTTTTGCACAAATTTTAACAGTAGTCATTCATCCTCATGTCAGATGACACTTATGCCAGTGTCTTTGTGATAGTTAATTAAGGCAAACTAAGAAAGAATTAGCAATGGCCATTCCAGAATTTAATTTTCCCCCTCTGAAACAGTTTAGCTACAGAACTATTTAGGCACCATACATGGAGACAAGCTCCTTTTATGATGAGAACAATTCTCTCTATTGGCATACTTCACAAGCCAGAAACACAAAAAGTTGGGTATGCATGAAATATTTTGCAACATCATAGAATATGTGGGTGTTACTTGCACTACTAGAAGTCTGGGAAAATGACTAGAAGTCCGTTACAAATTGGGAGTGAGAAGCTTGTCAGGATATTATGAAGTATAGAGGTTAATAATAGACATGCTCATAGACGTGCTCATACCAGTAAAAAAATTACCTCAATATTTTATAAATAGGTTGCCTAGGAAAAGTGCAGCTTAAGGCATGCACATAATTGTCACAATGACAATGTTATCTGCACTTCACAGCCAAATAACATAAGGATGCCTAATAAAGACAATAATACTTCTCTGACAACTGTCATTGACATAATGAAATTACAGTAACACCAATAATCAACTTGAATTTTACTTTTTCATCAGATGTTCCAGGAATAATGATGCTGATGAAGACTAGAGCATCTATTTGAAATGTTGAGAAAGTAAAATTCCAGTTGATTATTAGGTCATTACAATAAAACGGGTGCTTACCAACTTTGTGTGTTAAACATAGTGAAGCTTAACAACCATGTTTGACAAAATCTGAAAAAGCACATACGCTGTTCAAATTATAATTTTCAAAGTTATTAACATGAGATTGAGGTTTGATAAAAGCCTTTTGAAATGGTTACTTGAATGATGCCAATTTTTGTTTCTATTCTTATCCACACACTCAAGCGAATAAATGTGAGTAAGACTCTCCGAAGTAAAAAAATATATAATTTTACATATGAACTTTGTGCATGCATTGATAAAGTGATCATTATTGGTAACCACAAGAGTAATGAACAAGGCACTTCACATAATTTTATTTTAGTTAGTGTTTTCCTCCTCCTAACTTCTTCCTTGAATTGAAGGTTGCTCTTTATGGCAATGAAACTTTACAGGAAGCAAAACATCCAGGATACATGAGGTACTTATTGAAATTTTTTTTGCTTACTCTAGTAGCAATTTTCAGTCCTAGTAAAATCTTTTTTGGGGGTTCCTTTTCACAGATCACAGACACACACATATATATATGCAGTGGTAGATCAAAGTATGTTGAGAAGAGAGTTAACACATTTTTCACTGTAGGATTGGGTAGTACCAAAACCCACTAAATTTGCACAGAAGAGTTAACCTCATTGCCACATGAATATTTTTGGAACATGTCATATGTAATGCCAATGTCATCAAGGAAATCGAACTCACCATTTGGGCATGTATATATGATTTTATGTATTTATTATCATCTAAGACTACAGTGAATAAAAAGGTTTGAGAGCAATCCCCCCTCCCCTCACCCAAGCTACTGAGACAAAACAGCACTTAAAAATGCTCCAAAGAAAGAAGTTAACTTAACTCAGTTCTGTACTGATGACTTTTCTCACAAGAATAAGCTCTGATGAAACCAACTCATACGCAAGTATTGTAAGTAGAAAGTTATTTGATTCTGTTGTAGATTTGTGAAGTTAAGTATTATCACAAGAGAAAACTTCAGAGGAAACAATTATTATCTTCATGGTAGAGTAGCCTCTACTGAAGATATTTTCACAATGTACAAGACCTTGGT
Source organism: Cladorhizidae sp. MBARI D1340-BT2 (assembly GCA_028752905.1). NCBI lineage: Eukaryota > Metazoa > Porifera > Demospongiae > Poecilosclerida > Cladorhizidae > Cladorhizidae sp. MBARI D1340-BT2. Next base: position 9,586,297 of record JAQNBH010000010.1, read on the forward strand.
TGTTGTTTTTTGCATTGAGGACTTGGCAACCGAGGAGTGGATGGAGGGTTAAACCCACAAAACACCCTTCCCAGCTTGATACAAGTGTATGGCCTTCTCCATTGGGAGAAAATTATTTATCCTGGCACAGAAGTTCAAGATTAGCTTGTTGATGTGGCATCATTGTTTTAGTAAATATGTATTAGGGGCCAGATTTTTCTCCTTTCCACTTTCTCAATATGTCAGACCTGTAATGTCCAGTCCATGTTCTGTAGAGTTACTCTACTTTCCATTGGCTACAAGAAGAAAAAATGATCTATAGCTCATCTAAGACAGTTATCAGATGCATAGCAATGCACTTTTGGAGAAGCAGTTTTGCACATATAATAAAATTATAATAAAAACAGTTAAAAAAAAATAAAATATATATATATATAAAATAAAATAAATACATAAAATAAAGATTATAATTAATATAATAATAACAACAACAACAAAAATAATAATAGCTGTTAAATACTCTTTCATTATGCTCGACCCCCTCTTCCTTACCAAATAGATGGCTAAAGGGTAATAGTGGAGCCCCCTACTTATTTGTTGCTGAGGCACTATAATAGTACTAACAGACCTTTGAGTTCACACAACTGGATACCAGCATTAGATATTAGAAATGTGTCCTTAGAGGTGTGGGTTCACCACTGTGTATATCAAGGCAGCTATCACTCTATGCAACAGAGAATGTCATAGCTGACATACACTCCCCCACTTATACCAAATGCAGGTTCCATAATATACCACTGTACAAAATAGCAGTGTCAGATGCGCAGTTTGGCTATGCAAGTCCCGCTGCTTTACTGTGGCATGGCTAAGACCCCAGCAGTGTGTGGGAAATGTCAGGCAGACACTAATGATGATACATTGACAGAAAAGTCCATCAGACAATTTGACAGAAAAAATTGGCACTGCTGAGATTGGCCCTTACAGTGAATGGTGTGTCAGATTACCCTGCAGACATGAACACTAGGGCCACAAATCTTTAATGTCAGAGCATATTACTATGTCCTGATGAAGGTATATTGAGTCGAGTGACCTACTGTTGCAGGGTGTGGTCTGGCATCGGTCCATAAGACTAGTTACCTAGTAGGGGGGGGGTGGGCTTTGTGAATTGCCAAACCTTTCTCTATTTCGCTGTAAGTTACAGAGAATAACTATCATTATAATCCCGCACTATGTTTAAACAAATTTTGATATCACACTATAATTACACAGAGGCTGCAGATAGTGACACTAGAGCATGGAAAACTTGGCAAAATTAGTCTCCGTATAACCACGACTCATACCCAGAAGGACATTCGATCAAGTCCTTTCAACCTTGCCTCAGATGTGGGACATTTCTGCAAACAACAGATTCAAGAATGCTACATGCCGAGAATGTGGTAAGAAAGGCCATTATGCAGATCCAGAAAGAAAAAACCCTGAGCACACTATGTGGAAAGGAAACCTAAGCCTACCAGTTTGAACTGTGTAGAAGAGCTTTACTTCACCTTTTTACAGTAGGCGATTCAATCATCGACACCATGCCCAAATCCCATCTGATGCCAATTAACAAGTTGGATACCGAGGCAGAAATATCACTAATTGCCAAGAAGATGAGAGTGAGACTACCCCTTATGGTGCATTTGACTAAATTAGTTGTATAATAGAATTACCAGTGCTTGTAGAGTTATCTGTACAGGTAGGGTATCAAGGTTAGTCTAAATGCCTGAGACTAGTGGTCATATGGGGGGATGTCCACTGTATAAAGAAGAAATTATTTCACGACATAATCCCTAAAGCATGCATCAATATAAACTCATTAGTTTATGGTTCGATATATCTGATAAAATATATCACAAAAACAGATTAGCAAAATGGGAAAGTTAATCTCTAAATTTGTGCAAATTTATAGATACAATTTGCATAACTATAGATCGGCAGGCTATCTATGAATTCATAGATTGTGCAGCAAAATTTATGAATTGGATGGCAATAAAATTGGGAAGCAATCTATGAATTGCTAGATTGTTCAGCACACTCTAGAGATTTACCAGATTTCTGGATTAAATGGAACAATTACATGGTTAAGTATTCAAATCAAACTTCTCCCAAATGATTCTCATATTTGTTTCTTGCCATTTAGTTACACAGTTACTCCTATTACTGTTATAGTCAAATTGCTGGAGAAAGACCCTATCAGGCAGGGACTGCTTGCTCTCAATGCAGAGATGATCAGATCTGCATTGATAATTTATGTGGTAAGCACATGATACAAACAGAAGTATGTTTATTTCCCATACAGGAGGAGTTCATGAATCCATGACAAAATTAATTACATAAGGAGGCATCCAGATGATCATGTCATAAGGAACGAATGTCTTAAATCAGTGACAAATCACAATGTTGTAGACAAGAAGCTCTTCTTCCAGCATAATTTTGTGTATAATAAGTGCGACCATTTTGCTGGCACAATGCCAAAATTGAGAGAATGTACATTTCTACCTTCACCCAACATTTTTCAAGTGTACTTCCTCAGATAATGATTTCTGCATGTAGGAATATAAAAAGAAAAACGCATAATTTTTATATCTAGAATAGTTGATAAATATCTTGTAAAATAAAAATCGTAATTGAGAAATTAATTATTCATGTGTGAGTCTTCTCTTGGAAAATCTTCTGGAGCATGGTTATAATTTATAATTTACAATAAAAGTGATGTGAATTTTGTAAAGAACTACAGGAATATATAATCATTATTGATATTAATATTCTCTCCTTAAAATCAAGGTTTACCAGCTGGTAGAAACTTGACCTACAGACAAAATGAAAACAATTTTATCATCTCTTGGGTGGCATCTCCATTAAACTTCCGCTACTTCTGTGTAAATGTTACCACTTCAACAACAATTCCTCTCGTATCACAGTGTGGTTTGAACAAGCCATTTTTTTCGTATCGGCTTCAATTTTCTGTGAAGTGTACCGCGATTAATGTCATTATAATGGAAATTGATTACACGGGAATTGCACAAACAAGCTCAATGTTATATGATCCGTGCAGCAATGAAACTTGTCCTACTCCAAGCTTATTTGGTATGATAATGGTTCCATATAATTGTGTTCTAGTGTAATTGTACCTTTTAATGTCTTTATTGTTTATTATAAAATTGAGATATTGATGCTGTTTCCACCAAAAACAGAGAATTTTTGAGAAACAGCCAAAAAAATTAGAAATTGTTTTCGTTTAAATAATTGTCCAACTAATTCAAAGAAACAAATTCTAATGCATATGCAATATTTTAGAAATGCCCCCTCTTATTGTTTAGACATTTGATAATTCATGTCCTAATAATTGGATCAATAGTATAATTATAATAAGCATGCATTATACTACTTAATTTTGATGATTATTGTAATATATCAAACTACAATATTAAATTTACACATGTTATTCTTGGCAGCTAGATGTGATGATCCTCCTGCACCTGTTGATGGCTACTTAAGTTCATATAATAGTACTGAAGAAAATTCTGTGGTAACTTATTGGTGTGATCCCGGATATTATCTATCACCTCCTGTTTCATTTTCTACCTGCACTAAGTCTGGTTTGTGGGTTCCTGAACCAGATTTTACCAGATGCATTGTTGTGCCCACATGTAGTAATCGGACAATGGAAATTGATCAAGGTAGTGAAAATATATATTAGAATCACAATAATCACTGTATAAAACTAAATAATGAGTCAAATGCTATTGCGCATGGATATTAATATAAATTAATCTGTAAGAAAATATATCATGTCAATATGTTTATGTAGAACTCATAGTCCAATTACTACAACTGACTATGAGACAATACACAGTTGAGTTCTGAAGACTGAAATGCTGTGAATCTGATTGCTAGGTCATTCCTAAAAGAGGTTATAATGCTTTGTGAAAAACAACAGTTGAGGGATTTGCAACGTACTAGGGTCAGAACCAGAACAGGAAGACAAAAACTCTTTTATTCTTCGAATAAACTTCAAGCATCGCGTGATAAATATCAGCCCCAGGTTTTCATGGAACTGCATGCCAGGGCTAGGGCTAGGGTCTCTGGAACTACCACTTTTGTTCCACAAAGTTGGCATCCCGCTTCCACAGCCAGCTCATGCTGCTGCTGATGGAAAGGCTTGAGCTCATTAGGAATAACTTGGTGCCACCCACTCTGGGTGTATCTTAGTACCTTGCTCAAAACATGGTCTCTTCTAGTTTGCTTCTTCAACTGTTTTGCATTGACTGGTAATGACTGCAACTATTGTAGGGTGAATATGGTGGCACCAGTCGTCAACTACTCTTCCTTAGCTGTGGTATCACCCAGCGGAAGACATGAAAACCCATTGGCAATGGTGTGTTTACCTGTGAAGCACAGGTTAGGTAAATTCTTTTTAGACCCCAATATTGCCATCAAGGGCTTATGGTCCGTTACCAAAGTAAATCTCCGACCATACTGGTAGTTGTGAAATTTCTTCACACCAAAAATCAAGGATGGACTATCTTTCTCAATTTGGGCATAATTTCACTCTGCCATGCTTGGGGTTCTAGAGGCATAGGCTATTGGTCTTCACTCGAGGCCAATTTTTTTTTATATCTGAAAAGCCTGTTGACACTCTTAGTTCCACTTCCATGGAACTGTTTTGCCCAATAATCGGTTAAGGGGGTGTGCCACTGTGGAAAGCTGGCATATAAACTTTCCATAATTCACCTGCCCAAGAAAGGCTCTTAACTCGTGCACATTCTTGGGTGTTGGTGCATTCACAATGGCAGACACTTTGGACTGCAGTGCATGCAGCCCATTTTTGTCTATCCCGTACCCGAAATAATTAACTTTCTCTTGGAGAAAAGAGCATTTATCACGTTTCAGCCTCAGACACATTTCTTCTAACCTCTGTAAGACCTCTTGCAAGTTATTCAGGTGTTCAGCCTTAGTACCTCCCGTAATCAATATGTCATCCAAATAGACTACAACTCCCCGGATACCCTGTAACAAAGTCTCCATTATTTTCTGAAATAGGGCGGGGGCTGAAGCCACTCCAAATGGCAACTGGGTATTATTGATAAAGTCCTCTGTGTGTATTTACTGTTACATACTTACTAGATGACGGCACCAGTACTACCTGCTGGTAGGCTCTTGACAAATCCAGTTTAGTAACTTTCTCTCCTACCGCTAAGGTTGCAAACAAGTCCTCTGGCGTTGGTACTGGAAACTGGTCCACTTCTAAAATGGGATTAATGGTCATCTTATAATCACCGCAGAAGCGTATGGTACGATCTGCATTTGGTACCGGCACTACAGGTGCATCCCAATAACTACACTTCACCTGCTCAATGATTCCCTGTCTCTCCAACCTCTCCAACTCTTGTTCGATCGCACCATTGAGGGCAAATGGCACCGAACGTGGACAGCAAAACATGGGCGTGGCTCCTGGCTTCACTGGTCTCAGTATCTTTCTGTATCCGCTGGTGGAACTCGAACCCACTCAACAGTGAGTATGTTTTTGACCCGATCACAGTAAGAAACACTGCCAGCTTTCTCTCATCCATCGCGATGCCATTGGCTATAAAGTACTGTTCCAATCGTTCTATGTACCGATCCCAGTCATCAATTCCCACTTTGGAATTGCTCTACTAACCCAATCTGTGTGGACATCATCCCGTCCTCGTCGCCACTGTAATGTTCTAGGGTCAGAACCAGAACAGAAAGACAAAACTCTTTTATTCTTCGAATCAACTTCAAGCATCGCATGACAAAGGTCAATGCACCAAACACGCATACATTCTAATTACAACATAGGATGATAATTCCATATAAGGTATTCTGATGATTACACTAAGAATAGTTTGTTAATGATTACAATAACAAGGTCAATACATTACAGGATTGTTAAAGACAGCCATTGAGTAAGAGAATGAGCTAGCAGTGTAAAAAATATTGGGCACATACATAAAAAATTGGCAAAGCTTTATTTACTTCTGAACTTCATCTCCTAGGATAGGGAGATTTCCAGGACTTCAAAAAGCCAACTCTCTCATTATGCCCTGCCTGTGTGTGTGTTTGTGCAAACAAGCTTTAGTTGTTGCATAATCAGAGCTAATTATTTCGCTAGGTTTTTCTTAGATTAGTTTAGGATACGAAATCAACAATGAAAATTTCCAGATTTGCGGCATTGGATTTAGTAATAAAAAAATGGAACGAGTTTTATCAATGACATTATTTATAGTCCCTTTTACCTAATGAACACCAAATATAATACTGATCATTATCAAGATCCTAGAGGGCATATACAAGGCTTCACAAGTGTGGTTGCAAAGAACCTTTAATTATTATTGTTTAGGAGCTGCACTTTCACTAGTGGAGGCATCATGAATATCAAATTGCATGCTTGACCACCTAGACACTTGATAATAACTCCTATTCTTGTAGGAGTAGTGTTTCTTTTTGGCACAGGAGATGTATACACTTTCCAATCAGAGCCACAATTGTAAGGTACTCCCATAATATTTGCTGCAGGTAATTTTATGGTAGTTTATATCAATGCAACTTTTTGGTATCAAAAGGGATCACACCGAGATATCTATTTTTTCAACTATATAATATGCATTAAAGTATACAGAATAATTGGTCTCCAAAGTTGTATATAACCACAATTTGACTATTAATTTTTTCTTCTTTAGGACTGTATGCATGGTTTCTTGTGTGATATGATGGACTAAATGTTTAAATTAGCATTTGTGGTGCATGTAATATTATCTTCCACCTTTTATCACATTTGCAGTGATATAGTATTCAAACAAGTGAATGATTTTAGGCATCTCCTGAGATCATGTGTTTGTACCAAGCAAGCTAGGTTAGTTGGTTCCAGACAGTTTTTTTAGTTGTTGAAATCTAGAAGTAAACAAGGTCCATTGAAGAAATTTAGGAATTTCAAGACAAGATGTCAAAGAGAGAATTGTACCGAACTATAATGCCTAGAGGATATCTAGACACTATGAGAAGATCGATCCACTAACAGCTTATTTTCTAGGATAAGATGAAGGGAATTTCAGCATTATGGTACCTACTTGAAGCTTCACATAAACATGAATTTGCCTTTGATTAATTGTCTAGAGTAGCTAGATGGTGGGACCAATACCAGTCATGGTGTCAGGTCCGTTATCATTTCTCTAAAAAAAAATTGCTTGATGTTATTTCCATGGTAGCTATGTCATTTTTCCTTAAAGATAATCAAATATATGCTAGTTATTCTCTCTACTGGTTTGATCTACTTCATAAATCATAAATGGCTAAAATGAAAATCAATTATCAATAACAATAGTTTTAGAAACTACAACAGTTCTGAGGAAATATTTCGACATCTTCAATCAACAGACAAACCTTAAAATTGTTAAAATTTGAAAATTAACTTCAAGATCTATTTTATCATCACTGATTTTCCATGCACATTTTGTGTAAAAATAATCTGTAAAGATATCAATTACTACTTGTGGATGTAAATCGTGGCACATTAATATCCTGTAGTCATTTAATAATTCATGCATTAGAAACAGAGAGTTTCTAACTTTTGAATCCTTTGAATAAAGATAGTTGTATGTGTGACTTCTAAGCATAGTACCATTGGTGACAAAAACATCAGTTTAATCTCATCACCAAAATGGCAACTGTTGCATTACAACACTATGAAGAATTTAGTCCTCAATTGAGCACATTATGACCTACCTATAAAGAATGAACATTATTTTACTAGCCATCATATTTCTGATACAAAAAAGTAGCTTACCTACATTAGTAGCGAGATATGGAATTGTAAATAATTTACTTGCTCTTGATCTGCCTAGCACTAATAAGACTTGAAGGTAGCTATATAACTCCCATGTCCAATTTTGCTTCTCATACTTCATTATGCCTTCCGCCATACAGGCAACAGAATGGAGTCCATCATCGATTTAACTGGGGAGATGCAGTGGTTGGTTATTGATTGAAAGTTTTCTGACAAGCTCGATCATTCTGTTTGTTCCCAATTTGTCAGTGGATTCTACAGTGAAGCTAAGCATATGTGAATGCTTACAGATAAAGAACTGCTTACTTTTGCTCGAGTGTGGAAATAATCAGTAGTACAAAAGTGGGTGCTAAGAACATCAGAAATTTCCATAAATCTACTGAGAAGCCTAGCATCTAGATAGTTGCAGACCATCATTTTTGCAACCACTGTTCATTGAAGTATCATGAAAGTTACCAAAATTATGTCACTTCAAGACATCAAAGTTTAACACAATAACTATGGTAAACAGGGCCATAACTCTACTATATAGCAAGCTCCTAAATCCACAAGACTAACAAAGCGGAATCAAAAGGAATGAGTTAATTCCTGTCAAAAAAACTGTCAAGGACAGAGAACAAGTCAACGTCAATGTATTCACATGCCAAAGGCTGAACATTTTGTCATAGTAATAGTGACCATTCTTGTGAAAAAATAAACAAATTCCTACTATTACATTGCCAATATGGGGAAGACATATTTTCCAGACATACACATGCATACCTCTGACATCCAGTTATAGACCTACATAAAAGATAACTATCCATTCTGCAATAGCGTGATATTACTGTGAATTGTGGTGATCAAGTGAAGAAACTAACAGTCAAAAGAGATTGCCTATGTCTATTAGGCAGGGATTGGGTCAAATGAGCACGTCTTAATTGGTCTCAAATTTCCATGGTGCAGATTTCATCACAGCTGGTAGATTAGATTGAAGAATATGCTGAATTATTTCAAGATGAGTTTGGGCCAGTAAGGTTTCCTTGCATCTGAAGGATTCATCGCAGCCAATATTTTCCAACCACAACCAGTCTATTTGCGATTGAGATGCAATTGGGTATACATTAAAATTACTTTCTCAGTATAAATCAACTCCAATTTTTATTCACTCGACGTTTCGACTAGATGCTCTAGTCTTCATCAGGAATAATTAGACGCTAAGGCTCACTTGAGCCTTTTATATACCGGTAGATAACTATCCACCACATGCCAGTACACGCGCCTAGCACATGCACCAGATGAAGCTTTTCATTCTTAGTGGGTTGCTCCGATAGTCGCTTTACCGAAGAAAGATGGCCCACTTCGAAAATAGCACCCATTAAAGACCCAAATACTGAACAAAAAATTGAAAGAATTCGTAGTTTGGTAGTTCGATTGCAAGACCATGATATTGTTGCACCAAACTTCCAAAGTGCAAATGCTTCAACTTTTTGTTGAGTATTTGGGTTATTTGGTGGATGGTGAAGTTTGCATGCCTTGCCCCAGTAAAGTCAATGTTCACACTGATGCCCTGCACTAGAATGTAAATGAATTGAGAGCCTTTCATGATATACTAATTACTAATTACTAGAGCAATTTTTTCACAACTTAGCTATCCCTTACTTCCAAATTTTAAAATTAATAACCTTCACAAAAAGTGTCTATAATTGAAATTAAACTTTCAAGGAAGCGAAGCTTCTTCTAAAGTGTTAGTATACTATGACCTGGTTTACAAATATGACTAGCATATGATGCATCCTCTGTGATGTGCTTAAGGATGATACTGAGCATCCAATTGTTTAGGTGTATACCAAGAACATTATCTTTTAGTAAAAAAAAATTGCCAAAATAGAAAAATTGGGCTTAGATTGTAGTTGGTGTACGAAAATTCCAACAAAGGTAGGCATTCCATCTTCTGCTGATAGAATGGCCTACTTGCTCTTACATATGAGTATGATATCATTTTAAGCTTTTAGGTACAGGCTGCAATTCTGATGGCCTTTCAAGGATATTTCACCACCTCAGATAGAGTTGCAAGCTGTTTTCCTCTTAACATTTATCAAATTCACAATCAGTCAATATCATCACCTTAGTTTATAGCTCAGAGATGATCCTATCCTAATTGCAATATCTACCCAAATATAAGTATCATGTATAGCCATGACATACAGACACTGGATAGGCTACCCATGCGATTATGGTTTGATGATATATAAGGTGGGAAAATACAACACAGCCACATTGTGCCTGGCTGCACCTAACCACAATTAAGAAAGGATTTCCTTGTAGAGTTGAGGTGGCAAACCTAGATCCCTTTAAGAGAGGATAAACAGAAGAAGGCCAAACATGAGGCCTTAGCTGCTACAAAGCAATCCAGTGCAGGTCCAACATCGTAGTTTCAAGTTCATGCTCTAGAAAGTAGTCACCCAGACAGATACGTTCAGTCATTCCACAATATTCATTGAAGGGTTCACAGTTTCGGTACTAGTCTGATACAATGTCTCCTTTCACTAGCAGTTCCTTGTGTCTTCAGGCCTGGTCTAATTTGGTGGCTTCCCCCCCCCCCCCCCCCCATTTTCTGTTGGTCTTTGCTTCCTATAGGTACAAAAAATTAGTGCATACTATCTGGTAATTCCTGCTTCATACTCAAGTAGTGTCCACTAGCCTTACAGAAGATGGGAAACTAGAAAGAAGAAAAAAATTGTTTATAAACAACTTAAAACTGCTTATAGTGCAATTCAGGTTCACTGCAATCCAATAAAGTTATAATCTAAACATGATATTTTTATATTGTAAATTCCCCTACAAGTAGAGTATTGTCCCCTAAAAATTAACATAAATTGTTGGGAATAAAATATCATGGTAGAACTCAATATTTTGATATCGTAATATAACATTTTTATACCGTATTTGTTATATTTTTCTTTATAGATACTTCTAATGACACATACATTGTTCCCTCAGAAGATGTATTGGTTCCCTCAGAAGCTGTATTAATTGCAGTGACAAGCTTTATTTTATTTATAACTGGTGCAGTTGCTGTTATTATATTACCACTACTGAGATTATCTGCTAGAAGGAAATATATAACAGAAACCTCAAGGACAAGTGGAACTTCAAGACCAAAAATTTAACTGAACTTGAATGTCGATAATTAGGTCCCCACACTATATGATGAACCTAATATTTAATTTCTGAAACAATATACTAGCACTAAAGGCAATACAAATGCTAATGTCAATCATAGGATTACTTATTTATACTCAACAGATGTCCCATATAATACACATGACAAATATATGTGCAGAGTAGATGCTAAATAAAATAAAAGTAGTGTGGATGGACTATAAAAGTAGAAGAATAACAATTTTGGAGCACTGACCATGTAAGTCAGAGGTTGTGGGTTCGAGTCCTGCTGGGACTGGGTTTTTTCCAAGTATGTCAGCTCATAGCACTGCCCTCGTTGTATCCTTCATTGGATCCTCCATGTTTCACAGAGTTGATATCAGTGCAAGGGAAAGGCGTGGTCTCAGCCTCGCCCTCTTAGATTGTCCTATAATTAGATTTTTTTCTTGCAACACATAGAAAAGGAAGTATGCTACAGAACATGGACATGAGTTTACAGGTATCAAAGCTAATACCCCCATTTCAGATTGAATAAGTTATAAGGAGAACAATCTGGTCATTATTAAATATGTACAAAACAATGGTGTCACATCGACAGGCTCATCTATACATGTCAGGGAAACCACTGACACGGAAAAGCATCAACTAATCACACATTTGTCACTAATTATACATATATATTTTTCAGTTACTCTGTGTGGGACATTAGGATCTTATTTGGTATGTTCTGTTTTGAGGCTTGTGTTGTCAATTATATTTTGGAGGGTTTGATCATGTGATGGGGGAGGCTTGTGTTGGGGCTTGCATTTTGGAGTGTTCGATCATGTTTTATTGGGCTCTAGCTAGAGAAATCAGTTTTGTTGCTGACTAAGTTGTTGTCTGTTGTATCTGAATCATTATCTGGAGCATTGGCTTCTCCGCTACCTCTACAATAGCCATGCTCTCTCTCTATATATATATATGTACCCCTTCCCCCATAGAAACCCTCTCACATTTGGTGGCAGCTAGAAACTGTAGAAATACCGACACTACTTGGGTGTACTGAAGAACTCTCATGATCGGAAATCAGGTAATCCTTATCGATGGTTACAAGACTTCGTTAGGAAATGGGATGTAAGGAAAGCAGGTATTCTACCTCAGAAAAAGGAGGTGGACAAAGGGACAAACCCTACAACAATGATTACGGGGCCATTGAGAATGGGGCTATTCATGAATAATTTTAAAACAATGAACAAAAGGTGAATGATATTGCAGTTTGCAAGAGGAGAGTACAACATTGTCCAACAGCATCATTTGAGGTAACATTTGAAAAGTTGATGTAGAACATAAAGCATGAAAGAAAAGTGGCCGAGAGAGCTCATGCTGAGGAAAGAACATAAGTTATTGAACAAGTGTTGAGATTGTTGATGGACATAGAAAGTCTGAGAGATGAAACTAGGAGTCAGAGAAGACAAGACATGGAAGACTACAATCAACTGATCAAGCATCAGCCATTGGTGACAGTTCCATGAATGCAGAATCAATGTGAAGCAATACCTATTAGAATATGAGAGATTAGCAAATAAACGCAGAGTTACAAAAGAGCATTGAACAAGTCATATAGAGCCTTTACAGGCTGGAAAAGCTTAACATGTTGCAGCAAGTTATGGAGAGCAAAGACTATGATGCCCTGAAGGATACAATACTGTAAACATATAACATTGGTCCACTCACTTACAAGCTTCAGCTGTGAAAAAGAGACGCGACCTATTCCAAAAGTGAAACAAGACATTTTCTTACCATTATAGAATTACAAGCAGTTCTGGAAACAGAATGTGTATGGGAGCTGTTGCCAAGGGAGATGCAAGCCTGTGTCAAAGAAATATTTCCACATAATAGTGAAGATGCTGTTCAATTAATGTCCACATCCATGAGCTCAGCCTAGAAAAGATCACACTATTCGACCTCCACCTTAGCAGAATTCAAAACCAAGGGAACAAGGAATCTACTCAAACCAAGAATGAGATGACCACAATCAAATAGAAGACATCGGCCAGAGGTGGAGGAAGCTATTGAAAGAAGGGGGGGCACAATATTAAATCATTCCACCCCCCCCCCTCCTCCTCAGGGTGTGTGTGTGTGTGTATGTGTGCAGTTGGAGAGCAGACATGCTACAAATTACTACTATTGTAATAACCAATAATCAAGTTTAGTAGTAAAATGATAAAGGCCTATACAAAATTAAGTGCAAGACCAAGTTTGAGAGGGGTGCCCCAATATGAAAATTACTTAATCAAGTTTAGGGTAGGGGGGGGGGCTCTCCTGGCTACACCCCTGCTCCTCCCCAGTGTTATGGTTACGTTTGTCACATGAAAAAATTATACTATATAGCTATTTGTTATATTCAGGTTAACTGTGAAACCTACAAACCTACTCCGGACTGGACCATGGATTGGATAATATTGTATGGACTGAAGATTGACGTTGATTTTTGTACTATAGCTATATATTTTGTTATATGCTGCAAAGTTAATGAGATGACTATATTAATAACAAAATGCTGAAGTAAACAAATCTTTAAACATGTGAAAACATCAGTGAGGCTATTGTTGCCTACCAAAGCCAAGTTTCCCAGGCCATTTGTAAAATATTAAATGTTCAACCTCAGTCCAGAGTATATTTATTAGGCTACGAAAAAGACATACAAATCTATCTAGCAGCAAATTCTATTCCAAGAGATTCAATATAGTCAGTATTACACAAATGTTCCCCAAAAATTCATCCGCCTTGTGTTAGCAGACGTAAACAAACGAGCAATTTCTGTTAGATCCAGGACATCTGTTTCCTCTTTGTGTGCATGCAACAATAAAATGTTACGCTCTTCGGTCATGGTGGATCTGCCTCCTTATGTCCACAAATAGCCAGGCCTTGTCGCAGCAAGAATTGTAGTCTAGATAGCTGTATTACTATTCTCTGATTGTGTCTTCACAGCTTGCGATACCAGTTGATCGATCACACTATGAGCCTGGAAACATTTGAGTCTAAGTACAACCTCTTTATGGCACTCACTAACTTGATGACGCTCGAATCTTTCCCGTGTTTCTTCCAGTTGCTGAATCCAGCAATTATAAATGCATCTTCATACTTTTTAGTCATAGTGAGTAGGCCTTTGTTGTTGCCATTTTTTTCTTTTCGTTGCACCCATTTGAAGTCTTTATACCATCTGGGATTTAAAAACTGGACTTCTGTCCAAATTTCTGTCTGGTAGAGGCTATTGTTGCCTTATCACAAGGTTGATATGGAATTGATTCTTCCACCACACTACAACACACACTTGTGCAGGGTAAGCCTTTCCTGACCCTATTTAAAGACAAAAATGGTTAACAGTGCTACTCAGCTAGCTGTAGTTTAGCTATCGATATCAAGTGTATCAAATAGTTGCAGACAAATAAAACTTACTCAGTTGACTGAGATGATGTCTCGATGTCAGCTTCATCAGCATCTGCTTATCAGCATCTGCCTCGCTAAGGTCACTGCCAAAATCTAAAGATGGTGAATGTATTTTTTCTGGGACGAAGTAACTCATTATGTCGCGTTGCCGACTCAAGCGCTCTCAACGCAAAGAAAACCAATCTCCTTAGTCTCTTCCCTCCTTTTTGATCGCGTGTCACGCACGCGCAATGGACAAATTTTGTGGGGGCAGTGCTCCCACATAGAGAATATTGTGGGGGCACATGCCCCCAGTGCCCCCCCCCCCCCCCCCCCCCCCCCCCGGTTCCGCCGCCTCTGAGACATTCAGAATACCGAATGGCAACCTGAAGAATCTGACAAGGAGAGTGATTACTTATGTTTCAAATGCAATGGTTGGGCAATGCAATGGTTGGGGATACATGGCCTCTAGTCGCCCACACACATGGGAAGTAGCCAATCGAGTAATGAGAGGAGACAAGAAAGATGCCAAAATATATGAAAGTGGAAACACAGTAAAAAGGATGATAGAGGAGAGCTTGCTACCACGATTACGGCACACCCTAAGTGGGTTCCAAAGGATGCCTACATGGGAGAAACACAGCCAGTGTATGCTGCCAATGCTTGAATGCAAGTGTGGCCCTTGGTAAATGTGGTGCTAATTTGTAAAGGAAAGAAGAAGAGAGTCTGTGCAGCAGTATCAATTGCAATCAACCATGATGCACTAAAGGGGATGGATCTCAAGGGTATTAGAGGACCGACAACCAACCCTTAGAGATAACAGTAACAAAAATGAGGAAAACACCACGAAGGAGTCGTTGGCCGTGATGACCTGAGATCAGCCAAGGTGAACAGTAGCCAAGGAAAGAGAGAGGGAGTGTCAACAGAAAGTGAATGGAGCAATGCTCCATAGTATGGAGGACGAGATGTAGTCATAAAAGTAGTAGTCATAAAAATAGTAATACTAATAATGGTGGTAGTGGTGGTGGTGGTGGTGGTGGTGGTAATAATAATAATAATAATAATAACAACAACAATGACAACAACGACAACAATAATAATAATATTGTCATTTCCTCAATTATGTGTCGTTGTTGTCATTGTTGTTATTACTATACTATAATTACTACTACTATTATTATGACTACTATTATTACTACTTTTATGACTAATACTATTATCATTTGTATTATTAATACTATTATTACTACTATTACTACTATTACTATTACTATTACTATTATTATTAGTATTATTATTAAGGAAATGACAATATTATTATTATTGTTGTCGTTGTTGTCATTGTTGTTGTTATTATCATCATCATCATCATCATCATCATCATCATCATCATCATCATCATCATCATCATCATCATCATCATCATCATCATCATCATCATCATCATCATCATCATCATCATCATCATCATCATCATTATATTATTATTAGTTGTTATTATTATTATTATTAATTATTATTATTATTATTATTATTATTATTATTATTATTATTATTATTATTATTATTATTATTATTATTATTATTATTATTATTATTATTATTATTATTATTATTATTATTATTATTATTATTATTATTATTATTATTATTATTATTATTATTATTATTATTATTATTATTATTATTATTATTATTATTATTATTATTATTATTATTATTATTATTATTATTATTATTATTATTATTATTATTATTATTATTATTATTATTATTATTATTATTATTATTATTATTATTATTATTATTATTATTATTATTATTATTATTATTATTATTATTATTATTATTATTATTATTATTATTATTATTATTATTATTATTATTATTATTATTATTATTATTATTATTATTATTATTATTATTATTATTATTATTATTATTATTATTATTATTATTATTATTATTATTATTATTATTATTATTATTATTATTATTATTATTATTATTATTATTATTATTATTATTATTATTATTATATTTATTATTATTATTATTATTAATATTATTAATCAGACAAGTTAATGACTACGGTAATCACAAGAGATAATGATGAAGACAAAAATTCAAAATTAGGCCAGTGTGCAAAAGTATCCATACACTTGAATGAAAGTGCTTTTATTCGATTGTTTCCTTACTGTCTTCACAGGTAGGCCTCTATATTCAGTTGTTATTCATTTATGTCACTACATTAAGTGAGAGATTCAAGATATTCTATTGAATATACATGTTTGCTAATTTCCACAGTATTAGAAAAATGATATCTCTAAGTTCTAAAATGCATGGTTCTAACTGGGAACACCTCCCAAGTTTAATATTGCTAGCATTGATTATTGGATCACTTCAAATATATGTTGTGTTGGTAAGAGTGCTTGCTCGATGCTTCTGATGATTGCATCTTCTTGGAATTGTGATCTCTGATCCGCTGTTGGTAGCAATCGTCTCAGCATCTTTGAACCAATCAATCCATACTGACTTGAAGTTGTCTTTCTCTATATATGGACTTCATTAATGGCTATGTCGATGTACTTGTATGCAGCTACCACATCAACACATCAGCTTCTGAAGTTTGGTGCTGAGCCCTTTCAGTTTATCCAGGCCATTCAGCAGAGTAACAAGTGCCACAATATTGTAGCCAGTTTTCAATGAATGTTTCATCCCCTCTACTTTGGTCTAAGTGGATATGTCCCAGGACCAATTATCTTTGTCTCCTCTTGCCTGCTCGATCTGTGGATAGTCATGTGACACATATCATGGAGTGTGGTGAAGATATACTATACAGAGCATGAAATGTTTCTAAGCAATCATGTCTCTCGCTTCATCTGGTCCTACAAAGGCTTTTGAGTTTGGAAACTATGTTTTCAGGAGCACACACACAAAGGACAAGCTCAAGAAAGTGCTATCTCTTAGGAGGCAGATGACAGAACAAGTACACATCATTGATTATGTTAAGCATGTTTCTGAGAGCTTAAACTGAACATGACTTCCCAATTGCCAGATTTAGAACATGAGAAGGACTGTGTGTATATATTGCAAGTTGTTTTTTCTCACAGATCAATGCTTGGGCTCCATTTTTCTCATCAGCCATTGCTGAAGCACCATCAAATGACTACCCTCACCTGCTGTGTTGCACATCCAATTGCTTGGCAAGATGCTCCAGATAGCACTAGCCATGTATTGTCCACCAGGCAGCTCTAGATGGAGGAAGTCTTGCCTGTTATGAGGTTCTCTGCCAGTTATGTCAAACAGAGGGACAGTACCTCCCTGTTTCCATGGGGATCTGTAATTCCATCAGCCAGGATACTGTTGTATGCACTTATTTCAGAGGTCCCAGGATTTTCTCATATAGGTTGCGGGTAATAATGCCAACAAGTTCATTCTGAGTAATTTTTGACATGTAACACTTGTCCTTCTCATCCTGTTCCAAATGTTTACACAAGATATGGTCATTCATGGAGTATGATCAATAATTGCATGAAATTCCCCCTGTTAGTTGCACAGACAGTACCCAAGATGACCATTTTTCCATTTGGCTTAGCAAACAGTATATACACAGTACTTACAGTATCCACCACTCAGAGAGGGCGAATAAGAAGGCTACTGAAATTTTTTCGACCTAGAATCCTGGAAAATAAGTGGGATTCATTATCTTTCTTTGTCACTTCACCAGTAACAAAGTTAGTTCCATAGTCCTCCTGTGTGAGTTAGTTATACTTATACTTGTCTCAACCTGTTATAGATTGCCTTGAAGCAAAGAACCCTATGTCATATGAAATAGGATAATGTGGCACAGCAACAGCACAAGCGAGTTTAGTACAGTAATTGAAGCTGGGCTAGTAATTACTACCTTTACCAAAGAGTTCTGGGCTGCTAGAGTTACTTGCAGAAGTATTATCCAAAGAACCATCACCGGAAGCTTACTTAACCCTACAAATACAATTTGAATAGAATTGTCACTGTGTGCACTAATTATAAAATGCACCTGAACTAGGTCATGTCCTGTGCTAAATCTTTTAATGTGTATGATATTCTAGCTACATGTAGCTTGCTGACAGGCGGAGTATAACTTATAATCCTTAATATTATACAATATCTTAGTTACTGTGTCTTACTGTGGTATATGTACCTGAAGAAATCTGCAATGGACTGCTGCCTCACATTATTTTGTGGTGGCTCCATGCATAACTAAGTCTTGAGATGAGAAAGTAGTTTGAAGTGAGGGCTGTAGGAGATCATACTATAGCACTGTAGGTCTTCAAAATGCTAGAAGAAAGAAGTAAGAAATACACTTGAGTTTTGCCAGTCAGAGAAAAACAGAGCTCACCACCTGCAATACAGTAAAGGTCAGGACACTCACTCATCCAGGCCTCTATTTATTGGAATTTGTTCAGATTATTGTAAGTAGCACTACACAAGTAAATGTACATACAGATATTTATGTCATGCAGTCCTAGTGTTCAATTACATAGGTTTGCACATGTCAGTCTAATGAGCTGTAAGTGATCCTGTAATAAATACTTATTGCTAATAATTTGCCTAGAGCTGGCAACAACAAGGACTTGGCAATATGACCTAAGTTGTAATAACTATACTCTTGAGGGGTGGGGGGTGGGTTGGGCGTAAAATTACCTAAACCTCACCCCCCCCCCTTTGACTAGAATCCCCCACAACTCTAACAACCCAGCTGAAGCAGTCCTCAGTCTAAATTGCAATTGCACACCTTCCTGATCCTAACATACCTCCCCACTCCTGCACCATTCTTTGCCAATTTATACAAGTTCAGCATACTCTTGATGTTTACTTCCTCCTCTCAATCCTTCTCATTTCTCACCTTGACTTTTACCTTCCAATTAAGTATTAACCAAATCTCATCATTTAGCGCATATTTCTTCCTCAAGATCTCATAATCTTCCCACCATTCAAATCCTCCATCCTCTCTAGGTTTATTTCACATATTGGGTTCAAATATTTTGTGGGTTTTGACGGAGTGAAATTGATCGAAAATATCTCAGCAGGAACACACACTGGAGCAGCAGTATGCCATGCTGACTTTTGTCCCATCAGTAGTTTTAATTGTGTGAAGAGGAGTCTACTCTTTGCTGTACACCATTAAGAGCACTTTGCTGCCATCGTCTGCCATTTCCTAAGGACTCAGCTTCCTCCCCATCTTCTTATACTAACATCACAGCAGTAATGGATTATACATACTAAACTACATTGTTTTGTGGTGCATAGTTGTACTGGTCTCATGCATTTCTGGTGCTGCTAGCATAACAATAATAGTATGTCAAACTATGGGCTTGATTCATGTGTATCCATTTGGCATAGAGAGGTATAGAGTTGTGACTGCATAGGAGGCTTTTTCAACTATTTCAGCTATAATACCGAAGTTACTTATTATGGCAATATAACTGTATGTCTTTGAACTGTTATATGTCGGTCAGGATGGTAGTTCAGTGGGAGGTACTGGACAATGACACAATGTGTGAGTGTACCTTGTGTAGTCACCAAGGAACGGCTGTGGCATGTGTGAAGTTATGGAACCTAGACATCGAGTAATCTGATCAATGAGGTGAGAACCCTAGGATAGATCCAGGAATGAACCAGTTAATAAAGCTGAAATAACATATACTGTTACTAATCAATAATAATTACTTTGTGGTTTATATTATTTATTTAATTGGGAAAACATTTGAGGAATCATCACAATGTTGTTCAAGGTAAGTAGTTGTAGTACATCAATGGATATACTAATTATTGGTACATATATACTATATATAAGGTGAAGTTCACTCTACATTGTTACGTGTTAGTGGGAGGAGTGTCTGGCTCTTCAACTGCTGGTGGTAAAAAAGCTGCAGTGCATACAGCCAGGAAAATGCAATGTTTGCCACAACATTGAGTGCTGTCACTTTCATTAAAGCAGCAATGTTTATCACAGGTTTTTCTGAGTACATTCGACATTTCTTTCTTTTGCACTGAAAAGTGTGCGAGATTGTATGATAAGATGCACTACGGATTGTGAAAGTAGAGTTAGGTAGCTGAAGGATGCCTTGAAGACAAGTGCATCTAAAGAAGTTGAAGATTCGATTGACTCATATGCTATTCCTGATGTCAATATCACCATTACTGGGATCCACGTGACAGCATTGATGACCAAAATTGCGATGAATGCTTTTATCACCCTGGTTTCTTGTTTGATTTTTTCTTGATTGATTCTCCTTAATAAGTTGTCCATATATTTTACTGATTCATCATCTTGTAGTGCTTTCTGATTGACTTCAGTGCTATACAAAACAGCCACACATTGGTCACAACTGATATTATAGCAGGTGGCATTCCTACTAGGAACAAGAGTAATAAGTACCAAGTGTTCTCAGCTAATCTATAGCCATTGAAAGCTACTGTACACATCAATGAACGATTATTAAAAGATAAAACATCAAATCCAAGCAATGGTGTGATGGATACTGCAGTGCTCAGCAACCATGCTGCTACAATCAGTGAACTATCTTGACTGTCGTGTACCTTTTATATCGCAATGGCCTCCAGATGAATACAAATCTGTTCACTGATATGAGAGTATATGTGTAGCCAGAAGCAAATGTGAAGATGTGGAAGAGCAATCCCATTTGACATATTTGGCATCTTACATAATCAGTGTTACCGAACAAAAAGTCGTCTGCAATTCCAGTGATTATCGTGATGGGCATAACTAGGATACAAATGAGAAGGTCTGCTGTAGCAAGACTTAGCAGTAGCATCATGGCAGGATCAGTAGATAGATGCTTTCTGAAGATACTTATGATGACATAGGCATTGAATGGTTTTCCAATTATAATAAAGAACAACATGCTCACAATGGTGACAATATATCTGTTATAGAAGATGCTTCTTGTAGGTGTCCATTCTTCCACAGTGATTGAGTCCTTACTAAGATTTGCTATCAAACAAGTGTAGTTGCTAACCATTTTTCCGAATGTCACGGTCTTAAGCCCGGTTAACAATATAATGCAAGTCAATCCGCGTTCCATCCTTCTGATCCATTGCGCAGTCTCTGGATGAGCAGGCTCCCCCACCCGAGCTCCTGATTGTGATGGGGGCATACTGGAATGAATATGGAAGAATGCGCAGGCGCCGGAGCAATCAGAATCATCAC